>JAGFMW010000198.1:0-354317 GCA_021030935.1 Astrothelium subdiscretum
AATACTAAACACTTTATAGCGTTTAGTTTTAATAATAATATAAATTATTATTAAATATAAATAATTAATATTTATTTTTTTGGTAAATCAATTTATTTGATAATCTATTTTCAATATTGCTAACATTGAATATAGTAATTTTTCTATCTTTTCGATAAAGAAAGTTTTTTTTAAATTCTATTTAAAGAAATTTATTTGCTCGAGCTACCAATTATTAAAATAGCAATCGAATAGTGTTTTTAAATACAATAAAACAATTGTCTCACAAGATAATATAGTGCTATTAAAGTAGAATATGTTGGTGTATTAGAAGCTATTTAAGTTGTAGAGTATAAAGGGTTTAGAAAATAGGGTAGGTAGGGTTGGTCCGATTAGATCACGTGCTACCACAACACGCATTAAATTCCGACAAAGTTATCATTGATGGCAAAAAATCTCGACGTTGCTGTTCCCCCTCCGTATCTGTGTAATCTCTTGGTGGATACATTTTCTTCACCTCTAATGGATAGGGGGGAAGATCAGGTTTGATGGGAGATTTCCTTAGCTTTTCTAATCTTTCCGTATCCGTTGGCAGCTGCTCCCTCCCCAGTATCTAATGAATCTCGAGACTCCTTTTAAACGCCGGCTTCTAAATTGATATCCAGGCTTTCAGAAATTCGAATTCTTTCACCACTCTGGGTCTTCCAGGAAATGCAATCGGAAAACCGTACCAGGCTGCTTCCCACCAGACCTAAATGTCGAATTAGCCATTAGTGTCTACAAACCTTCAAGTTCTACAGACGCACAGGCGCAAATCCTAAATATTCCCAGTCAATAATCCCACTCACATGTCTGTCGTGAACAAGTACATTTGGCGAACAAAGATCTCCATGAGTAAAGGTGTATGGCTCGCTGGGTGGAAAGAGTTTCTTTAGACGGTTTAATTCGGGTAAATCGCTTTGATCTACCCCTGTCAATGACATTTGGTACCAGTGTTCCTTTTCTTCTTCATGTTTTGGCATAAGTTGCCATCGAGCCTCTATTGCCCATCTCCAAAATGGCTTATTGCGAAGCAGCTGCCCATCTGCAGTCTTTGCCTCTGGCGAATGTAACTTTCGAAGTTGGCCAACATATTCAGCAATCTCACTATTGATATTGTTCCAATCTTCTGATGTCAAAGCTTTTTCTTCGTCTTCTTCTGCCCACGAAGCGCCATATGTTATTCCCGGTAGCCACTCCATTACAACCAAAGCTCGTGAATTTTCATGCCATGAGTGGATCCAGTTAGGAACTGGGATAGATGTATGCTTTCGAACATAATTAATAGCGGCTTCTTCGGCTCCGACCCTATTGCCGTATAGTTGGTCTTTTACAATAGCCTTGGAACCAATACACCAATGATGACGATCCCCCGCATTTCCTAGATATTGAACAAGGCTTTTATTGGACTCCGTCCATAATTCTTTATGTTCTTTGAGACACCCGCAATTCCTGCAGATAGTAGAATCGATCCAACGTAGATCAGGTTTAACGGAATCCGTTTTCTCGAAGAGAAAACAGTCTTGTCTTCATCTTGCCATGTTTTGAGGGGTCTGTTGAAGCGTATGTTGCCAGAGAGATAGGTTGGGCTCAACCCGAAATATAATTGATAGAGGGAAGATTTATTTTGGTCATCTCGGAATAGTAGATCTTCGATCGCCATTACATCTAAAGCGCTCGGATTACCGTTTTCAGAGATTTCTGAATCGTCTTCTCGTTTGATCTTGCTTTCCTGGAGAAACAAATGGTCGCCGATATCCCAAAAGTAATTGGTGCCATCATAGTGACGGAGTTGTATAACGCCAGCCAATGCTTCGTACTTGGAAGTTGAACGGTAGAAGGCTTCAGTTATGCCGCAGATATTGCAAGCAACTGTCTCCTCCTCCTCGAGGCTGATTCCTGGTCTAAAAGCCATTCTCAAAGCATACAGACGTCAATCACGTAGGAGGACACAGGATTTATAGCGGGCAAATCTCGACGAAAGCAGCTCATATTTAGTCAAAGAAGTCAAAGTCAAGCATCTTTTCAACAAAGGACGCATGATGTTTGCAGGCTTTGGTATATCCAGATTCGATGTCTTTACCTGATACGTGTGCTGAGTCTTTCAGAAGTGATGAGTTTAGACACGACTCTTTTCAAACACATCTCTTTTGAAATTTCTATTGAGGGCCTTTTTGAAGTCGAACGAAAGGCGAAAGATGAACCATCGCCTTTAATTTCTCCCGCGCTGCAAGGGCCTCTAGTACAATCGGCCGATTCCGCTCCGATTCGGTCCACGCTAGTCTATCAGAGTAACCAATCAGACCTAGGTATTGGGAGGGGCAAATTTAATTACTACGCGTTAACATTGACGACTAGAATATTGGATAGCTCAGAATTCGAGGCCATTGTCCATGGGAAAAGCATGCGTATATTTTACCCCGTTGAACCGACCCATCGACTGAGCCATTGTCACAAAGAGTCGTATGGTCAGCCCTCGTCTTTTTCGCAGTTTAACAGGAGTAACTCGATTTGCTCGACGCACGCGTCGCATTGTTGTGACCCGTTAATGATTCTGTGCGGAGCCGCCTTTTAGCCCCATTTTTAGGCACAATGCTATCAATAGATTTAGGTAAGGTACTGTTCTTCTTCGCGTAGAACTTTCGGTGTTCCTTCGCCAGTACCAAGGCCAACTCTGAGCATTTTGGGGGTAAATCTACATAGCCTTCTTCGAGTATCCCTCATCCGAGTGCTAGCTACTACAACAAATAGAGCCAGCAACAATACACTGCTTACAGTGTGCCTTATTTTCCAAATTTTTTCCATGGCCAATAGAATATCCAGAACATCAAGTATCTGTTGTTCTTATGTTTGGCATACCTAACTGCGTCCTGCCGAAGACGACAACATCTGACTTCAGGTTCATACTAAAGCAGCAAACGATCGCGTAATGATCGAAATTTCAAATAATCGTCTGCAAATACTTAAGTTTTAAAAATACCCTGTCGACCAAACGGAGTCACGTCTACTCCGAGAAGACCAGATAGGTAGGGAATGGGATAGGTATCTTTCTCATGTATACCATGTCGGTTCTGGCACTTCATCCAGCAAAGCAAAACGGCCTAACTCTCTATTCTTATAACTCACCGGATCGTGCAGTGTGTGCGTCCGCACATCTCGCCAGAATCTATCTAGCCCCACCTTTGTAGTCGTAGCTCTCGCACCCGTAACTTCAAACACTCCCGTCGTGACCCTGAGGGCTGTATCTGTTGCCACGACTTTGACCGATGCGACCCACTCCGCTGCTTCACCGCGCTCTCGAGGGGTAATGTCGCGCTTTTCAGATTTCGTGTTGTAGATGTTCGCAATGGCGAGCCCAGCTCGGTCGGCCAGAGCCTCTGCGGCGCGGAGATGTGCAAAGAAGTTGCCGTAGCGTTCCAGGATGTAGAATTCATCCTTCGAAGAGTCTTTGTTGTCTCCTCCATAAGGCCAGGGGCGGGTATTCGTTGATGTGTATTTGAGCGAGTAGTTCAGCGCACCAAGAGCTATGCCAATATAAAAATTTGAGAAGACGAGTTGTATACTGGAGTGAAGTCAAAGTAAGCAGTTCTCCAGGGAATAAATGGATGAGCGCTACTTACGTAGGCAGAAGTAGGGAGGCCCATGGGATATTAAGAACTTCAGCTAGCGGCTTTTTGACTTTAGGATCCCAGCCTAAGGCATCTTCCCATGGAACAGCGACGCGATCGATTTTGACGCTACCAGATTCAGTCAGACGAAGACCCATGTTGTTCCAATTGTGCTGGAAACGCCATGTTAGACGCATGCGTCCCACGTTATCCTACGCATTATTGGGAACCGCTCACCGCGAACTGAATACCGGCCTGCTGAGTAGGAGCGAAGGCAAATATATGCGCATCTGTTCCGTCATACACCCCTTCCAGCACCGTAAGATCCTTCCGGATTAGAACACCACGAAGCTAACCGATTATCGTGAAACTTACTGAAATTACACCACCCGTATTAAAATTCTTGAACCCATCGAAAACAATGTACCCGTCCTCACTGGTGATCTTCAAATCACTGTCTCTGGGGTTCACGGCTCCCCCGATGAAATAATTATTCTTGATGATCAATTCCTGAAACCGATCCCGTTGCTCATCCGTGCCAACTACATGAGCCGTCCAAGACCACAGAAGGTGGTAGCCCAACAACATCCCCAGTGAGCCATCGCCCTTAGCAACCTCGCGGATGACTTTATAGCCGACATCCCAGGACTGGCCGCCTCCGCCGAATTTCGTAGGGCCAAGCACTTTCGTGACGCCGGACGCCTTCAGGAGGGCGACTTCGGCCTCTGGGATTTTCTGCTCTCTATCCCGGGCTGCCACATCTTCGGCTAGGATCTGGGCAACTTCAGAGGCTCGTGTCGTCCATTCCTGTTCCGTCTGCGGAAATGGGTAGCTCGCGAAAGTCTGGTAGTGAGCATCGTAGACGGCTGGATCTGTAGCAGCCAAAGTAGTGTTAAGGGCACTGGGAGACATCTTGTCCAAACAGCTGAGACCAATGTAGGAAATCGCTAGCTTTTCCAGCAGGGATGCGGAATGATGCAACAATGATGATACCTTTCGCAGCAGTGTGTAAGGTCGCTGCAAAAGGAGTCTTATGGTTTTTACCCTGGGTGCTTTCAGAACACATAAAAAGAGCGAATGCCAGATAAGGTGTAGGAGATTGCATGTAAAGGCGCGAACTTGTTCAACCTTATGGTGTGATCAGCGCTAGGGTATGGTCTAGACAAGTATTTCTAGATTGCGTGATGCGGAGTCTTGCCCATCCCGCATCCCCACGTGTCTTTCAGGCCGAAGATCATCATGTCGCATTGTTAGTGCGCCTTGCGCGGCGAAAGGGTACGCGTCGATCGAGGATCGAGAAGCTTTTCGTGGCGGAAGGCGGAGATGGATGTCAGAGGGGCTCGAAGACACAGGGACACGACTGATAGATCCGGTCACGTAACATTCGAGTGCCCTCGTCAACATTCGAGAATACTCCTCGCCATAGAGGCCGAAAATTGGCCAGGTATGAATTTTGGAAGACAAAAAGTAGCCGAAATCCTACCATCAGCGTGGGATTCTCCCCATCATCATTGTGGTCTTTATACCAGCGGTCACAATGGAACGAGCATGAAATTTCGATAAGAATAGGGCCTAAACATAAAATAAAGCCGATGCCACCCCGATGAGGTATGCGAATCGTTCTATTCACACGCTTTGACTGACTAGAGTAGTTTACTCCGTACAATTCTGCCTATTTACAGATCAGTTGGCTAGGCAACTGGGTTTCCCGTAGGTATCTCCCTCGACAGAACAGTTTCTACGTATAATCACGACTTCTTTCTCTGGAAAAATCGCCCGGTGTCGCCCATTGGAAAACTAAAGTTCAAAGCGTCCTGACATAACAGGTTTCCAGTTGTGTAATAACCAAGCAGTCCTGAGACGAAAGCAAACGCCCCAGCTGCCTTTTGGAGCCCGACCGACGTATTGTCGTGCCCATCGGCCAAAGCGAAGTAAGAGGCAGCAACCAGGGTGAAAGCCATCTGGACCGTGAAGAAAATTCCAATATAGACAAGATTAAGTGTTAGGGATCCGATTAAGAAGAACATGTTCCACACAGCCCACATTAAGACCCAAAACCCGAGGGCGTTGTAATAACTCACGAGGTCATCGCCGTAGCTCTCCTTCACGCCAAAAGCAGGAGTAATGATAGCTCCAAATCCGGCATAGAACAGACCGAATGCGGAGAGGACAGTATAGGCGTACGTGTTCCCGAGTACGAGGAGCCATTGCGCTGAGATAACCATACCAATACCTGCGAAAAACCGTCAGTAGATGTCATCGATGGAGTCATTTTCTCTGGGCTCTCCAGCCTAACCAGCTACGAAGAAGAAATCTCCAATGAATACATTCGTCACACTCAAATTGCGCCATCCCATAAGCGCAAACGACAGAGTGGTCAAGGTCGTTGCAAAGGCGCCAATTGCCAGTGCTGTCTGTTGGGCTCGATTAGACCGAGATTCGGAGGTCTATCTTGTCATCGCTTACTGGATTTCCAAGCTGTGATTTGATCGTCCTTGGCACCGGAACCAACTCCGTTCCATTTGGGGAGATAGTCAACGTGGAGGCTGTGTGTACATGGTTCAAATTGTCATGCTCTATCTTGTTTCGGTCATTTTTTTCGCGGACATGATGGTCTATGCCCTGTTCGAGCTCCTCGACAGTTTGAGATGCCATTTTCGTTCAAATTCGAGAAAGTTGAGATGATACCAAAACCCCCGGAAAGGTATAAGAAGTATGGTGTTTGGAGCTCAGAATCTGCAGAAGAAAGCAGATCCAGATCAAGGAATGCGGCTGTGCGTCGATCTGGTATTCCAACAAGCTGGTATTATCATCTAACTGGCTTCCAAAAACATTTGTGTAGAGCCTGCTTTGCATCCTGACAACACTATTCGTACATAGCACCTCATTCAAGCCCCCGATCCCCAATTACGGTGGCGCATCTAGATTTTGGAATTGTTCAGGTGGTCGATCGCACTTTCATTGGACAGTTTGGACCCATCATCACGCAATACACACCATAATGTGCAGTCACAGAAAAGGTGGTATGCCAATGGAGACTAGCATATCGAGCCAAGTTCAGGGAACCGGGGCCCTCTCCGAGCAATCGGGACTCAACGAGCCATTCGAAAGCCACAAAGCAGCGCAAAGCATGATAATGAACACGCTTCAGCACCTGATGGTGCAATACAGGAACCTACACAGTGAGTGTTGATCTCGAGTTTGGATCTTGCATCTATTCCAGCCTGGATCAACCATGTATGATAACACGTGGAATGGTTCCATTTAATTTGCGTAGGGTTTGCAATGGATTCGCTTAAGAAGTATAGGATCCAGAAATCGACTTATTTACGAAGCTATGCTGAGCCAATTTATGAGCCAAGCTAAGCATTGCTTGTATCGTCTCGTGGGGGGTCCCCCTCGGGACGAATTTTCGCGAACTCCGCATCCCTGTCGCCTTTTCCCAAGGATCTGGGTCTGCGTGCAGTACGTTTTGTATAATTAACGTTACAGCATTTGGTAAAATACAGAGCATTGCGTCAATGGTTTCGTGGACGGCACCGGCCGCCTTCGTCATTTCTAAACGTAGGTAGTATTTCAACCTCAGAAAGGGTTGGACTATCGGCCATATCCGCCAATTTGTATACCTGGTTTCTATTCATTCACTCCCGCCATCTATCGCTAAGCGGAACATTTCTGGATACCAGTCATGGAGATCCTCACTGAAGAAGAAAGCCGTCTGGTCATGGAGAGCATGGCCCCAAGATTTACAAAACATTCAATCGAGGAACATGAACCACCTCGACCTGGGTCGCCCGGCCAAGATGTTCTTCTCATTCATGGTCCTGGTCAGCAGTATCAATTGACGAGTCAGCAAGGGATACCTACTTTGAACTCAAACAGGGAGATATTGATCAAGGTACGTATTTTTACAGCTGTAGCTACGAGTTGGCTAAGTCAGCCAAGGTAATTGCTGTAGGGCTGAACCCAATTGACTGGAAAGGCCCGTGAGTATCAGGCACCGTCAATCTCCATCCTGGTTTACTGAAATTGGTACTAAGAGACTACAACTTTGGGCTGCCATCGTTGCCATGGATCAACGGCAGAGATCTCGCTGGTGTGGTGGTAAAAGCGCACAAGAGTCTGCGCAGGATACGCGTCGGCGACGTTGTAAGCAACTTGATCAGTGGGTTGAGCAAATTGCTCAGCTTTTAATCAGGTCCTCAGCCCTTCCACGGATTACCGCGACATTCGGAAAGCGGCATTCCAGGAATACGTAATCAGCACCGAACAAAACTCCGCACGCGTTCCCAAGGACATGCCAATTCAAACCAGCGCTGTAATGGGGGTAGCCTACGTAACTTCTGCAATTGCTCTAGGTGTCTGCCTCGGCCTGGATTTTTCGTCTTCCGGCAACTATTTTCGCGGTCCTGACTTGCGCCGTCTTCTCCGAGAAGTGAACCCGATCGCTCTAGCGACAGACGTCAGGGACGAGTGTCTCAGCGGTATCGCACAATCCGACCGAGCAAAGGCTGGAGATTGGATCGCCATCTGGGGCGCCTCATCTGCTACAGGCTTGGTCGCTTTGCAATTGGCAAAGCTTTGTAAGCTACGGACGATCGCCATCGCCGACGTTGCACGCCATGGCGAAAAGCTACTTGGAGCAGGAGCGGATCTCCTGGTTGATCGCCACGATACCGGACGCGCTGTTGCTATCGTTCGCGGTGTCACAAATGGGCGCTTACGATTTGGTCTCGATACTGTTGGGAAAGACACTGCAGCGACACTGCAGGAATGTCTTTCAACCACTGCGGAAGATGGTCGTAGTTCCCATTTGGTCGGATTGACTGGCATCCCGAAAGTCCCTGCGGAGAATGTAGTTCTTCACAAAGTACCGATCAAGACATTCCATGATGTCGCCGAAGTGGGAGAAAGTCTAATGGTCTTGCTGGAAAAGCTTCTGCTAGCGAGAAAATTAGTACCCCCGGACGTAGAAACAGCAGACGGAGGCCTCAACGGCATCAACGAGGCACTGGATCTGTTGCGAAAGGGGGCAATTTCTGGGAAGCGTGTTGTCGTTCCGCTGGACAGCTCTATCGAGCGTACCACTGTCACGGCTTAGGAGTGCTGGGGTTTGCCTCTTCGATACGATCTGCTTTTGCCATTCGTGGGACAGAGCTGGGGCGTTATTATTTTACAGTATTGAGGTTATGTTTCAATACGACAGTCCGTTCAAAGCTCCCCCGCTCAAGACGGCCTATTGGCTTGGGCTAAATGCAAGGTGACAAATAATCCTTGTCCGTCGATCCGTTCTCCAAATTTTGTCAAATCGTGCTCTGGATCTCAAGGACGGATTGGTAGATTTGGTTCATCCCAGAACTGGGGAGAGTAAAATTGTAAAAAGAGCCATAGCTTTTCGGGTTTGGTGCAAGCATTCGCATATCTTTAGTCCGATGACACCATCGTCCACCATCAAGACGCCATGTCCATACCCTCACGGCTGTGATAAGATCTGTCGAAGGTGTCACTATGTACATGATCAAAGTCGCAAAATGACTCGGAATACCCAGTCTCGAAGAGTCCACGGGCGCAAAGGAGGGTCCAGCTTACCCCACTTAACCTCATGACACATACTGATTTGACGGGTCATCGCGATCGTAGGGAAGCTCCAGCTTTGAATTGAGATTCCAGGGCTGACAATGTCGTGTGGATGAAGGGAATTAGGATTGCGCCGTTCGCGCAATGGTGATACGGTAAGAAAACAGGTTCCTGCTTTACTCACCGGAACTCCTTTTCTAAGAGCTCCACCATCATCTCCTGCTCCAAAGGCCCTGCTTCGCCTTTCTTTCGGCTTCAAAGATCCCTTAAGTGAAATTTTTCCCGACGATGGCTACCGATGGTATCAACGGCGACCATGGTAGAATTGTTAATGGAGGTCTGAACAATGGCCTTGAGCATGCCAACGCTTTGAACTCAGACCTCGAGCGAATCAAGTTTGCGTACGAACGTTCCTTGCTCCTTACTCTGACAGTCGTGATCCTGACGCTGTAGCTCAGGTATTGGGTCCCTAATGTCTCCGGTGGTCTCGTGATTTCCAAAATCCCGCAACGTACCGACTGGACCTTGGATGCAAACATCAAATACGCTCAAATTGCCGAGAAGGTTGGCTTCGAATATGCGTTATCACAAATCAGGTTCATGGCGGGATATGGTGCTGTGCGTAGACCGTAATATTCATATCCTGGCTGGAGCTCTTATTGATAAGAGTTTGTCTCGTAGGATCATCAGCACGAGTCGGTATCTATTTCACAGGCAATGCTGCATTTTACGTCCAAACTAAACGTCATTGCGGCCTTGTTGCCAGGTCCATGGAATCCGGCCATCGCGGCTAAGCAAATTGCAAGTATTGATCAGTATACCAATGGGTATGTTCCTTACGGTATTCGTTCGGGAACAGAGTTCTAACCCATCTCAGTCGTATCTCTGTCAACGTCGTCTCCGGATGGTTCAAGGCCGAATTCACTTCAATTGGACAGTGGTGGCTTGATCATGCAGAAAGGTATCGACGAAGTAATGAGTTCATTCGGTGTTTAAAGGGCATCTGGACGCAGGAGAAGTTCAACTTTAGCGGTGACTTCTATCAGGTAAATCCGTTTCACCTGAAGGGAAGCTCCTGGTGAGATGCTGAAAAAACCACGAAAAGTTCCATGATTACCCGCTTCAACCAAAACCGCTCTCCTGGCCGGGACGCCCGCATCCAGAGATTTTCCAGGGCGGCAACTCCATCGATGCCCGTGAAAATGCTGCCACGGTCTCCGATTACTACTTCATGAATGGCAATACCCTTGAAGGCTTCCAGACGCAAATTAAGGATGTCAAAGAGCGTGCCGAACGTGAGGGTCGCCTCGCCGAGGTCAGGTTCGCTCTTAACGGTTTCGTCATCTGTCGAGACACCGAAGAAGAGGCCGTACGCGTTCTTCAGGAAATTCAAGGTAAGGCAAACAAGGAGGCGGTAGAGGCCTTCGGAGATCAAGTAAGGAACGCCGGGGCAAGTACGAACAATAAGACGGGAATGTGGGCGAACTCCAAGTTTGAGGATTTGGTGCAGTACAATGATGGGTTCAAAACGAAATTGATCGGAACTGCGGAACAAATCGCGGATCGTATTTTGTTACTGAAGAGCTTAGGTGTAAGTATCCTGCTGACTGCGTTCCTCCACTACGATGAGGAGATCCAGCTGTTTGGTGACAAGGTGCTGCCACTAGTCAGAAAGCTTGAGGCGGAGGGCCGTGGAAAGGATGCTGAACATGAAATCAAGCTCACTGGTGATGTCTACCGCGAGAAGAAGGCATCGGAGGAGCCCAGCAAATGATTTCAACATCCGTGGTGTAGATTTTGTGAAACTTTGGTCAATTCTTCTGATCCAATCGGCGTTTCTCCCGCTAATCCTATTTGAATATAGTTGAAATTGTACCTAGCCCTTCGTTCATTTAATAACTTCACATCTACTCTTCATTGGCGATACATCGTGATACCGCCAGAAAACGGACTTCGTGATGTTTTAGAGGCGTTCTTATCTTTTCAAATTTTGCTAGTGTGCGACTTGGTGCACAGAAACAGCGGAGAGGCTTCCGTATGCCCGTGATGGCGTCTGCAAAGCCCGCCTGGTGTATGGAATATGCACCATTGCACTCGCTGCGACGCTTAAAGATGATCGCCTAGGTAGGCCAAGGCGGATACACTGAATGGCTTGCTTGCCGAATCGTCATTGGACGCATATCGCGTGATACCGATAAGACACAAGGTAGCTTAATCGATACCGTCTTTTCGTGCGACCAGGATACATCATTCGAACGGCATCCTATTTGCTCTTATGGCATCTGAGGTACTCCGATTTTGGACCATTGCGTCCAAGTTTCTTTGCAATGGCTCCTCGTCTAGAGCAGGAGCAACAACCAAGAGCGATTAAGAGCGTGGCAGTCATCGGCTGCGGTCCTGCGGGCGCGATCAGCATAGATGCGTTAATGAAAGAAAATGTCTTTGACAAAGTCAAGGTTTTCGAACGTCGCGAGAAGCCTGGAGGCTGCTGGTTTGTGCCTTCGTTCTTTCGCTTGTTCCAGACATCTAATTATAACGCACCCGAGCTCAAATCCTAGCATATGTTAACTTCTCATCGAATATTGCAGGATTCCAGACGACCAGGGCACGCAACATCAGCTACCAGACCTGGGAAAAATCGCGAATAGAACAGCAGATGAGCCCTTGGAGATTCCTCCAAATCTACCGACATCGACACCTCGGTGCTCACAATACCGCTTCCAAGAAACTTCGATTTATCCAACGTTGGAGACGAACATTGCAGCCGATGCAATGGAATTTTCGCAGGAACCGATTCCCAAAAAGCGAAGCGCTTGGTCTATCCAAAGGCATGGCGCAGACACTCCGTTCAGGCATCATTCTACAATCCAGCAATATATTGAAGACTTGGTCAACCGCAATGGGTACGAGCGTCTTGTCAAAATAAACACCACTGTCGAACGCATTGAGAAAAGGTTACCTGAAGCTGGGTGGAGGTTAACACTGCGAGAGGAGTTCGCCGCTCAAGACCAGGACTACTGGTGGACTGAAGACTTTGACGCTGTCCTCGTTGCCTCGGGACATTATACTGTACCCTACATTCCTCACATTGACGGATTAGCGGAGTTTGCTGAAGCATATCCCGGGAGCGTGGAACATACAAAGTCCGTCAGATCCCCCCAAAACTATCGCAATAAGGTCAGTGTCTCACCTATAAGCAATGTTGCGACCTTGTAGTAATGTTGTGAAGCGAGTCGTCACTGTTGGCGCATCGATATCGGGCCCAGACACCGCCGCGGCATTAGCTGGTGTTACTGAATCGCCTTTGCATTCTGTTGTACGTGGTCGATATCATCCGTACTTTGGAGACTGGGCATTCCGCCATCCTCAAATACAGAGGCACCCTCCCATATCACACATTATCTCTGAGGATAGAATACGGACAGTTGTTTTCGAGGACGGGTCCTATCTGCCAAACGTTGATCACATAATCATGGGCACAGGCTATAGTTGGACGATGCCTTTTTATCCCGAGATGCCGATTCGCAACAATCGGATTCCAGGCCTGTACATGCACATATTTCCCATGTCGGAGCCTACCATGGTCTTCGTCGGCGCCGTTGCCGCAGGCTTTACATTCAAGGTATTCGAGTGGCAAGCAGTATTGGCGGCCAGATACCTAGCAGGCCGCGTACGGTTACCTCCACTGGAAGAGCAAATCAAATGGGAACAAGAACGCATCGAGAAAAAGGGCGATGGTGTACCATTCACAGCACTGTACCCAGATTTCGAGGAGTATTTTGAACAAGTGCGGAAAATGGCTGGCGAACCGCAAGGTGGCAAAGGAAGAAGGCTGCCTTCTTTTGATAAGCAGTGGCGTGCAACTTTCGATGCCGCTCACCTGAAGAGAATATCAATGTGGCAGAACCAGAATCGCGAGGCCGAGGAGCGACTTAAACAAAACAAACCGACGATTGCGGCGAGAATGTGAAGTCAATTCGAGCATTCACAGAAAAGTAAAACTAACTAACTCGTTCCACACGCCCGAATACAACACGATTTAGTTGAGATGAACATGAACCAACCTTCCTTCCTGTTTCGTTCGTTTCTTCATCCCTCTGATTCTAGTATTCCTGCTCTTTCCCCTTTTCGCCTTTTAATCGACCGATACGTTTGTTTCGATTATGCCCCTGACTTGAAAAATCAGACTTAAAAGAGACAAATAGTATTTCGGCGAGAGTCCTAGTTAGGGATTGCAGCGTCCTTTTCGGCCCATTGCTTTAACACTTCCGAATTGTTGGCCGTGGGAGGGATCAATCCATTGATTCTCCAATTTTCTTGAGAAGGCAAAAAGACGTTGTATTCCCAATTGAGCCCTTTTGGCTCGAACAATGGTCGAAGGATGGTGTCGACGAATTTGTGAAACGCCAGACGCTCCTCTTCGCTTTCGAAATGTTGAGCAACGTGAGAGATGGTGAGGAGAACGGATTTTGAAGGGGTTTCGCCGCTATTGTAATAGCCGCCACTCGGATACTCATCAAAGAAGATGTGTATATTAAACGCGGGCAAGCCAGCATCGGTATAATGCTTGGTACTTTTGGGCGCGATGGTATCCTTTTCTTCTCTAGAAAGTGCTCCCGTTGGCAGGACAAAGTTCCAGGATGGCATTTCGGATATAGAATTGATACTTGGGTCTGCGAAATAAAGAAACAAATTGGAGGACAGGCTGTCTTGCGAGGGATCGGGGGATGGAGCACTAATTTATCAATTTTTGGAAGCCGTGGTTTTGTGAACATCAGCCATTGAACCTGTTTTGCGATTACTGAAGAATGTAATCAGTCTTCCGATGAATGGAACTCTCTTTCAGCAATGATCGCTCGACAATTCATCAAATCGTTAAAGGTTTGCTTTATGGGTCTGCCCTATAAATGGCCGAATGGCTATAGATGAATGGCAGCACCCCTTACAATTACAAAATCCATATGTTGGATAGTCTCAAATTTCTGGAATGTATCCCAAATGGATACGGCCGGAATCCCCCGGTTTTTGGGGGTGGCCCCAATACAACCATTCAGACCGCCAATGAGCTTACGGGCGATATTCTAAGATATATCGGGCACCTTATTGGAGAATTCCGCTGGGGCACCTCCTACTCCATTTCAACAGATCTAGATATAAGCTACTATTGAAACACACCTCGAGCCAATTTACGATTATCGTTACAATCGTCCAACTGGCATGGGGAGGACCCCAGCAGTTTTTTGTCAGCTGTGGGAGTGTATTGCCGAAAAAACGGAATAAGTGTACGCTTCAGCTACTCATTCAAGGCTGCCATCGCAAGCACGCCTCAGCATATCAGCGTGAACGCGGCCAGGCTGATCCCGTTTGGCTACTTCGTCCAGAATGACACCCAGGACTCCAAAAATTGCGCGTAGAAAGGCTATGCGAGAACTAGCATCTTTGAGATCGAAGGACGTCGTTTGTCTTATATGTAGGCGCTCCCTCAGAGAGTGGGAATCCCCCCGGAGCGTATCAATGTAAGACTTCGTAACCTCTGCGCTGCTGATGTATGCGCCCAAGAAATGCCAAGAGATAAGATGGACCTTTGACATGTGTTAGATCAAGTGTAGAGCGGTTGTACACTAATTAGGGGGTCCCTCAGGAGGATTATAGTGATCAAGCTAGCTATTGAAAATAATTGAGAGAGCGTTTTAATCACGAGACAAGCGGACACATTGGGGGCCTCCCCGGTAGCATTATAGTGATCAAGCGGGCTGTGGGAAATAATTGGGAGAGCGTTTCTAAACAAGAGACAAGCGGAAGGCGTGAAATAAAGGTGAGGGGTACCTCAATTAAAAAGATTCGTCAAACTTACAGTGTGCTTTTCAGCTTTGGGGTTGTAATGTCTGCGCTCCGTAGCCAAACTGAGTAAGTGGGCGGCTTCCTGTCCAAGTATATTGTGTTGTGTCAGGCCATGGCCTTCTTGTTTGGTCTTTGGGCAGATTAGCTCAAATACACATCCGTTGCTGTCCGAATGGCATACCTCACAAAGTACGTCGTGATAAGCACCGTTACCACCCACACGCCAGTACACATCAGGTACAGTCTTAATTGCTGCGCCATCAATCACGACTACTCGTTCCTCAGTCTCCGTCTCCGGCTTCAGAGCCGCCAATTGAGGATCCTCCAATTCCCAAAATACGGAGCTAAGACGGCGAAATAATTGCATTGCAGCGGATGTCACAAACGATTCGTGCTTGCTGCGCTTGGATGATGTCCCTTCGTTGTCTGGCGTAGATGATGGTTCAGCAGAGTCGGGGCGATAGGTTGCGTCACTTGCGCTACTTGAAGTGCCGCTGGGAGATTGAATTACGCTTAGTTCCGTGAAGTGCGATGGATCCCGATTGTGACCTCCGGCTACAGTCTTTGGAGCCGGAGTGGGTGACGAGGGTAATGATTGGGAAGAGACTGAGGACCCTTCTTCTTTGTTTTTCGTATGAGGAAAGTGTTCGAGTCCTGACCGTATAAAATTAGGCCATTGATCCGCAGTATTTGCGATTTGCGTTTGCTGTTGACTCAATGCAGTGCTTTTGGTCGGAGATTTTCCTATGCCCTTTGTTTCAATCTGTACTACTGCAGGAGAAGGAAACTGTCGATCTTGCTCGACGGCATTTATGAGTTCTGATTGCCCTTGAGGTGTTGTACCAATTGGAGGTGATGAGCCCCCAATGGCAATGTGTGGTTTTCGTAAAACTGTTGGCGGAGAAGATGGTAGAATAGGACTCTTTTCATGTGGGGCGCGAGGCATTTGGCTAGATTTTGGCTCTGAGCTCACATTAGCTGTAAAAGTTGGTGCAGCGGCCCGAACAGTCTTCGGTGACGTTGTCATTGGTGAGGACATTAAATCTCTTTTGGGTTGCGATAGTATGTATAAAGCTTGGTAAAATGCAGCTTGATCGTCATGGCTGTCCTGGATATCCTGCCACGATTTGCCAAACTTCTGACGCAGGATCGTTTCTGCACGACAGCCTAGCTTAGGCTGCCAAGGGAGATCAATTGGGACCTGTCTCTCAACGTCCACATTCAGCCAACAGAGGTGATCGTGTGTCCAGTAGCTTCCAGATGAAAGCACAGTATCGAAAGGGTGGTTAGCATTTTTCATGTCAGACCTGTGATAGGAGGCATTCTGAGCAGAGGAATTCCGCCTAGCCATTTGAGCGGCCAGAGATGCACTGAAAAAAAGCTGATTCTAGTAAAGGTAAAGGTGTCGGTCCCGATTGGAAAGGGCAAGATTAAAGCCGACATCAAGTGTAACAGAAATTAGCGACGGAAATACATGCCTTGAAGAGCTTTAAATACCTTACGGCAATCGGCTGCGGGCGTGGACTAGGCAGCGGCGGTGACACGAGCATAGGTACGGAGTAAGGTAGTAACAAGTGCTACAGCCCACTCTCACAACTGTCAGCTGGGGTCCTCCCCATCTCCAATTTAACGATTATAGTAATCATCGCAAACAGGCTCGAGATTTGTCTCCGTGATGACTCGAACCTAGATCTCTTAAAATAGAGTGGGGGGTGCCTCAGCCGAAACACGAAATGATTGTACACCTGCGGAGGTACCCTCTCACACGGGTGACGAAAAAGTTAGGTAGGCCTTACTAAACCAAAATTTATTTTATTGCCACTACGGACAAACTTTTAGTAAAATTGTATAACTTATACAAGTCATAACTGGAATGATAATATACCTAGTCATGCTTTAGAACTTGATTTCTATTAGTTGCTCTTAAAAACTATAGATCACAAAATTCGATTTCCGCGTTTGGTGTAACTAAGGCAGGTACTGCAGCCAATGTTTTGTCTTAGTACGCTAACTATTTCGATTGTTTACCAACAAGACGTCATGCCACTATGCGACGCGCCTACGTTTTGCATGACCGGCATCCTACACCGATTCGCCATCAGTCCTCTATTTCCAAGTTTTCAGTATGTCCTACACACTCGATCAGCTCCAGAAATTCTCAAAAAAGCTCATTGAGTCTGAGTCTGCCGATCTTGTTTCACAGGACCATTCCAGCGATATCCTTTCTAATGGCACAAGCGTAAAGAGCATATGTGGGGCAATTGCCATTGGCTTCAAACACTTTCGTGAAGGCAACGATCTTCTTGGTCTCTGGAGTATGTTACTTGGCTTTCCATGGCTAGTAGCAGAGCCCAACATGTCCTTAATGACCCCTCCTATCTCGTTCAAGGTAAGTATGTCCTTGCAATTCCGTAGTCTCCATAGTCCGACGTATCAGGCGACCTTGCTGATATCAAAATCCCTTCAAGGGCCCGCGTCTCTACCGTATCAACATCTACACATCTTCTCCTGATAGAACAAGCAGAGTTCCTAAAGGCATAGCAATCATGACAGATACCCGCAAGCGCTTTCCCCCCTTGAAATTTCATCTCTATACGGGTCACGGCCGGAAGCAACTCCTCCGCGCTCTCTATACGATCATTCACCACGGTGGAAAAGAAGACCGAGACCGTCTGTGGACTTATCTCCAAGCCGAAGGTCTTAAAGAACATGGCGAAGGCAATAGAAAAGAAGCTATACCCGGTCATACTGGATGCTTTGAGGTCGCAAGCCGAGCATTGCATCGTAACCACCGTACGATCACAAAGAGAAAGATTTTGGAAGAACGTAAGCAAGTGGACAACGCAAAAGCAACGACTTCACGGTTGGCCGACTTATCTCTAAGCAACCTGAAGGAAAATGCACCGGAGGAGACGGATGACAAGTCCATGGATGGATAATTTGCGGGCCGCGTGCTCGTACACTTGCTTTCCAGGACTTACCATACATTTTGAAAGCGCTGGCAGTGGGCGCTGCCTCGTTTACTGTTGCCAATTTACAATCGAACCCCCTTCCCACCGAACTCGATCTCGTTTCGGTCAAATTAACTAGTTTCGTGAGTTTTCGGGTTTCCCAGCCGCTATCTACCCAACGTCCTGTACAATCAGTGCGCGCAAGTTTTGGGACCTTTTCACCAAAGCTCGTGGCGGGCTTACATGGCGGCAGCTGAGTATAATGATTAATGATGTATGGATCACGATAAGGCCATAACAGGACTCTCGCTTTAGGCGCTGATGGCAAGGCATGAAACAGGCGCAAAGAGAGAAAGGTGCATTCTTTGAAGTGGATGGCTTCATGACCAGTGCGCTTGTTTGTCGATGGGTGGTACCCGAGATACTCTAAAAATACAATACAAAATTACAAGAGACGCACCATTTCTTGAATCGTTGACAGGTGCCAGAAGTGACAAAGGCTCACCCAGGTTCGTCTAGCAAAGCACTTTTACCTTTGTCGCTTAATGAAGCAGTATCGTAGGATCCACTTCAAGAAACCCTGGTGCAAGCACGAAGATTCGGATACCAACTGAAAAGTAAGATCCAATTCTCTCATGCATACATATGGGCAAACAGTCAAGAGCAGCACGCTGCTACGCTTTCGATGAGCTTTATCGCAATAGCTCCACCCAGCAAACCCAAGTACATGTCACAGTCAGCAGTTGCCTGATATGGCACACCCTGAGTGCTCCACTTTCCTGGCGCAGCCACACCAAGTCCAGTCTGCAAGGATGGATCCGCTCTCGCGAGACCGTACTACAAACCTCTTACTTTACAACACTAGCCAACAAAATAATGGCTGTGTGCTCCTTACGACCTCAGTTGATCTCATCGACGCCGGGAAATGAGCAGCTCAAGAGGCTAGCTAGACTTAGGGATGTGTCAGAAGAAATATCGTGGTTCATACACTAATTCAATTGAGGTACGTCTGAGCTTTGATTTCAGCACCAGCCTAGTATCATTGTTGAGGTCGATATCTAGTCTCAATCTAGCTTCCACCTTGACAGTGATAGTTCCGGAAATGAGACTTCAATTAGTCCGCGGCTCGTTTTGTCATCTGTCATGTGTGGTGAATGATTGGCAAGCTGGTACCTGAAAGTGGTGACAATTCACCGTCAAGCCATCATGAATACGTTTTACAGGGGACGCTCGCTTCGACATGGGATCAACCGAAATAAAGCCCAACAACGTAGTTATTCTGTCCTAAGGTCTTTTCAACGGAGGAACTTTCCCGCAGAATCTACCCAAGAAAACCCAAGTCTGGTCCAATGTCGTGATGACTCCCATCGACACATATGATCCACCTACTCTAGACCAAAAAGCCAGTTTCATCGTCCGTCAGAGCGGCAATTCTTTTTACAACACCGTTAAAAGGTTCTTGTGCGTGCGTTGTAGAGAGCCGAATACGTCGCGAGCCTACCCCAAGTCTGAGGGAACCAGACATCGATTCCGTTCATATTGGCCCATTCATCTTGCATGTGCAGCCTCTTCATATCGTGTGACGGATCCCAGTCCTTTTCACGCCGGGCGCGGTCGACCACGATATCGGCGAAGAGTTTGTCGGCATATATCATCACGCCATCTCCAAAATCGAGACAAGGGGTCGTAATACACATGAATTCGCTCTCTTCCAACATGATCTTGAATGCGGCAATACAACTGTGGAGGTCGTGCTCCCTATATGTCCAAGAATTACGACTGTGCCTCCACGCGAAGTTACGGTGCAGCTCTTGGATAGGCGAGAGAAACTTCTGAGCGTAGTTTGCGATATTGATGGGCGGCATAACGCGCTCATTCCGGGTAGCTTTAAGTAGGACGACAAGTACATGGGTAGCCAAGTCCATGCTTTGAGCCCAGAATGGAGCGCCGGTTCGATCTGGATCGTGAGGCATGTCGATAACAGGGGGTGCTTCTAACGAGTCACAAATATGAGTATACTTCTGCGTCCAGAATGCACTTCGGACACACCGTTTGGCATTCGTGTCGAGCCGCTACAAATCCACATGAGACAAGCCGTCTCTCCTCTAATATCCCTGATAATGGCGTCGGTAATCCTCAGAATGTCAAAATGAGATGAGTTGGGGTCAGAAGGCTGGTCAGAGGGAGGAGAACCCCAGGGATCCTCTGATAATAGTGGTAAGCTGCCGGGTTTATGCTGGTTTACGGTCTCGCTAAGATCAGTCTCATAGATATCGCGACGGCGTTTCGGGCCTGACACCAAACAATTGGAGGACCTGCTCTGGAATGAGAGGGCCATCGCGATTGCAGCGTGAAATGGAGCTCGAGATAAGGTCGTTCAATACTAGGTCTCGATATAGATTTTTGAAGACAAGCGATATCTATAGAGCCTGAAGTATACAAATGAAGTTATTAATCGGGCATAGGCACAACTTTAGGTCGGTGTGAGCAGTATCGTGAAGCCAGCTGTATAGCCAGGAAGGTACCCAGGCACATCGCCGTAGCTGTTCGTCGTCGTGGGGCCCACCTGGAAAGGAAAGCTCGATGAGCTAGCCAGCCGGTCGCTGTTTTCCTCGCACTCTCTTTAGTGGAATGTTTTGAAATCCATGAAGAATTTTTAGATTGGGAAGGAGGGCAGAAGGCCGCGAAAACTGATATGCAGCCACTTTTGGCGACTTACATGTAAACACGAGCCCGGTCTAAATTCAGGCGTTGTAATCTTGAGAGGCTCGATGTATTGTAAATGCATTAGTCTAGTTTCCGATAGGCAGATATCTCTTTCATCGGCCTAGTTGGCTGCAGGGTTCTCTTTCTTTTGTAAGGTGGCATCGCTCTAAATCAAATTCCAATTCTCCAAACTCTCTCAAGTTAACCTGGCCGGATTCTGGACGGGTTTGTGGCGGTGACCAGCGAAGACCTCAACTCCGGAATATTAGTGACTGTCACTCCAACATACATTCCGTTTTTTGGCTATTCACATCCCTCCCGCACACGCGACAGGATTGGCCAGAGAAAGATGGTTTGTCTCACCGTTCAAAGCATTTCTCTCGAGATAGTAGTCACAAATAGCCTGACGATCATTCTTAACAAAGACTAATGTCCAAGCTTCTGGAATTGAGGCGAAGGCACCCCATTAAGATGCCAAGTTGGTTCTGGTACCTGCACGGCGGTGAACAACCGAGAGACGGAACAAATGTAGGCTAAGGCGATCTGACAATTGAGATTGTGGGATAGCGTGCTGAGATCTGTTTTCTGTAATGGTCCCATGTCGGGTTTTGAGGTGAATTCTGACCTTCCACACATCAGACGCAGCCTGGTGCAATCAAGCATCTCGACTCCGACTCATTCGAAAGAAGACACAGAAGTTCCTGGAATCATGTCAAAGTATTCCGTCTGAGTCTTGATGTCCAATGTTTTTTTTGCTTTTCTTCTTTTCCAGTGTCTGGGAATCCCGGTTTCATAGCCCCCCTTGTATTGCAAAAGAGGATAGAATAAGTACAAGCGTATTGATGACACCCCAGGCGAATGGGACCCAGGTTGACATCCGGAATATACCCACGCCATAAACGCCTCCGAGCCTAGTTGCGTGTGTCAGCCAGGTCTTCCCACCGCAGCATGCCAAAGCCAAATCTTACAGTCCACCAATGACACTACCAGCAATCATAGCTTCGATGCCACCAATCAAGAGGAAGACGACTGGTGCAAGCCAGATGATTTTCCAGTTCCTCCATTGCATGGCAACCGCATATCCACTTGTAGCCAGATGGACCCCCTCATAAAATATCAAAGTCCAGATGACGGTAAATTTCCAGATGTCACCGGCATGGTAGAGATACTTCGCCTGGTCGCCTTTCACGGGAAAAGGCCAGTAAAGGGAGGGAAATGGAGGAGCGATATATCCGAGGGGAGCTGTGTTAGAGATGCGGCGAAGGAAGCTCCAGGCCACTGTCAGATTGCTGGAGCGAACGGCCTTGGTTGAATGTGGACTTACAGATCACTCATCGGACCAATTGGCTTCTTCGGTCTTCGATGTTCATTGCATTGTTCGTGGAGCAAAAAGGTGTGTGTTAAGGTCAGCAGCTGCGTCGGACTCGCAATGGAAAAACATCCGAGGCATGTGAAGTCATCCTAATGTGGATGCGACAGATGCGAATGCCTCTTTTCCTCAATCCACGGCAGTGCTTTGAGCACACCCCCATTTTGAAATACGAAGCGGCAGCTATGTAGACAAGATACTATACAATGCCTGCAGACAGGCTTCTCGGCACGCTCTTGCGCTCTCTGCAGACTTATACAGACCAGCAAGATACGCCAAGGCGAGTAGACGTCTCCTCATTCTAAGTTGCACCAGATTAACAGAAGCAGACTCCTTGGTACCGCGGTATCTGTACTTACGAGCCTCTCAAACCCTCTGAATGTCACGCTACTCACCTCACAATTATTATTTTCCCCGGCTATCTGGGAACAACCCGACGGCCTCCAGCCCGGTCTTCGCGTGCTCAGTCTCTTCCACTCTGCCGCCATAGGAAAGGGGAAACAACAGGAAGAATGGCGTCAATCTCAGAGAACCCCTCAGTATCCTGGCCGGCCTCCTCTAGCAAGTAGCCTGGATTGCGACGAGTGGGTAAGAGCGGTAGTGAAAGGCGCCGATGAGAGATCCGAGAGGTGGAAGCACCTCCTGGTGATTGGGGGCCTGCTGATTGGATTCGACAGCCGGGACTATGGAGATATATCGAGATCGCTGCATGGCACACTGGAGTCGGCCCTGGTAAGCGCTGCGAATCTGGCTTTGGAACAGCAAGAAGGGCAAGAGCAGGAACTCGGATCGTATTGTGTGGCGTTGGTGCTCAATCACACATTTCCCATACTCTCGGATACAGAGAGAGCACGGCTGGATTACCAACGCCTATTGGCATTACTGGTGCCGACAGTCTTCTTTTCTCCGGAAGGCTTGCAAAGTGGATATTTCCTCGGTGCCGTGGACTTGGATGTCGCCCAGGTCCAAGGCAAAAAGTTCAATTGGTCTTCCAAGTCAGCCTCGTTCCATCAAGTCCAGAGAGCATCTTCAAGACCACTTGTATCGTCTATGGGACCTTTGTCTCGAGTCGTTGCTCATGCCGTCGAGAATGTCAAACACCCCATGCTTATACAAGGACTGGTCAATGATCTATCCATGTTCTCCAGGTCCCTTCTAACTCAATGGCGACAAAATAAGCTGTCTGAAATTGACATTGCTGAAGAGTCCCTATATCTAGATGATGAGACATTTAAAACGACTCTCCCCGTGCTTTGGCGATTATTAAAGTCCGCACTTTTTGGCACAGTCATTGTGCTACGGGGAATTATGGCTCGAATCTTGAGTGACGGTATATCATCTAAACAGAGAGGTCTGCGTTTCCACCATATACTGTGATTTGTCCTGCTAATCTTGCTGTAGATGCCGCGAGTATAGCCACTGGAATCCTCCACATATTACGAAACTTATACTTTATATCATCGCGTCTTGGTCCCAATTCTTTCTCCCAATACACCTTTGTATATCTAACCGCTATCGATGTTCTCAATACCTATCCCATCGAATCCAATGACTTCGTTCGGAGTATCAGCCCAGTCGAACTTGGGCATATTCCGCGGCATCCACTGGACCGATGTCTTGATCTATACTTTTTGAATACAGCCGAACACTTTACACTCAGCCTTCCACCAGCAACCAATGAAGACCTCCTGATTCCAACAACCAGCTCTTACCTAATT
The DNA here is from genome assembly GCA_021030935.1 of Astrothelium subdiscretum. Lineage (NCBI taxonomy): Eukaryota > Fungi > Ascomycota > Dothideomycetes > Trypetheliales > Trypetheliaceae > Astrothelium > Astrothelium subdiscretum. The sequence goes on from JAGFMW010000198.1 coordinate 23,789, forward strand.
TCTGGCGGTGATAATCACCTACTTCCTATATTCGAAGCAGCGCATAGTGTTATGTTAGCAGTGCTCTCTGCGCCGCAGAGCGCGGCACTTACCGCTAAGCACCTGCCATCTTATGTAGATGCGCTTTTCAAGGTATTGAAGATCCCAAAGCTCTCAATATTGCCTCATAAAACTAAAATTCACGTTCAGGTCTTCCCTCAAAATCTTTCGTCCCGTCAATTCCGTCTTGCCTTCAAAACATTGATCCGCGTAATTACGCCTCCATCTCACCTCTCCGCCTCGCAACCCGATCTTCCATCAATACTCCTCGAACTCGTACACCACCGCGCACTCACCTCACCGCAGACGCCTCTCCAACCCCACACCGTCGCACTGGCCGTCATCGACCCAGGACAATCTCAGCCAGAGACCCAGGAACAGCCTCTTTCAGAGCGTGCCGTGCTCACTCTCACACTAATAGACTCCCTTCCACATCTGCCTCTCCCAGAGCTGGAGGAGTGGCTTCCCCTTGCTTCTTCGCTCACCAATACGGTCTCAGACTTACGCATGAGAGACGAATGCAGGAAGAGATTTTGGGAGGTGCTGAATGGAGGCGAGATGGATGTTGAGCGCAGTCAAGTCTGCGTCGCTTGGTGGAACACGCGCGGGGGAAGAGAAGCGGTGCTGTTTGGCTGGGAAGACACGCATGGACATGAAGGCGAATCGGCGGTCATGAGTGGAGCACTGCCACCCGAGGAGGACAAAAGCAAGCTCTGAAATATGTTTGGGAGACTACGTGTTGTTCAATGATTATACCCACTTGTTGACGCGTTGGGCCTGGGGCCAAATGTGGCGTCAGGTTTTAATGGAGAGTACGGACACTATGATGACATAGCGGGATTTGAAGCCACTCGAATTTATTCTTTATTGAAGATATTAAGATGAAATTTGTTCGCAGAGGGAAAAGTAAGACAACCCCATGAGAGACCTATCCGCGGCAGGGGCTGCGTATAAGGTGAAAGTACATCATGGACAATACCAGTAATCTTGTTCTAGAATAAGACTTCAAGGATATACCTGAACAGCTCCAATGCGCGAGAGTGGTATTGCAAGGCGTGACGAACAATTTTGTACAAAAATCGCCGAGTCGAAAGGTCAAAGCGGCGAAACCGACGTCAGCGCAAGTTGTTCTCCTTCGCCCGTCTGTGTTTGTCACGATTTAGCACATATGGAAAAGACGGTTACAACATCGACAACCAACTGCAAAATTGTTGGTGAATTTAGGGCAGTCCTATTTCTTCCAGAAGTTGTCAAGCAGCCGAGAGTTCGTGTTGCTTTGGGGTCTCGGCAGTCATGCAAACATGTTGATCTGGTCTCTTCTCGTTGGCAAGCCCACGACTCCCATCCCCCAGGCTGATCCTGCGATGAACACCGCATAGACGCCAATGCTCGCCTGGCTCTTTTGGGAAGTGCGATGCTGTTCATTGATGCTGGAATAAAACTCCGTTGCGCGCGCATGCTTGAACCTATCTCACCAAGTCCTCTTCAGGTAGGATCACTTTTCTGATACTATGAGGCGTGCCTTACCCTCATTGTTACGTCGCTACGATTGGTCATACACCATATTCTCCTGCTCTCATTTCCTTGAAGTAGTAAACTTTCTATAATTACGTCATGCAGGCCATGGCCTTTCCAGCCGTCTCTCTCCTCCTGCTTACAACCTACTCTCCCATATCGACTCTTGCCTATCCCACCACCGATAACACACAGTCTCTTCATTCAAGCTTGAACGACCCTTCACAGTCATCGTCTTATGTCGGTGTCGCCGCCCGCGACGTGTATCCAAACATCGAGAACGATGGCTATGCCCGTGAAAAGTCCTCTGAATGGGAACGTCGCCTCGTGAATACCAACGACGATGATGGTGCCCAGTCTTCATCCTCGCCCTCATCTTCTTCCGCATCTTCGGGTCATCATCACCCGCAAAACAACATGGAGCTTCACACAACCTACCATCAGTACAATCGACCACAACTTTCCGAAGGATACAGCCACGATAACCCTAAACCGGAGCGAGATGGCCAACATACGGTGCACAAGCACTTCAAACGCCCCACATACCCCGGCTTCTACAAACGTGATGCCAAATCCGACGACGACAACAAGAACCCCAACGACGACGGCAACCCCAGCACCCGACAGCCCCAGCAACCCCGTCTCACCCGCCGCATCGTCGGCGCCCACGCCAACACCGAGTCCTTCCCCCCGCCCCGCGTGCAGGCGAGCGACCAGGACGCGCGCAAAGCGGCGTGGAAGCAGCGCGACGACGACCGCCAGTACGCCGAGGAGACGGGCGACGACTCGGTGCTGACGGCCGACGACGACCGGTGGGCCGAGGGCGAGGATCCCGGGGAGCGGCGGCTGGAGGAGCAGGGGGGCGCCGTGAAGCCGGATAATGGGGCGTGGAATGCGGAGCATGATGAGGAGCGGAGGCCGGAAGGGGGGCTGGACGGGGATGGTGCGAAGGGGGAGGAGGGGAAGAATAAGGCGTCTGGAGATGGGGCGAAGAAGTTTCGGGATGATAGTTTGTGGAAGAGGGAGGGTGGTGGTGCGAAGGAAGATGAGTCGAAGCGGCTGGGGAAGCGGATGAGTCCGTTTGGGGATGGGTCGGAGTGGAGACCACCCGGAAGTCATTAAATTGCCAGGGAATGGGGGGAACAGCGAAGGAGGAAAGGGAATCTGAATAAGGGGCTTGGGATATCTGGATAGCGTGAAGTTCAAAGACGCATTATCCGACCACGAACAAATTATCTTTTTCTCTTCAATCATAGAGACAATGACGATGCTGTACTGCGGAAGGGCTGGGTCTTAACGTACTGTATAATATGGGCCGAATTAGTAGATTATTTTCGGTAGTTGGCATCTAGCATGTGTAAATATGGGAATCAATTAATGAGCTATCGTAGTGATCGTGCTGATTCCATGAGTGAGCTTCAGAGGCGACATAATGTCCAGCCATATCGGTATAATCAAAGAAAAAGAGGATTACAAGAATGTTATCGTGTAAGAATCACGAGAATGTAATAGCATCCTGCACGAGCATTTCCCTTCTCCGCATGTCTCTCTGCTTCCATCGCTGTACTAGGATCTGCCAGCGTCAGACAAGTTGAAGTTCGGTCAGGCACTATACAACCATGAGCTGCTTAGTCCCAGGCAATTGACAACAGCTTAGCTACAAAAGCATGAAAAAGCTCAGGACCGAGATGAGCAGGGTATACAGGGAGCCGGTACTGACGTCCGTCGCTGGCACCGCAGCTTTCGACGTTGAAGACGACGGTGGACCAGTCTTAGTCGTGATTGACTGCGTCGGGATTGACTCCGTCACGCTTGGCGGCGTCGACGTGGGCGGTGGGGCCGTGCTCGCAGCCGACAGTTTCTCCACGCCTTCAAGAACGCGGATGCTGGTCGACATCAGCACGGTCGGGCCGACGCTGGCGGTCGACGTGGTGACGGAGAAATGGCGCGCATTGGTCACAGGAAAAGCAGCAGTGGAGAACTCGCAGAGGCCCTTGGTGGTACCCGTGAAGGTGCAGTCGATGACGCTGACGGACATCACGAGTTGGACATCGGTGCTGGGTGGGTGGCCGGTGGTAATCGTCGAAAGGCCCGAGATACCCGTCTGGGAGAAGTAAAAGGAATGCTCGTTGACAGTGACACTGGCGATGTCCTGCCCGGCCCACGACATGAGAGGGCAATCGGTCGCAGATGCTGATTCCTGCGCACCGAGATCGGTGACGGCTTGGGTGCACAAGACACCATAGGTAGTCAAGGTAGGGTTAGCTTCAATGACAGAAGCAGCGATAGCACCCGTGGAGCCTGTGACGTAGGGGAGGACTATGTCGATGGGAGTGTAAGAGGTGATACTCTGGGACTCTGAAAAACCCAGGGTGAATGACGTGTCTGACCCCGAAGACTGGGCAGCCGCGGTGGCCATGAGAAGAACAAAGGCCAGAGATAGAAGAAACATCTTGTATGATTTGTGACTGGGAGCCAATTTGAAGAGTCCTCAAAAATATGATGAAACGAATGGGTAGAGAGAGCGCTTGACTCTGGCCTCGGCTTGTAGTCTGCTGCAAGTGAGTGCAAGAAGTTGAGGGAGGGAAAAGCCACGAGGATGGAAGGAAGTCCTTTTATAATAGAGTATCTTCACTATTTTGTTGCTGTGCCTCCCTAGTGATATCCAGCGTGATTCTTTCTTTCCTCTGCGCAACTGATCCACCTGGATCCACTCTTCTCCGATCCTCACATTCCGACTTTCGCTCCCTTCATGACATTGACGAGCTATGTCAAGGTTTGGCGTTGGTAAAGGTGGGAAAAGAGATTAATTTGTGAGATACTCACTTGGTTTTGTAAAATGTGTCGTAATCTGACAACTTGCGCAAAAAAGACTAGACATGCACGACACGTCTGTGATTGGAAAAGAGTTTGGAGGCCAAAAGGTGTTGGTATCTCTACGCCTACCACGACATCCTTCGCTACTGGAGGACAAGGCCAGCCCGGGCCTCGTTCATCAGAGAACGGACAAGATGCAGCTTGTCACGATTCTTCAATCCGTGACCCGAAGACTTCAGCCTTAACCATAGCCCCTTCCAGTCTGTCACATCAAGAGACTTGCTTGCGGCACAGACAAGCAGCTTTCCCATCTCGGTCAAAGAAACCCAATGACATCAAGAGATTTTCTCAGCAGGCTTCTCCGCGTGTTGTTAGCGGATTGCTGAGTAAATCCCCTAACAATCCGCAGTGATAGTAAGTGTAGCAGGAAGGTGATCGTATTGAATCATCATGGATGTGTCCTCCCGCGGTCCTCGTCTCTCACTTCCAACCCGTGCGGTGCTGGACCACAACCACCTAGGTACCGAGGCATCCCAGCTCCAATGCAGCACGGAGGGTCTTTCGATCTTCCAATAAGAATTGTATTGATCGTCAAAAGATGCAATCGCGGTATCCTGATGTATTTGGCGTTGCTCATGGCTTTGATGTATTTCTTGCAAGCTATCAATTTGCATACTGAGGTTGCCGTGCGGTGTGAGTTGGGACGGCGGCGTGGCGATGCAGGTGTGGCGATGCAGGTGTGGCGATGCAGGTGTGGCTAGTGAAACCAAGGCTAAGTTATCGTAATCGCTCCGATTGGTCATTTGGTCTTCATCATCATTCCTACGAAAGCGTTTTTCTTGACGATGACGACAATCTGTAGAAAGGCACCTAGGAAAAGGTAGAGGCCAGTCCAAACTACGTGGTACCTTTTACGTCTAACCTAATCGATAGTGACTTTCAGATCAGCTACGATGGCACCTTCAAGAGCATTATTCACGCTTGCGAAAGCTTCACACCTCAAAGCTTCGTTTCCTTGCTCCCTGTCACGGATAAAGCGGCTTCAGTGTCTCAACTCCGGCTACAGAAATAGACAACGACCATTTTGCTGCCGGGGCTTCACCACCTCGCGACTTGTGTGTGCCGAAGCTGGCCCTGATCCGCAACCGCCAGACTACCTGTCTGAAGGCGAGCTGAAAGTTTTCAACAAAATCAAATCCGAATTACATCCCAGCTCCCTCGAGGTGCAGGATATCAGTGGTGGATGCGGCTCGATGTACGCGCTGGATATCGTATCTGAAAAGTTCAAAGGCTTGCCAGTAATAAAGCAGCATCGACTAGTGAACGAGGTCCTCGGCGCCGAAATCAAGAGATGGCATGGCGTACAATTGAAGACAAGGGCTGGGTGACAGGGTACTGGTCAGAAAGAAAAACAATGGCTTGAGTGTTATGGGCTAAGGTTCTGGTTCACTAAGGCTTGGGAACGCTTGGTGACTGCGATGAAAAACAGCGTTCAAGCACGACTTCTGGTTGGGGAAAACCGGACGCATCTACGAATAGACCTGTATTTTTTGATGATATTCTCTGGTCCACTGATGACCTACATGATATGTTAGCAATATCTGAGTGGGATGATCTTCTGGGGATAATTTACTGTACGATAGGAAACCGAATTTTTAGACAAAAGTCGGTTAGCCGTGTAGTTGGTTCTAATAAGGACAAGGTCTGTAAGCCAAATTTTTGGCCATACAAAAATCCTCACAGCACCGCTTGCAGCGATATTGTGACCATTTCCTGTCGCTTCAAAAGATCGGAGGGGTCATCACAGCTCAACCCCACCACAGCACACTGGACCAGAGAAAAACTTACAAAATTCGCAAACATGTTTTGACGATGATATACAGTCAATGCTGACTGCTTCATTAATCCCGATAACCTTGTCTGTCCCATTCACGTATCGCAATGGCCATCGCGGAACTTAACTCCCTCCTTCGCCGCACGACCATCGATGACCACGAAGAAGTCCTCTCTGTTGCTGACAGCGCCCTCCAGAAGTCGCCGAAAGACCTCGATGCGCTTCACACCAGAGTCGTCGCTCTTCTCAAGCTTGACCGCTACCAAGATGCCTTGCGACTGTTTGAGGTTGGCGCAAAAGAGTTACAGGAGAGAGCACGCTTAGAGCACGCTTATGCTTTGTACAAGGCCGGAAAACGGGAAGAAGCGAGTCAGATAATTAGCAAAGGATCTAAAGCGAGAGCATTTAGACATGTGGAAGCACAGGCTGCCTATCGTGCTGAGGATTTCGAGTCAGCCGCAAGTCTGTACAGAGAGCTTGCTGCCGGAGCGGAAGGAGAAGAAAATGATTTGAAGATCAACAGCCGAGCCATAGATGCACAGCTGGAGTGGGCTGGGAAAGGAGAGCTCGTGAGAAGGAAGAAGCCGGGAAGAGAAGATCTGGAAGCTTTCGAGACAGCCTATAATACCGCTTGTGTCTGCATCGCGAGAGGAGAGCTGGCACAAGGTGAGGTCTTGTTGAAACGGGCAAAAGGTGGGTTTGTAATACTGTTATGGGAAACATGAAGGTCACTTATCAATCGTCTAGATCTGTGCAATGCGCTCGAGGACATGCCTGAGGAGGATAAGAGAGCAGAGGTATTGTCAATCACCGTCCAACAAATTTATGTCCTCATCCTCCAAGGGAAGAGAGATCAGATCGAGCAGATGAAGAGTGAGGTCATAGTTTCAGAGTACGTCGATCAAATCTTTGTTCGAGTGCCTTACTTATTACAGATAGCATCTCCGATTGGTCGACGAGGCATATCGCTCAGGTCAACAATATTGTAGCGCAAGAGAGCTTGGTGAATCCATACCTGACTCAACGCATCTTCCAAGAGTCTCAAGGCCAGCTTACTGGCGACAAGCCCTTCGCGTTTCAGTCATCGGCTCTGAAGGAGGATGCATGTATCATTGACTTGCTGTCACTCAAACATGACGGCGTAGCTAAGTCGACGGCTAATGCAATAGCAGCAGAGTCTGCTCCCACGGTCTTGGGCTCAATCAATTCCCTCGCGGTCCTCAACGCAGCCGCCAAAGCTAAGAGCGTAACTGGAAAGGCTGGAATAAAAACCCTTCTTCCGCTGCTCCAGAATCGACCCAACGATGTCGGCCTCCTCCTCACTATCATCCAACTGTATGTTGCAACCAACAATCCCGGATCTGCTATTTACCTTCTTGAATCATTCTTCAAGCGGCTCGAAGAATCTGCGACGCCTGCAGATAACGACGTCCGCTTCGCACCAGGCTTGATAGCCACCCTGGTCTCCCTCTATTCCCTTCAAGGCCGCAAATCCCACATCCGGACTGAGCTGGCCAAAGCAGCCTCTTACTGGAGACATAAATCGAAACAAGACCCTTCCTCACCATTGCCAATGAACCTCCTTTATGCAGCGGGTGCTACGCTGCTTGAGAACCCCCAAGACGACGATCTCAACCTTGCCACCGAGATCTTCAGTGATCTTCACAACCGCGACACTTCAGATCGCGCTGCCATTGCTGGTCTCGTTGCCGCATCGAGCTCCGTGGATGGCAAATCTCAAGACATTCAGATCAGCAACGACATGCTGTCCACCCTGACGCCGGTAACCCGTCTCATCGGCACTATCGACGTCGACGACCTCGAAGCCAAAGGTATTCCGCGTCCAGCTACGACGCTATCTCAAGCATCTACCTTCTCGAAAAAGCGCAAAAGCGAGGGGGACCAGGCCAAGAAGGCCAAGAAGCTCCGCAAATCGAAGGTTCCGAAGAACTACGACCCAGCAAATCCTCCGAAGCTGGACCCAGAAAGGTGGTTACCGATGAAGGAAAGGAGCTATTGGAAGCCAAAGAAAAAGCGGGGAAGAGGTGGTGCAGCGCAGGGGGCGACGCAGGGTGGGTTGGTTGTGGAGGAGAAGGAAAAGGGGAGATCGCCGGATACCAGGCCGGCTTCAGGGACTGGTGGCAGCGGTGGCGGGGGTGGTGGAGGAGGCGGAGGGAAGAAGAAAAAGAAGGGCAAGGGCGGGAAATGGTGATGCTGATCAGAGGAGCATTGGCGCTTTGTCAAAAAATCTCCTGATTAAGATTATGGAAGAATGCCAGCCACTTTTTCTCCACTCTGGTGTCCATCATTTTTGCCTTGCTCGCCAACTGAACCACAGATGCTCAGGTCTTCTTTTTGTTGACCCCATTAGTCGTGATTTCTGCTTTTCCATAGCCCATCGCTCCACTGATGTTCCCGTACGCCTCGTACAGTACCCAGAATGGGATGAATACCCATAACATATTAAAGAAGACCAAGTACACCCACATATACATAAAGTTCGAGCCATCTAGGTTCGTATTTCCAGACAACCATTCCGGCGCAAACGTCATGAAGCCTGAGATCAATCACGTCAGCCAAAGCGCAAACCAGACCTCCATTGAAAGATCCCGAAAGCCATGAACAAGCCGGGGAAAAGAACTCACCTCCATACAGCTCCCCCACCGCCAACCACCCCGCCCACACCCAAACCCTCGGATCCCGTTTGACGCACAAATAACACACATACGCCGCCAACGGCGCCCCGATCCCCACCGTCAACAGCTCCAGACTAATCACCGTCAGATCGGCCCCGCCCCAGCGCGCATCCGCCTTCGCATACTCGCGCCACAGCGCACCCATCGGATTCGTCCCATAAAAACTGCCATACAGCCGTCCGCTGTCGCCCAAGAAGTGCACGCCCGGCGGCGTCAGCAGCTTGTGGCCCGCCGCGATGGCCGCGTTCCAAGCGCGGCCGTGCCAGGCGGCTGGGTGCGAGGTGCTGACGTCTTCGAGGGGCTGGGGGAGGGCGATGGAGGAGAAGAAGCAGTTGTAGAGGAAGGAGCCCTCGAGGCAGGTGTGGATGAGGGCGTCGAAGGCGTGCCAGATGAAGAGGAGCCGGGTTTTGGTTGGGGTCGCGGGGGCGGGGAGGAGGCGTTGGGAGAGGACGTAGGCGGTGGTGAGGATGGTGAGGGTGGAGAGGAGGGAGAGGATGGTGGTGGTGTCGATGACGGGGCCGGAGGATGCGGTGGAGGAGGTGGTGAGAGGATTCGAGGAGGCCATTGTGGTTGGAGTCGGCGCGTCTGGCTTGGTTGATGTTGATTACCGTAGGATCTTTGTAATGATAGAATGGGTCCGAAGGCGGAAATGTCTTTTAACGATTGATGATCATGACAACTTTGCGTGTTCAGAACGACGTTTCGCGTCGTTCGAGCAGCGTTGTGTCTCTTTAAGTACGGTTTACGACAGGGGTAGGTAGCTCTTGAGACGTGAGGCGCGAGCTGTCTCAAAATAGGCTCCCTGGAAATTGATAAGCATGCCACTATTAGAAACAGCAAATATGCGTGTTCATTACAACTCCAGTGCACCATGAAATGGTCATCATCTACTTTACAAGGCAGTCCTTGAACCGCGTTGAACTGTCAGCAGATTGTCGAGAGCAGCATTATCACACTTCATCATCAGGAAATGTATCAGTATTGAAAATTGTATCGTATCATTTCAGACGTCCATCATACACCGTAGCCGTGTGTACATATATACTCCTCTCATCGCCAAAAGCGCCATACTGTCCTAAAAGCATGATTTATATCCATGGCTTCAGGTTAAAAAAGGTCAACCGCAACATCAGGCCGTCAAGGACCCTATGTCAAAAGCACGCACGCTCGGAATGCGGCAAAGCAACCGCTCAAAAAAAGACCGACCGAAGTATGCAGCGGTAATGAAAATGAGCGGAAAACGGACAAACAGAAAAAGCCCGATCCAGACCCAACACGTTGCCAGCAAAGAAAGCCACTATAAATGAAACTTTTTTGGACCCAAGCCTTCCATGGCAGCAAGAGGAAGCAGCAACCCAGCCTCCCAAAAAACCAAAAACAGCAGAAGAGCAAGTAGGGCAAAGAGAAGAGTGGCTGAACATGCAGAGCAGAATTGAAGAACCCATCTAGGATCAATGGTACGCCTCGTGAACACCACATCGGATAAAAACGACATGCAAGAATCACCACCAACCAGGCAAAAATGCAAATTGTATAATCTCTCGACGACGCAGATAACGACATCAAGTAGACCGTCATCTCCCCTTTGCTTTTCCAAGTTATCAACATCTCTAGGATTGATCACCTCCTCGTCACGGGTGAATCGTGAAGACGTCGTCGTGACTACCATATACGCTTTATTTGGTCTGCTCGATAGTCGCAGTCGCTTCTGTTAGACACCGATGGCCCTCGGCGTATGAGACTCGCTGAACATGCCTGAGGTATGGTAAGGGTAGCCGAATGAGGTAGGAGAAGTAACACGAGACCCATTCAAGGGAACAGGCGAAGCCGAACGAGCCATGACCGTTGCAGCCCCGTGATTGTTCGGTTTTCGATCGTTCGCCCCGTCAAAGTATAAAGGTAGTTGCTGAGGCGAATTTCGTCCTGAACTCCTCGCGCTACCGTCTGAGCCCGACCCGTCATATTCGTTAGTGCCGTCGCTCTGTTTTGCAGATTTAGCCTGATTTGCCGTTTGCGCAGGAGACTTGGCAGAGCCAAACTGGAACTGACCGTTAGCTACCGAGCACCGATTTGGCCGGGCCCCTAATGTCCTGAGGTGAACGTACGAAGCAATATTTCTGGATCAATTCATTGTATTCTACCGAATCCTGCGCGTGCTTCTCGGCCGACACCGCATCAGGCCTGGGCGCAGCTACCGTCTCGGAAGGCTGGACCGGAGGTGATGTCAATTTGGGTGCCTTTGGTGGATTTTGATTGCCAAAATATCCGTGGCCTCCTTTCGGAGTACTCTTGGATTTAATACCACTTCGATCACCCATAGCCGCATCTACGGTCTTCAAAGATGCTGCAAGGGAAGCGCCAAAATCATAGCGGGCAGCAAAGGCTGCATTCTGGCCAGTCCCGTTTGGAGCAGTAGAAGGTCGAGCGTTCTGACTCTTCCTCTTCAACTTGATGGAACCAGATGACTCGCCCAAATCCGAAGGTCCGAACTTGAATTTGGTGTCATTGAAAGCATTGGCAAAATCATCGTCGAGAGTAGGCATTGAGTGTGGCCGTGACGTGGCAGGCGGAGAATGTCGGCTGCGAGGGATGGCATTCAATGGACGAGTCCCAAGCCCTTGCATACGGCCCTTGGGAGCAGCCTTGATGACTTTCTTTGAGAAATCAACCTGATAATTTTTATGGTTATTATTGTCCCAGAACTCTTGCCCGCCAACATTGTACCGGACGCAAAGGAGGAGCGTCTTCGACTCCAAGTTCGCCTGATCCGCAAGCTTGATGTTAAAATTAAATCGGTCGCACCCATCGTTGGCTTGGGTCTTCTTGACGTCGTTGTTGTACTCTGCTATCACTTCCGAAGTGGTTTTCCAATAATCGAATGTAAACCGGGCTGCGACGAGCTTGTGGAAAGTGATATTAGCGACAGCAACGGAACCAACCAGAGTCTTCTGGTCCGAAGACATGTACAGTTTCTCAACGCGTACTGGTTGTGTGCTCCGGGTATAGGATTCGGCTGGGAAATTGGCAAGCTGAATCTCCCACTCAGTACCACGGGATCCGGAGACGTCACCAGCCGGAAATGGGTATTCGGATTCGCTGTCATAATTCTCGACCGGCGAAGAACCCGCACTCACAGCGATCGGTCGATCCACCTGGAGAAAATGTCGGACCTGTTCAATATCCTCATCGAAATGAACCGCTTTAGAATAAGTTGGCGTACCAGGCATACTTGAGTAGCGCCTCCGGGATGACGGTCGCAAGGCTGGCTTGACAAGTTCGCCTGATTTTTTTCGGAGCAAGGGTGGCTTCTGACCATCGCTATCTTCATCGCTCTCATCAGAGGTTCCACTTGCAGTATCAGCCGCCTGAGCCGTCGGACTCAAATACGCGTTCTCAGAAGTTGAGCGTGAATGGGAGATCTTTCGAGCTTCTGGTGTCAACGCTGAGCCGTGGGACGGCTGCGGGCCCGACGAAGAGTCGGGTGGCGTCGTCGAATTGGTTGAATCCCCATTTGTCACCAAGGTAAGCCCGCTAATCATTTTCTGAATATCCTCTGTCCGGGGAGGGGATCCATCCCTCTTTAACCCAATGCTTCGACGAACTGCCTCTTGCAGTTCGGCCAGATTGACTAGGCGCTCACGGCCTTTTCTCTCTGCCGTCACCTCGTCATCCGAGCTTCCGGAAGAATCTGGCGGCGAGATAATTGCTCCACTGGGCATCGGAGCATCCGTCACGGGAGGAGGAGATTGTCTAATGCTATCGTTCGGCAGCTGAGTGGCTTGTTTAGCCGATGACTCATCCCCTCCACTACCCATTACGGTTGTTGTTGTTGTTGATGTGGATGAATGTGAACCATTTTGATTAGAGAAGGAAGGTGACCTTCGGTGCTTTTGAAGATAGTCCCTTGATGACACTGAACGAGGCAATCCAGGCCGCGGAGAAGGTGGCGATTGTACTGCTGGAGACTCGGCAGAGTATGAGTTGGAGCGACTAATGTTGGGACTTGTGGTCTTCGAGGATGCAGGTGACTGCGACGCCGGTGGCGTGTAAGGCATCCCTCAATTCCGAAACGAGGGAGCAAAAAAGATCGAGGGTGGGGTTGGGGACTTTCAAGCTCTCAAGAGCATTACAGGGATTAATAAGTGAAGAAACACTATTGGTGAGGGATAGTCAGCGAAATGTTTTTGGTGACGCTGGATAACGAATTGTTGGACGGTACACGACAAATGGTGTGATTGGATTGACATACAGAAAGGAATATCAGGCGAGCGTCTTGTCAACAAGGCGTCGACGCTCTGAGAGGGAAAATTAGGTGGTAGGACACGACGATGAAAGAAACACAGCTACTCAAAGCCGTGAACCGCCGAACCGAATGATCAGAGGTAGCAATGAAGCAGACCTCGACGCTGCAGCATAGACAGCGAGGAAAGCAAGGCCGATAGCTTTGGGTATATTTCAACCTGCAACGTGCCTGCTTCGCGTGTCTGGGTGGGCGGGCGGTGCTTGTTCAAGCTTTGCCCCCGACTAACCCGGTGCCGGCTCGTCCGCTGTGAATAGCTCTGGCACAGGGACCTCCGCGTATATGAATGCGGAAGGCTGGCAGAGGCCTAGAAGGGAAGGGGGAGAGAGGAAGAGGGGTGAGGTTAAGAGGGAGGAGAAGATGGATGAAGAACGGTGTTGTGTTGGTGACAATACCTTACCTTAGGTAGTGAGTGTGGGCGGGATTTGCTTGGGGCACACTGGCATCGCACGGATCCGGATGGGGTCAGGATTCGAGAATAAGGTGGGATTATAGTCCAGGGTCTGGGCGTTACCTTCGAATGATCTTTACCTCAAGCATTGCTCGATACCAAGTTGATTACTGTCTAATGCGGGCCGTGGCCTCGAGACGGCGAAGGCCAAGGATGGTACGGCTGCTTACCAGTGCAGCACTTGGTGATGCTCGACCCCAACAAGTGTATGGGTGGCCAGGGTTTGCTTTGGGACGGCGCAGACAGCTGCAGGTGGGACCTTGTCCCGCTGCTGCATGGCCGCCGCGCGTAGAAAATTGATAACAGGTATCTTGGTACCAGGCACAGCACCGAGAGATACTCCCGGATACGTCGTCCTTTGAGCCAGGGAACAAAGCCACAGCCACATCTCGAGCGCTCAGAACAAATGCTGTCTATCGAGCGTGGGCCAGGTCGAAAGCAACTCGCCCACCACCTTCAGCAACCTGCCACGACAAACCTTTTCAGATCTCGATGATGAACGGATTTGGGGTCGGAGTGGGGGCGCTCATGTACCGGTACAACACCTCGCATAGCCATGTGCGTGCGTGCGCCCTAAGTACGGAGTACGGAGTACATGCCCGCAAAACTACATCACAGCCACCTAAATGCGCCTCATCTCGCTAAGGTAACCTGCCCTGCAAGCGGCCGTGGCTCAAGTCTAACCCACCTAAACTTCTTCGCCTCCCGTTGCGGAGTCGTCCACTCATTGCCCTTGGCGTAAGTTTGCTCGAACTTTTTCCCAAACACCCCCTAAGGTATTACTTGCGCATTTGGAGCAGTCAGCAAAATATCACACCACCATTCACTCTGTTCACGAAATTTCTCTCGCATGCGTGAAAAGGATCATGCTCTACCGCAAGCCTGTCACATCTTCCGGCCGAACTCGGGATTAGTTCGTTGAGAAGGGCGGTCAACGGCTCAACAAGTCCAAACGTCTTTCCGAGCTCGGATCACGGCATCCGGAGACACACGATAGAAAAAATCAGCACGGCCTGCGCACCCTTGAGGCCGAGCCGCTGACTACCGTCTTAATAAAGGCCATGCGCGTAGCCGAACCAATAATGTAATCTTCATTCGTCCTCTCGCGGCTACACGCTCATTGCCCAAGCGGATGGGCTTGGCCGAGACTGAGACGACCATCGCCTACCGCCTATCGTTACTCCGTATTTCTGAGGACTAGAATTTTTGTGCCATAGCGAGTTGAATTTTGCTTTCTGACAAGGGTTCTTGTCACACAACATTTGCGGAGCTGACTGCATACTGAATCTTCTCGAATCCGGTTTTACTCGAAAGGATCCCGTATCATAATAATCCTGCTCCGCCGCCGTCTCTCCCCAGGATCTCATCACAATTATTTCGGCAGCCCCACGTAAGCGGATGTTTGACCACTCGCATAACTCGCTTGACCGGGCCACCAACTGCGCGTAAGAGTAGCCATTCCACATGACCGTAAAGCTGAGCAATGAAACCTGGAATCTTTGAAATGTGGGCTCAAAATCCTCTTGTAACTTGATTGAATCGCCGATTAAAAAGAGGTGTTCTAACGCCTTCGCGCTGCACTCGTATACTTCGCCCGTCTGTTCGGAGTTGTTACCATAAGGTAGCCTCATCGGTGGCCTAGCCACGGCAACCCTTCTGTTTGAGTGGCCCTTGAGCCCCGTACTCCGTACTGGAAGACATAAATGACCAACGTTACCGCAAAACGCAAGCCGATAGGCAGAGAATCCATTCTCGATAATTGTTTGGAACTACGGCGGGAGGAATTTCTCCGCTGAGTGTTGAAGATGTTACTGACGCATACTCCTACCTCAAACGATCAAGTCGGAAAGATACGATATGTGAATGCCAAACAAATCCGCAACGGCATGATCCTTCGTGATACATAAAGTATCCACTGCGGAGTACGGAGTACTCCGTACCAAGATATTTTCTCCCTGCAACCGACCCAGTATTTACAGACATCATCAGGCTTACTCCATCCATCTCTGACAGGAGGGGATTCTACGACGAAAGGAATGTTCTCCTTCATCCGACATCCACCAGTGCCACCTACGAGCTATCCACTACATCCCTGATGGAGGCAAATGTCTCCTGCAGCGGTCAAGCCACAGCTATGTATTGCCCCACTTACTCTATTCAGCGCTAGCTTCACCCCGCGTTTTCAAATGCTGCCGATCTTGCCGGAACGCGGAGATACGCGTCTACTTGACCGCCACCGCCTTCCCGCTGAGCTGCCTTCTTAAGACCGCTTGGAGAGCACAATGCATGTGCCAGGACCCTTGATACCTACGCTCCAGATTGGATATCCGGTTTCACACGATCTCGGTCCACCTTTCTGAGTGCGCTCTCTGACGTTGTCTTGGGAGAACGCGAGGAGGGGGCAATCAAGCCTGCGAAGCTAAAATTCCGCTCAATACCGCCGAGTGCTTAGGGTTTGTTTCAGGAGAACGGAGCTATTTGGGCAACGAAGTGCGCTGATCTACCTCCCTGAAATGTGGCCGTTCGTCTCGATTGATGTCCAGTGGTGCAGCCTTCTCAGCCAAAGAGCCGAGATGTGGTAGAGGTCAGGGCGCAGAATACAAGCGATATCCAATCATCTTCGCTGTAGAGGACTTTGCCTAGGCGTGGTGTAACGACAGTCATAGACTTGTTGCATTATACACAAGCTATGATTCGTCAAGTGGGGTGAGATGCCACAAGGCAAAGAATCACCTGGGTCTCGTCAATGACAGGCTGCTTCCACAGCCCTTGTCTAGTAGGCCGTGAGTTTTGGTGGGTAAATTCTGTCTAATAAGACCCACGACTTCTTACGCTGCTCATTTATTAGAGACGAATCAAGGCTCCAATATTTCTCATGTACTCATTCAAGCCAATTCGTCAATCTCGTCGTGTGAAGTCCTTGTTCGCTGGTTGTAACGTAACGCGCCAGATCTTTTTCAGCTCACTCTACTTTGTGAACAGCCTCCTGTTCTACATTAGCAGATCTTCTCGACCTGATATCTAATTCGAAAATACACCATACAAATTCTTAGTTTTATCTTCACCAGCCACACGATGCCGTCGTTGGTGTGTAGCTTGTACCGTGCAAGTATTCCCTTCACGCGTCCAGGTACCGGTACGTACCTCTCCCCTCCGCGATAAGCAAGGCACCAACCACGATCCAGAACGCCATTATGCAGTCTCACGATCCGTCATTAGGGTATTGGTATAGTACACAACGGGAAACAGGGCCCTGGACCCTGATTTCCTCGCCTCCCGTTTCCGTTTTACCGCTCACAAGCTTCTGGCGCGTAGTTGGATAGGAAAGGGATCATCAGTGCATACCGCGAGTGTGGCAAAAGAGTGGCTACCAAAGATTTTCATCGTACTTGTGCTTCTGAAGGTGTTTGGCGTTGGATAGACACTAAATTTACTTGGTGAATTCGAAAACAATATGACGATATTGCGTGCGCACGGCTAGCAAGGAATCCCGCCTACTCTTTACGCAAATTGAACATGTTGGTGATAAAGGGGGGGATGACGAAGCCAAGAGGCCCCCTGAAGAGGGTTCAAAGCTAAAACATTTCGGAGTACCCTACTCCAGCGGGTACGAAGCGCCAATGAAGATCTGCTGGGATATCGACGCAGCACGGGCAGAAAACAGCGATAGCTTCAACACCATTACACGTGTTTCTCAACAAGATCTCAGCGGAGGTTCCAATTCACTACGGATCGCGAATTATTCTAACGAGTATCGCCAATACTAGATCTGAGAGCTATGATAATTGGACTGTGGAGAATGCTTGAAGATCGACTCCACGGGTGATGCTTATTCAGTGGGCCTCTAGGGGTGTTAGTGCCTTTGTAAAGAGCTCGTCGGAGCTGGTCTCGAGGCCGACCAAGCTTTGGGGAAACGCATTGGAAAAGGGTGGATGCCGTGTCGCCTGTCATCTGTAGAATGAGGTCAAGTATGTCTGGTCTCGCACGCGTGGAAGGGTTATCGGTGGATTTGTCGGGGGTCGAGATAAATAAGTCTGGGCGCGCTACGTAGCGACGTCTTCTGTTACTGCTGTTCCAACACGGTACAAACGGCGATGCCGCATTCCATGCTTTGGCGCATGCGGAATGACAGACGAACCGTTGTGCAACCATGGTGCTGCGGAGGGGGTGTCGCATAATGCGGAGAAGATGACGGACATCTTTCTCCTCACGTTGTGGCGTTTTGACTAGCTGTCAAATGTCGTTTCTTGGGTCAGTTGTTGAGGAGGACCCTGGAGGGAAGAACGCCAATGGCTTGCAGATGTGGCGTCAGACGGACTGGACAACAACATGCCAAACGACTCGCTATGGACCGATGTTCGTACACCATCCATCATAAACGGCGGAACCTTTATTCAGCCTCCGATGCATCGAAGTCGGAGCTCAGCTCTCAAGCTCTTGTTATCCATGAGAGACGATTCGCACGAGGCGCCAGATCGTGTCTAGAGATTGGCGTGAGTTTGTTGTTCAACTTGCAATCATCGGGATCCTGGAAAGCGGCGCGAACGGGAACATGGAGAAACAAGAGTGGAAGATCCAAATCTCCAAAAAAGCGTTCGGAAAGATGTTCTTTTCCCGTGGAATCTGAGATTCGAGCGTGGGAAATCGAGATCGTGGAGGTGCTGCTATCAGTACGTATCTGATCGTGATTATCTAGCGGCAAGGCGTACTCCATTCAATATCCACCCCCAAATCGTGTAAATGGGATCGAATCGATATTCTAGCATGTGCTATCTCGATGCCCAGTAATATTAAGCGATCGAATACAGGCTTCAAGTCGTATACAATTATTCTATCTTTCGTTTGTGCAAGACCACAGGGCTATGGATACCTTCACCCCTTGTTGGGGTCCCCCCGACCTTAGTTAATAGTTCTAAATATAACTACAATCGAGCTTCAATTCTAGTCATTTTTTGATTGTTACTGTAATTGTTGAGCCATGGACGGGTAGACACCCAATTTGCTATATTGCCAGCTGCGTGGAGGACACAGCTGTAAAACAGAGTCAGCGTACTCCTGCCTCCGCTCTTACGACGTTCGCCGTGATCCGTAAGTTACTTACGAGCTTTATGTGAAATGAAACGTTATTGTTCATACTGAGACCAAGTAGCTAATTACATTTGCACTTACATGGTATTTACGAATTGAGTCATCAATTTTTCTGCGTTTAAGGGTATAGTATGTATATACAAAAATGTCACCTGTCTAGAATATCACAATTACCACCCATGGTTTTCGTAGGCTCATTCCGAACTCTAAATGATCCATCAAGCCGCCATCGCCACACCCAATATGGAGAATATACAGAGAATAGTAGACAGTAAACTCAAATCCAGATTCTTCGAAGATGCAGCTGCAGTCGCGGTACTGCTTGTCCCGAGCCCTGGGTCACTCGATGGGCTCGAATAAGCTCCGGAGGAGTCGGAAGTGCTCCATGGCCCTACACTAGCATACTCAGGACCCGTGATTATCGCAGCTCTCCCATTTGAACTGATCTCCGTGACCATGCTCAAGGACTCCGTTGTTGTGTGGCCTTTGCTAACCAACACTAAGCCGCTGGAGCCCAGGCTTACGCTTTCGCCATCGATCATCGTGCCTGAACCACCGACGCTCAGAGTGATACTGCCGTCAAGAACGACAGTGTCGCTGTGACCGGGCTCAGCAATAGCGGTATGGAGCGATCCATCGGGAGCCGTAAAGCCGGCCTCTTCCTCTGCATGCGCCGTGATCGTTTCGAATGGATCAAGGTGCCCGTCAACCACCATACCCGAAGGACCAGCGCTAATGACGTGACCGTCAAGCGTGGTTGCCGGTCCACCAACACTGAGAGTAATGGGTGCAGCACCAGGTGTAGGATTTGGAATGATGATTGTACCTGGATGTCCTGCTTCCTCCCAGGCAGTGAGGCTCTGGCCGCCAGGAAGAGTAAATGGGGCCTCGACTTCTGGCATTGCTTGACCAGGTGTTGGAGGAAGCGTAGGGGTTGCAAAGGCCTCTGTAGACCCGTCGATGACGATGCCCGCCCCGGAGGGCAGAACCGAAATAGTCTCACCGGAGAGGGTCAGCGCGGGACCGCCAGCAGAAAGCATAGTCGATCCGAGGAGGACATGGCCAGAGGAGTCGATTGCGGTGACAAGTTGATTGCCGAGGCTGAAAACTGCTTCTGGCGAGACAGATGCGCCCCCAGAGAACGGAATGGTAGACGTGCCGAGAACGACGCCATTTGGGCCCAAGCTGACAGGTTGACCGTCAACAGTAATGGGAGATCCTCCGGGCGATAGCGTTGTACCATCGATAACGAGAGTTTGACCTGGATCGGCTGTGTAAGTCTGGCCACCAACCGAAAAGACAGCTGATGGTTCTGAGGCATGTGCTGTGAAGGGTATATTGCTATCGCCGACCTCGATACCATTCGGTCCAAAGCTAATGCGTTGACCATCTATCGTTTCTGCTGGTGAGCCATAAGAGAACGTTGTTCCGGAAATCACAAGCGGTTGGCCAGGACGAGCTGTGTATACCTGGCCTCCGATCGTTATTACTGCATCGGATTGTTGAGGGAGAGGTATTGCAGAGTAAGGGACAGCAGTTCCTCCAATCTCAACTCCATTCGACCCAACGCTCACAGCCTGGCCACCAAAAGTCCCAGGGGGTCCGCCCTCGGATAAAGTTGTGCCCCCAATTACTAATGGAGCTCCGGCCTGCACTGTATAAGCTTTTCCGCCAATACTTAAAACTGCAGCTTCGTTGCTGCCTGCAGTGGAGCCGATTTTTGGAACCGAAAACGTGCTTGCAGTAGGTCCGGAGCCAATAACGAGGGATCCTGTAGGGTCAACCGATACTCTTGTGCCTCCGATGGTAGTAGCATCTCCGGGTCGAAGTATTCCGCCATCCCCAATTGCCACGGCCCCGGGTGCAACTTCGGGAGCTGCAGATATTGGGACACCACCTGCGCTCGCAATGGGCTGAGAAGGATTTACAGACAGGATAGCGATTGTAGAAGCAGCAGGACCAGATCCCACGACCAAAGAGCCGGCGGGATCAACGGAAATAGGCGTATTGGCGATCTCTGTGCTCTGCCCGGGCTCGAGTGTTTGTCCACTACCGATGACAATGCCTGAACCTATGGGAGCTGCAGAGATTGGCAGACCTCCAACTGTTGCTACTGGCTGAGGTGTAGGAGGAACTGCTGCGGCTGGCAAGTTGACTGTAGAAGCAGCCGAACCTTGGCCTACAACTAGGGATCCGGCGGAGTTGATGGAAACAGGCGTATTAGCAACTACTGTGCCTTGTCCGGGCTGCAGCGTTTTTCCATTGCCTAGGATAACTCCTGAGCCTGGGGGAGCTATAGAAATGGGCTGAGCTCCTACTGTTGCAATTGGTTGCGGTGCAGGAGACGCTGGCGCGGGGACATTGAGGGTCGATGCTTCAAATCCACTGCCTACGACCAATGAACCTACGCCGTTCACGGAGACGGGGGTGTTCGCCATGGTAGTTGCTTCCCCGGGTTGGAGAGTTTGCTCACTTCCGCCCGGACCAGCACCAATGGCTACTCCTGATCCCCCTGGCCTCGCAGAAATGGGGTTGCCCCCCACTGTTGTGAGAGCTTGGACTGGAGCTGGAGCTGGAGCGCCTGGATCACTGCCGCCGGTGGGTGATGGAGGTGCAGGAATGCCGATAGAGCTAGCCGTAGGCCCGTTGCCCAAAACCACAATCCCAGCGCCGTTGTTTGAGACCGGCTGTCCATTAACGGAAGAGACTACGCCTGGAGCGATGGTCTGACCGTTGAAGACTGCATTTCCTGGATTAGATGGATCACCGGCGATAGTGTTGCCGTCAACGCTGGTTGATGGCCGCGCTGCCGGAGCTTGGCCATGTGGATCTGCTGGAACAGGAGCAGCAGCTTGAGCAGACGAAGGCGGCGCGGCGATCACAGATGCAATGCTCCCTACTGGATTTGAGGAACCTCCTACAGCAGGATCCGGCGAGTACGCCGGAGCGGCTGCCGGAGCAGATGAAGGCGGTGTAGCGACGATGGACGCAATCCCACCAGCGGGATCTATTGGAGAACCCCCGACACCTGGATCTTGCGTAGGAGCCACAGCAGATGCGGGCACAGGCGAAGGTTGCTGACCAATGATAGAGCCGATGCCTCCCAAAGGTCCTGGGGGGCCCGCACCCGCAGCTGGGCCTGATGAATGGGCTGGAGCGGACGCAGGAGTAGGAGAAGGTTGTGGGGCAACAAGAGATGAAATCCCGCCGGCCGGGCCAGAAGGCTCTGGAGCAGTGGGATCCGAATGCGGCAGAGCGGATGCAGGGGACGGGGCTGTAGAGTAAGTGCCAGGAGCAATTGGATCAGGAGACGGAGTGCTGGTTAGAAGCGCTGTAACAGAATTAAGGGGAGCTCCAGGACTTGCCGGCTGTGGCATCGCGCCAGCTGGCGGAGTGATTTGAGGTTCGGCGGCGACAGAGTACTTCGAAAGCTTATACGGGGGATCGTATTGTCCCCGGACGTCCCCGGAGCACGTTGCCCAGGACGGGTCAACGCTCCTCAGAATAGCCGAGGGGACGAAGAGAATCGGCTCGTACGGCCTGTCGTGAGGGCATGAAAAGTTTGCAATTTCGGTCAGCGGGTCATTATTTGCCGTATATTCTGCGCAGCGGGGCTGTCGGTCGTAAATACTGAGAGGCACTGGTTCATTCAGATCGGTGTAGTTGAACCATGCAGTATGCGCTACGGGATAGGGATATGTAGCCCAGATACTGGAAAGATCATTCGAATTGGGAAGAGTAATGTAGGTGTTCGAATACGTATTGCCAAGACCGCTGCAGGAGTCCGACGCGTAGAGAGAGCCATATCGAATGTACACAGTGGGAGAGGTGAACGTTGTATTAAATGCAAAGGCAACTGCAACCTCCGCGGGCTGTTGCTGTCGAGCAGAGAGGGGATTGGCTGTGACAGGGGAAGACAGAGTCCGATTCAACGTGGGTGCCGCAGTCTCAGCCATGGTACCTTCAGGCCAATATATCAGCTGAACAGTGCCTCCAGTGATGGCGCAACCACCACAGCCTAGGGTACAGCCTGGTGCCATCGTGGAGTTGGCAGGCCAATAGGTCGAATCGAATTCCACATAAGACTTCGAGCCGGATATTGTCGTGGTATAATCGATGAAGGATGTTATGTAGCCAGCATCAACGACCTGCCCAGGATAGTCCGCGAATCCAGAGTTCTGGAGGGTCCATGACTGCATGTAAGCGTTCCTGATGTGAGTACATAGACTCGAGCCGACCGAAGCTTGAGTACAGGGAGGTGTGGTCCACAGGGTAGGATTAGTGACATAGGAAGCCTCCTCATCATACCAAAGGCTGGATGCAGAGCTGCATTCGGAATCGGTCCAATTTTGTTGACAATTAAATTTAGCACCAACCACAGACAGAGATGAGAACACCATGCTCTCGTACGCATTCCAAGTCGACTGGCAACTCGAGACGACTGGTGGTAATTTGCACGAGGGTTTAACGGGAAATTTCGATGACGGGGACACTGTGATCCATGATTCCGAAAAAGATGTTGACGTCACGGTAGAAGTATAAAGGGATTTGACATCGCTCGCAGGCAAGCCGCTCTCGGTAAAGGTCTCAGATTGAGTCCAAGTAGATGTGCTGATGGCAAAGCCGTTAGCGGATTCGGTGGTTGTGTAAGTCTCCGTCGTGCTGTACGTATCATCCTTAGTGTACGCATACATGTCCTCCGACCAAGTTGATGTAAATGTCGTCGTGGATAAAAAGGTCCCGTTGACTTGTAAATAGTTATCCGGGTCGTACGGCAAATTCTGGGCCCGCCATGAATAGTACCAGTTCCAATCGGAGTAACAAGCATCGACATAGCTACTGTAATTTTTAAGGCCAGAAGTAGCAGTTGGAAGTGGCGAATACGGGAAAAGGGTGGAAGTGTTCGTGGGAAAAATCGAGTTGAATCCAGCGTCGATACTGCTCGTATTGTACCATGGTTCTGAATAAGAAGTTGGAACAAGACTTGTGTCAAATGTAGCCGTTCCCGTAGTGAGAGGAATAAGACTTCCATTTCCGTACCTAGTCGCGGGATAAATGGTCCCATTGATCTCCAAACCGGTCTTCTCAGGTATCGGCCCATTACAGGTCGTTTGCGGCACCACGTTGTCAAGCGGCATCGAAGCCCAGCAACCTTTCGAGATTTGCATACAAGAGCCTAGTCCAGCGCCAGGGCCATAACCGGCGCAATACTGTGTGGGCCCAACCATAAGATAGGATGCAACCAAGGTAGTGACGGAGCCAGAGCCGCTTTTTGAGGCGCTTGGGCTGGTAGAGCCAATAGGAACAAGTGCCGTGTTGAATGAGCTGCTCTCTTTAGATGTAGTCGGAATCGATTCATTGCAAATGGGCGTAGGAGCATAGTTGCCAAGTGGCATTGAAGCCCAGCAGCCCGCTGATATTGATACACACGAACCCAGGCCAGCACCAGGACCGTAACCTTGGCAGTAAGAAGTGGGACCAACGAGCAAATCATTGTCTAAATAAGTGGTACTGGCTGCAGGAGCAGGTGTGATACTGGCCCCGGCGTATGAACTTGGCCTACTGGGTGCGCTGGCCGCGGTGGTGCTCGATGAAATTTTTGAGATTGGGACTGAAGATTGCGTACTTGAGCCGGTTTCTTTGCTATTGGAGGATACCGAGCCGGAGACAGATGGGTGGGAGACCTCTAGCGAGCTACTGGACGCTGCGGGGCTCCTCAAGGAGCCCTCGATAGAACCACTCGAACCGAGCCCGGAAAGGATGTAGCCACCCAAGTGCGTCGAAGAACCGACGGAGCCGGATTGCACACTGTGTGACGAAGTTGGAATGATTGCAGAGAGTAAAGTTGTCGAAAGTGTCTCTGAACTAGATGTAGTCTTCAATGTCGAGGACAAACCGTATGTAGATAGTGCCGCAGAGGATCTGTTAGCGGGAGCAACAGTTGTAGAATAACTCGTCGGGTCTTGTGATCGTCGAAAGATGTTAAAACCAGAGACATATGGGCCTACATCGAGCGTTAGTAAAACACGAATACGGTCAAAAATGCAGTGGACTTGAAAGTATTGCGTACTAGTTATGCCCAACCCAAGGAGGGCTGCATTAAGGAGACTAAAGGAGACCATTTTTCAAGCGCCAGGATATACATAATCTCATCAGGCCAAATGCAAGTCCAGTTCCATCGTTGTTGACACACAGAATAATAAATAGACGATGTGATGAAGTGAAAAAAGCTCACCCTTCAAATCTTCGAGCAAGACCTTACTTTTACCAAATTAGACAAGTGGGTTCGCCTGTTCCATCATCCTAACATTTTCACGGCATCAAGATTCTGGGCCGCTTGGTCAACCGTCGTATTACCTTTGGGGATCCCCTGCACCCTAGAACGATCCATTTTGGGGGCGGGCGCAGCACATCCAACCGAAGTATAACTTTTCATATGCGCAAATCTGCTTGGAGCTTGGACAGCGAACAAAGGAGTCGAATGGGCATGTTTTCAGCCTCCAACTGATACCCTGGTCGATCTGGAGGCGCAATTTGATGGTTGAAGGGAGACGCGCGCGATCATCCCTGAAGTCAGCAGGAACGAGCAGTGCGCTAAATAACTGACGAATCGTAAAGGCTACCGGTGAGCGAACTGGTCAGAGCGGGGCAGAGGACGAGCCTGCACCGCGGGTGCTCGCATGGCTGCTAAGGCTTCATGGAGACTCGTGAAACGGGTGAGAGATGTTAAGGGCGGACCGAGGATACCGGTGATGCGAAGATCTCGCAAAACGCCATCGCTGGGTGGCTGAATCCCACCTAGCGCACAAGACATCAACATTCTCGATTTTCTGCTCGCTCATCTTGTCAAGTCAACTCGAAGAGATTCAACCCTTGTTTCATTTTCTTTGAATCGGCTTTCGAGCAATCAGCTTGACACGGGTATTGCAGCCGGTGGATCAAGCCTGGAGTCCCGCGGAGAATCCAACATCGGGACGGGAAATAGCGTCGTAACGCTCATCCAAGTACGGAGTCCTCCGTAGACGATGTAAAATTATGAGTCGCGACCTCCCAGGCCAGCATCATCTGATACCGAGCTTAATGATCCTCTATCATTAGATCCGATTTCCAGATATTCCTTCTGGGTTACCTGTGCGAGCAACAAGATAGTGCGAATATCAATTGGCGGGCCCCCAACGAAATTTTAGTTTTTGAGCCGGCTCCTCACAATTAGACAGGAGATGAATCCAATGACGATGCACAGCCGAATACGAAACCAAGCTAGGGGGTACACTTCAACGAGGTGTCCATTTTGTTCTATCGCCTGCGTGCTATCCTCTGTATCGGAATCCAAGTTCTCATGAGTGTCAGGGAATACGATGAGATTCAAGTCCATGAAAGTCATCCGCTCTCCTAAGTTTTTACCTTAGATACATTCTATTCAAAGGATCGGATTTGAGTAATCAGACTAGGTTCCAATATCAACCTGCAGGACTGTACTCTGGACGTCATTTTCGCACTCATTTTCGCCGTACTTACTCTTTCCTATGCGGTCATTTCTTATCGTAGAAATCCCCGTTTCTACCCGTTTCTAGCTAGTCCCTAATCTCTTACAGTATATTCCGCCGAGAGCCATACTACACTCATTACAGGTAGCTGAACTGGACGGGCATTTAACGATGCTCAAGGGCCCACAACACTCACTAATTTCGACAGCGCTAAACCAGCCGCCTAAAAGCCGCAAAATCGACTGTGGAACATTCGGAGGTCCAAGTCCACGCGGCGGGCTCGATTCCATCTATAATGTGCTCCAGCCAATTCAATGCAGCACTTGGGGCAGGTTCTTTCCAAAACAACTCCAGCGCAGCTAGCTCGGCCCTGCCTCCCAGAGATGACATGGGAGTATTCGTGAAACTGTATGTAAAATGGATTCGCCCTGGAATTTTCAACAAGAGAATTCGGATGTAAGGAAACCCGAGCCCGAGCCCAAGAACCGTCAGTCGCCCCCCATTCCACGATGGTCTTGATATTGCTCGGTGCCTCTATCAAGCCCGGTTTCGGCAAGGCTAAAGAAGGCAACCACGGGACAAAATATCATCTGCCCACTCAAGAACAACGCTCGACTTGTTTTGGCCAATGCCTTGTTGGTACCATCGTCTACTGGGTCTTTACGTACCGCAAGCTCAGCATGTGTTGGGTGCGGGGGCCATTTGATGCATACAATTTAAGATGTCTTGGTTCTGATAACAGTGAGGTACGGTTATACTAAATCACGTAAGGACAGTAAGCTCAGACTTGCCTTCATCAAACTATATCTCGTCTTCTACAAGGAAGGCCCCATCAGGCCATGGTCTATGTAAAGAGAAGACATGATGAAACTATGATGGGATGCTAAAGACCAACAAAACATCAAGCAAAGGGCATCACAGGTAATATAAAGAAGAGACAGCACAGAAGAGTCTCATTGATTCAAGCAGCCATCGCAAGACCCATAATACCGGCCATCATCGCCCCCGTCATCCCGATACCAATCTTCTGATCACCGGCCAAATTGCTCGTCGCACTCGGTCCCGCGCTCGACGTGGTCGACGCACTCGCCAGCTTCTCCTGTCCCGCGGTGACGACCAGCTGCACCACGGAGACATCGCTCGCGCCGACCGTCGACACTCCGTGACTAGTGAACGCATCAGCGGTCTTGCTGCCGCCTGGGCCAACGACAGTTTCCGGTGCCTGTCCGTCGAAGGTGCAGGCTCCGGTGGTGCTGCCGTCGAACTCGCAGTGTATCGAGAGTGCGACATCACCCAGGGCGGTGATCTTGTCTGTGGTGTTAACAATGGAAATGCTACTGGAAGATGTTAAGTCGAGAGTCGTAGCAGTGCCAGATGGGCCTTCGGTGATAGTGATGGTCTCATCGCCCATGCTGGTGAGGGCACACTGATTGCTGGAGCTCGACTGGCGTTTGGCAAGGTGGGCAACGGGCGTTACCTTGGGACAGGCGAGGCCCATTGTGGTGCCGTTTTGGCCAACGTCAATGATGGAAGCATCGAGTGATCCTGGTTGGTCGGCAGGGAAGAGGATGGAAGTAGTAAGCGGGCCGCTGGAGGAGGAAGAGGAAGATGATTGGGCGAGAGCAGAAGCGGGGACAAGAGCAGCAAGAGCGAGTATGGTGAGCGTTGAATACATGGTGAGTGAGGCTTGAGGCAGGACAGTACGATGATACGTGAGGTAAAAAGTATTGTTTCTGAGGTTGAGTTCAAGGGAAATGGTTGTGGGGCTGCTAGTTGCAAAGAAGATACAACAAACTAGAGGGCGAGTACCGGGGGAAATCCTCTTCTTATACCAGACTGTTCCCGTCTTCCACGATGCCGCAGAAAAAGCAATTGAGCTCATGCAGTTTGACGGCGTAGTCGCCTCGATTCGTTCTAGGCAGAGCACTGCCATGAATCCAGCTCTCAGCCGCTCAATTTTTAATGGTTCTCCCCCGGCATAAAGCTGTCTTAGAGAGCAGCAAACGAAGATTTGGGATATTTTAATTCATGTGCCGCATTAACCCTAGGGCAACCAGGCCTCTGCATAAGCTGTGGGATCGGGCGCTTAGGCCTCTTGTCGATGGAATCCCTGTCGATACGACACGATAACCTCCAATAATATTATCAAAAGAGTCTCCAGGACGAAGACCAACAAACAGCCTGGCCTTGACTGTGTAACTGTAGCCAAATCAATTATGCCGTGGTTGAGAAAGAATTCCATCATACTCGCATAAAGGTATTTTATTGACCACCATTTGACTTACAAAGAATAGAAGGCTCTGATTTGGTCCTTCCCAAAGGCGATAAGTGGGGGCCATTTCGAATCAGGACCAGCTTGACAAAGGCCCATCCTCATTGTTCAGTATGATCAAGAGAGTCCTTGGCATGTTGGATGGAAGCTGAACTCTGAAACAACGTTACGCGGGGTACAAGACCATATCTGTCTTTATTGGCTATTAGGCTGCTGCTGTGCCCTACCTTTGCATGCAGGTGACGGAGCCAGTCCGGATACGTCAGTGGCGTATCCCAAGCTCAGATCTACACATCTTACTATCGATTACTTTCTAAGGTCAACTCCAGTCTGTCTAAATCATTAGCTCAAAAGATGTACTACAATAAGGGATATCACCAATCAACATCTGCTTGATTTTGTTGTCTGTGCAGAACAGGTGTGTACAGCTGAAAAACGGAACCAATGTATTCCCAGCATAAAGGGCTCAAACTAAGACGATTTGCTCCGCTATCAGCGAATTCTCCCTCCAAGCTCGCACCGCTTCCCCTCGCATCAACCCGTGCGCGTAGCATTCGCCAAGCAGCCGGTACTGACCCTTTACAATGGTAGGCCGGATGATGAAGGGGACGCGAGCCCCGAAAAGCACGCAGCAAAGGTCATCTTGCTGGAGAGCAAGCGGACCAAGACCAAAATAGCCTTTAGCAGTAATGAAGAACTTGCGATGATTGCACATATCACCCAGGATCTGTGCAAATCCGGTATAATCGCCTGTCACATCATTTACCGAGCTGCTTGGAAGCTCGCGTTGTACTAGGTCATTGAAATCAGTACTGCAATTTTTGACAGAGTATGCCCGGAAAGCCGCGTGGTGGCTCTCCACGTCTGCCTCAGTCGGATTCATTTGCCACGTCATTCCGGCCACGAGAGTGTGACTGAAAGCTTCGAAGTTGTAAGGATACATGGGAGCTTCTGTAATATTGAAACCAGCTTCTCCCCAGACAGCTTCAATCGGATCAAGACTCCCTTTGCTCCTGGGATAATCCCAAGCATCAAATTTACTTGAATGAGATCGCACAACGTCAACAATCAAGGCCCGGACCGCTAGCTGTGCTTTCAATATCCGGCCATCGAACTTGTACGCTGAAGGATTGCGAATAGATAACGCAGCAGTTTCCTCGACCAATGCTGCATCGTAAAAGGATTCATGGGCGGGGAACGGGCTGAGAATTGTGATGAAACTCTTCGTATGCCACTGCGGTATCCAAGAGGGAAACTCTTCCAAAATCTGTTCGTCCAAATGAGAAACTGCCGATAGTAGAATCAGAGAATCCGTTTGATCCATTAATTTGATAGCGACCTCCCAGTAGACCTCCGCCACACTCTTAGTGTAATCGGCGGCGACTATGGTATTAGTTCCACCTTGCAGTTTGGCAAGCGAATGTGAGAGAAAGGCATACACAAAATCTCTCTTGTCCGTCGCCTCTCTCCCGTTCGCGCCCATCAATACATTGAAGAAATTGGCCCCTCGTTTCGTAGCCCGTCGCGTTCGAAAAAGCTCGTTGGTAAGGGGAAGCTCGCTCTTCCATGTTTGGGTGTCCTCGTCTTCATACGTACACCAGATCAACTGGAAGCCATCGAGGACGTATACTAAGTCGAAGCTATCGACAAAATCTTCAGGGCGGTCGTGACATATGTTCGCAAACTCGACTATCTCACTCCAGTTGATAGAAGCATCTCCACAGAGGGCCACTACCGTTGCGGCAACGCCGACTTCTTGCACTATCCACACACGGGAGAACCAGGGACGTCTGAAAACCTCAGCAACGGAATCCAGCTTCGCGCGATCCCTGAATGGACTATCTGGAGGAATTTGGGGCACGTGGTAGATATCTGTGTACTTAGCCAGCTGAGAATTCCAGTACTTATTGAAGTCGACGATAAAACGAAAGGTAGCTGCAGCACTTCGCCGAGTGTCTTCCCCGAGCCAGATCAGGACTCTGAATGCTTTGCGGTAGATAAGGCCCATCAGGTTGACTTGACATCCTTTCTCCACGTCGTTCGTCTGGTCGATGCAGATCGCGTCTGCCCAGACAATCCTTTCATTAGACGAGTGCCTCATCCGCCGCAAGATGCCATAGAGATTGGCGGTAATGTGGATGAGATGCTTATCACAGAGAATGTTAATAGTCTGGGAAGGATCTCCCCAAACGTACGAGATTGCTTCATAGTGTGGTACTTGATCGACATGGACAGCGAATAATTCGCATTCAAGAGCCTCGCCGTGTCCACCAGGAATCAGCCGGAGCAGTCTGATCCATTTGCCTTCGGGCAATTGTTGATATTGATAACGGATAGAGTGGTTCGGATTGGTAAGAGCCGAAGTACGAGGAGCAGAAGGTAGTGCGGAACCGACACTATGATTTCGACTTTGCATTTGTTGTGCTGTGATTGCGCTTGATCCGTCGTGCGTTCTGGTTTTCAGTCCGAGAATAATTTGGCAAGCTAATCCTAAAACTGTTTTTATGCAAGAATCCCGCGGAGACCTTTCCAATTCCGTTTTCCCGGTCAACGTCGAACCCGAGTAATTTTTTGTCGTTGATTCAAAACAACTGCAGGCGGGATAAAGCGGGCAGTGAAGTTGTTGCGGTAAGATTGCTGCACTTGTAGCCTAATGCAGTCCGCATACGGAGTACTCAATACTGAAGATCGATCTTGATGAGCGAAGGGCAACAAGCTCGCAAATTGAGAGGTAGAGTTCCGAAATGATGACCACGCGTTCGACATCGTTTTTCATTACCTACCTTAGACTGAAAAGTACCTCGTATTGCTTAGGCGTGTGATTCTCTTGTCAACCACATTTGGGGTAGCCAGGCCGTATACCTGGGTGCGTTCCTTAGTACTTTACTCCCACTTGCTACCTATCTTTGCGCCTTTCCAACCTCGGTGGACGAGCCAACTTGACCTTCGCTATGACGTGTTTAGGAGCGGCATTAAGCAACAGGATTCCCATGTCACCATGCCGAAATGTCGAGAGTGTCGAAATCCTCCGGGTTGGATCGGTGATAGGAACAAGGAGTCACATGTACTTTCGGCCTGGCAAAGATACAGATGCTACGCAGAGGATGCCGAAGTCTTGATCCATGATGAAGAAGTTAGGGAGTGGATAAGTGATTCCCATGAATGCTTGGAGCAGAACATATTTCCGTTGCCGAAGCTTGGACCAACACACGGAGAGAATATTTATAATAGCTTTGTCGGCACGCAGGCCGGAATCGCCTCCAATTCATAACTTGCTATGGAGAGTGCTTACGGAGCGTCTTCTTCATGCCTCAACTAACAGGTTCTATCCTTCTCAATACATGCTGACATAAGAGTGAGTGCGGGTTTTGAAGAGCCCAAGGTTGATCAAGGACCGCCGTAAAGAGCTCATGCCAACCACGATCTCGCAGCGAGATAGCTTCTCTATGAGATCTCGAGCGCAAGAAGGTCCGCCCTTATGCACCATGACCTCAGACAGGAGACTCGGGAATGATCCGAGAGCGTCATAACGACAAGTAGATACTAATGCGGAGCAAATTAGGATGAGACAGAGCCCAGCTAATACCATCAACACAAAGCGATTCTTCAACCACATCAACTATGATATCCTGGATATTGGCGCTCCTTCCTGAGGGTCGTCTTTGGGCACTTTTGCGGATAGCTCACACAGACCTTCAGGGGAAAGCTCATGCCATGTTCTTCCCCCGGCAGGAGATGTCCGCTTCAACATTTCTTCCAATACTTTGATTCGTTCACTGATGTCTGCTGTTGGTTGTTGCTGCGTCACTCCACGGTTTCTTTTCAATTTGCGTTCTCGCCATATCAAAACTCCAACTACTGCCAACAACAGAGTTCCAAGAGGCAATCCCACGGCAAGGCCAACAGTGGTAGGTAGGCGCGTAGAGTGCTCGGCGGTTGGAGATGTAAGCGAACCTGTCGCGAGAGATTGTCCTGTTGCAGTGGACGAAGAACCACTCAATGAAGCCGACCCAGAAGAGGTAGAGCTTTCGGCATCGGGCAGGAACACGTTTCCAAAAGGCGAAGTTTCAAAGACATTGTTTGTCTCATTACAGCATTCATAGCTACGGGTCGGGCCAGCGCAGCACCAGCCTGAATTTCCTGGACATATGACAAGGTTAGAGAAGGTGTCCTGGTTTGCTAGAGTGATAAAGATCAGCCAATGCTAGCAAAAGATGCCGCAACCTGATGTAAATGGAGGGTTCAAAGCATACAGTCTTGACAGGGTATGTTTGCGCATGCATCTGTTTGCCAACTTGAGTCCGTGCAGCCGCCGCGGTAATACATGCCTGCGTGACCAACACATAGACCAGTGGTCGTACAAGCATCCCTGGGTGTGCAACAAGCAGAATCTTCAGGAGTTGAAGCATTACAAGGTATATCTGCTATATTGTTGTACGTTGCATTAGACCCATCAGGGTAATAGCAGGTCTTCCCCATCACTACTGAAGGGAGAAGAGAAGAAAGCGGAAGCGAAAGCTCAATAAAGATGGCAGCGATGAGTGAGAAGGACTCAGAGGAGCCGCTTTCTGTATGCAGCAATGGCAGAGCAAAGCTGAGAAGTTTCCTACCTTTTATTACAAACCTCGAAATTGTGGGACTGTTTCAGCCCCACTGCTGTATACGCTTATTGCTGAAGCTACAATTTATAATCCCAACGAAGAAGGCAAAACCAACGTCTAAGGCGTCAATTAATTAAACGCTTTATTTGCCTCACAAGGCTGTAATGATAGCGCTTAAGGACAGGCTTCGCAAGCAAGAAGTATCGGAGGGCGGGATCAAGGTTTTAGGTGAGGCTCACGATCGGCTCTGTCGTGACGAAGACCGAATGACACTGGCACTTATAGTATTTAGCCGCTTGATTTTGGTTGTCGCTCCGATGGGATAGGATTTCTACAAAAGATGTTTGGTCTGTGTCGTAATTTGCGAGCCTTGGAAGCTAGTGGAAACCGAGTATTTGGTCAGTGAGAGGCGCAACTCATCGGCGGTCTTTGAAGTAAGACTAGGGCTCTAATTGATTGGACAGGCCTATCTTATGGGTCGCAAGGTCTTCGGAGGACCATCTCCAGTGGGGCGTCCCTCTCGAAGGGCGGAGAAGATGTAGGAAAGGGGAGATGTGTGCGGAGTACATGGTGGCGGGTGTATGAGCTGGCAGCAACAATAAATAGCAATATCGGCAGAGCAGTAAAAGAAAGCTCGGCTCGCAAATCTTTGAGAGATAAATTGTTGTTTTGAAACGTTGAGTGCAGCGAAATCAAGACATTGGCGACAACTCGGGTTGTAACGGGAAATAGAATGTTTTCCCGTGCACATCCGTGGATTGGCAAAACTTCGGCGAATTCATTCCTGAGTTCTTACCGATTCCTCGCTCCGTCGAGAATTTTTATCCGAAGACTCATAAGAGCCCTCATATGATTTCATCCTACCGAGCCTATGACGTGCTGCTTTATAAATCATATCAAAGCCCTTCTCGATAATACGTCTGAAGTTGACCCAGAGCGGGCTGTCTTCACTCGACTTGCAATGTCTTTCTCAGCGTAAAGCTGACCGAACAAGTCGGTGACGTTGACAAAGACCTGGATTGCTTACACTGTAGCCGGCGACTGAAGAGTACTTCCTAATTACTCCAAGGCTAGCTGCATGTGCGACCGCTCAAAGTCCGCGATCTTCATCAGCTCCTTCGTGGCTGACGTCGGATAGCCGTTTGAGTCCTCATGGTGCCCGTCTGTGCCCAAGCGACCATTCGTACAGGGCTTTGAATATGCGTTGTCGCTGGACAGGTATCCATCACTCCTTGGCTGAAATTCCGAGAAGTCTAAACTACTCAGATTGCCTTCATTCCTGTCTCTCTTTGCAGAACCATGGCCATTATACTGCCTACACGTTCTGGCAAGGGATCTGGCCATTGTCTGACTCAAATATTGAGCACGTGGTCCTTCGAAACAGGATGTCCTGGGCCGACAGATCAGAAATGCAAAAACTGGGATCAGAAGGGACAACTTGTGCTGTCCGCTGCTGCAGTGTGGACCCACTTGAAATAGTTGCCTCTGTCAGTCTTCTCGTCGAAGGGTTCCCTTGATGGCCGTTATTTGGATCTCGCTCTTCTCGCAGTTGCAGAATGTCGAAATTCTGGGCGGTGTGTGCCAATAGGAAGGTAAAAAGCTCCTCGGCGAGTCGCTTCTGAATCGAAGATGGCCATTGTAGTACGGCAGGATGGTGTAAAATGTGTTTGACATATCGAGATAGGGTAGAGATGATATTATCTAGCTGACCTCGTCCGTTCGTCCCGTCTTTCGGTAACAATGTTGATGGGGAATAGTTTCCGGAATCGCGTTGTTGCGAACTTCAAGAAGTCTTAGAAGCTGAAAGAGGTTGGAACCTTGAGGCTCTTGCAAAAATGCAACGTCTTGATAGTTTCTTGAAAGAGTCGCAGAGGCTGAATCAGCCTGGACTCTGCGAGCACTTCAAGTTCGGCTATGTATCGTAACAAACTTACTGACATTGGCTAGTCCCCTTCAATCGTAAGGCTGTCCGAGATGTACAGGTTTCGGATGGCTCGCAACTACCGGCAGGTAGCTTTATTTCTGTCCCCACATATGCTATTGCTTGGGACCCCGAATACTACCAATCTCCAACCGAGTTTGATCCGCTTCGTTTTTACAATCTGCGGCAGCGGCATCCGCAAAAGGCGGACTGATATCTCTTCACATCGGTCAATTCCGAGAGCCTGGCTTTTGGGTACGGTGCTTTCGCGTGTCCGGGCCGTTTCTTCGCAGCCTGTGAAATGAAGCTCGCTTTGGCTGTTCTTTTGTAAAATTACCATTTCAAATTTCCTAATGGATAACAGGTCCGTCCAGTCAACGTCCACATCGATGAGCGAATCTGGCCCAGCAAAACGCAGCAGGTGGGATTTTGACTACGCGTGTAAGGTCCAGGGCTGTTTCACTGCTTTCATGACCACGTCTCCAAGCTCGAGTGGAGAAAACACGGGTATCGAGTTCTCCAAAGCTTCCAATACGTTCAATCCAAGAGCGCGTTCGAGAACCGGGTATAATTGAAGATTACAGCGCTCAATGTATCATGTTACATTTTTCAGAGAAGACTAATGCAAACCCTCTCATGGCTGAAAAAACAATTAAGTCGTGTATATGATGGCTATGGCATCCTTCGCGGCCCCGCAAACTTCCTTGGTATTCTGTCGGGCAGCTACCCTGAGTTCTCCATAAAACACAGCCTTTCTTAGCTTAAAGGGTTGAGTGATAGTCTAATTGGTTGATCATCATTGCAGAGATCTTCTTTGTTAGGGCTGAATCGCCGGATGCAGGCGGTTGATGGATATCATGGCTTGCGTTTCCACCATTTTCGGTTTCGGAGTCAGTATTCTAACCGCTCTTTTTCTGCAATACGGCCCGGTACGTTGGGCGCAACGAAGACAAGGATCAGCCCCACCTCGCGAGCAAAAGGCGGTTCCACCAACTGCACGGCACGGCGAAGGCGTCTCCAGTCCCCAGCGCGTATAACGTCGCTCTCCAGGTACCAACGCCGGCCATGCGCTGACCTTGCCTAGCTCCAAGGTCCAATGCATCGAAAGCCCCAGAATCGAACTGGGGCTTAAAAGTCGAGCGGTAGCCCAATGTCTCACTGTTGGCAATGCTGAGGCGGCAGGACCCAGGGACCTTGTGGAAGTTCTGGTAACATGAACATCACGTGGGCTTACACTAGTATCCAGCGAAGAGCATGAGTTGTCGCTGGAAAGGCCCGAATCAGTAGGCCGACCAATTCGCGATTCTTGCGTCCCGCTCCAGCTCATGGCTTCTTCCGGAACGAATGCAGCTCAACGCTTCATTGGGTTCAATCAGGATGCAGCTGCCTGGGAATTGTTTCTTGTGTACGGCGGGCTCTTGATGTTTTATTTCATCTTCGCAAGAGGACCAGTACGAGACTTTTCGGCCGGAAACAAGCTCATCCAGGCTCCCATAATTGGACCAAATGGAGTTCTGGCCCGATGGTATTTCTCCAAAAATGCTTGGCAATACATACAAGAGGGTTATAATGAGGTTGAAGCTCTACTCTAATGTAAATTGCGTGTCGGGCTGACTGCCACGCAGCTCAAGGGATTACCCTTCAAGGTCTCCGGCAACGACATTGTAGTCTTACCTATCAAATACGTTAATGAGATGCGGAGCATGACCGACGAGGAAATAAGCTCGATTCAAGCCAATATCGATGCGAGATTCCACGACATTGAACTTGGTGAGAAGCAACCGCTGACGGAAAGTAGAACTTCGAAGGCTTGCATTCAACGACAAATCTTTTGCTTGAAGGAAATTTGCATACACGCACTATTCAGTCCAAGTTGACACCAAAGCTGGCCATTTTGATACCCGGTAGCCAAGCGGCTCTTGATCGAGCACTTTCTGAGCTGCTGCCTACCGGCTCGGGTACGTTTCCAGCACTGGCTATACCTGACGGACGAAGGAGCTAAGTGCAGTTTAGAAGAATTCGGAGTTGAGGCCTTCGAGTTCATCCTGCGGACCATCTCACGCGTTTCCTCGCGGCTTTTTGTCGGTTACCCTATGTGCGAAAATATGGAATGGCTCGAAGTGGCGCTGCAATACACAGAAAATGCCTTTCGGACGATCATTTTGCTGCGCATCTTCCCCAACTGGATGAGACCGCTTGCCTCTGTCTTTATACCCTACACATATAAGGTGACCAGTGCGCTAAGAAAAGCCAAGAAGCTCATTGTGCCCGTCATCAACGCTCGACGCAAGGCGGAAGCCAACGATTCGGATTACAAGAAGCCGACAGACTTCCTGCAGATGATGATGGACAACGCCAATGACTCCGAAGGTCAGCCGCAGAAACTCGCGCACCGTTTGCTAATCTTGATCCTTGCTGCGCAACATACTACATCCATGGCCGCCTGTCAAGCGCTGTACGACCTTTGTGTAAGATCCGAATACATCGATATCTTACGTCAAGAGATCAAGAGCACCGTAGAGGAAGATGGCGGCGAGCTACGCAAAGTGTCGCTTACGCGCATGAAGAAACTCGATAGCTTCCTGCGCGAATCACAGCGATTCAACCCACCAAGCCTTCGTAAGTGGTGTCTTCGCCGTCCAGTCTCGTATTTCTCCTTTTCCTTCACTTTATTCTCTGACTGACAGGATACATTGCTAACGGCTTTATGAAATAGTGGGCTTCAAACGTGCCATCCGTACCTCCCTCACCTTATCCGATGGTTTCGTCCTGCTGGCAGGCTCGCACACGATGATGCCTTTGTATCCGGTGGGCATGGACGCGCAGAATGTGGAAGATCCGCTCACATTCGATGGGCTACGATACTGGCGCCAGCGCCAGCAACCTGGTGAGAGCAGCAAACGTCAATTTGTGACTACTTCGCCCACAAATCTCCATTTCGGGCACGGCCGGTTTGCGTGTCCTGGCCGTTCCTTTGCCGCAAGTACGATCAAGCTGCTACTGGCAAATCTCATATTGTGGTACGACTTCCATCTGGAGGGTAATGCACGGCCCAGGCACTTGTGCGTGCATGAATACGTGTTTCCAAATCCGGAGGCGAAGGTCTACTTTAAACTGAGGGAAAACTTATAGAGAGCTACCTAAGTAGGGAACTTGGAAAGAACTCCGCCGAATATGCCCTAGCCGGGATTTGGCAAGACAGTGATCTTGACAGTAATACAGAGCAAAAGTTGAGAACTGAGCCGCGGGTCACCTCATCATTCTTATGCAGTTTTCTGGTTGGTCGAGGCGTGGTATGACCTTGAACAGCACGTCGTGCATCAATCATTAAGGGTGTATAATCTATAGTACAATCTACCGAGTGTATCATCCCATTGCCGATCTCATGAAGTGAGCCTCGAATCTTTTTGCCAGCCACAAGACGCCAATTTGAACCCTTAGGTTCACAGCTCAAGTTCTCCTTGCGCCATCGCCAAATGCTCTTTGTCTGTATATTGGATGATGGCGGTGATCGTGCCAAGAACCCTAGCCATTGAACGCCCTAGCCATTGTGCTTCGTCCGTGTTACGCCGCCAGTGTAAATTCATCATAGACCATCGCAAGCATTCATACAGAGGGAAAGTTTTGAGCTCGTTCTCGTTCTCGTTCTCGTCTCCGGCTTCCGCTTCTTGTTTGCACCAGCTTGCAGCGCGCCATCAACGTGCTTGTTGAGTTCGAAAAGCACATCTTCAGCATTATATGTCAGCCTCGTTCGTTCACTTCGTCCGTCGAGAATAGCCGAGAAATTTCGGGGAGGGCTCGATCCACGGTGAATATCGTGGGATTATCAAAAGACCTTTAGCTCATGGTTCATCGAACGGAAGGTCCGAGTCCTCGTCTTCAAAATCATCGCCATCAGAAACCTCGACAATCTCCTCTTCGACCCATTCATCACGAGCGACGCGCATTAGCCCTATAAAGGGATCGCTGTCAGATGCTGCTTCGACGTCTCGAGAAAAATAAGAGAATGGTTGTATGAACTCACTTCGCCACATGTCAAATAAGTCCTCATCCCCACACCAGCGCTCTCTGATTTGAACTCCTCTTAGCCCTCTGAACTCCCCTCCTTCATCTTCTTCCGCACTCAGGAGTTCCCCCATCCAGCGCGCGCACCTATCAAGGGTTCTTAGCATCGGCATGTAGAAAGCTTTATTCTTGTGCTTGTTAAGTGCGTCCCAGCAGGTGTGAAGACCAAGATAGAATAGAGAGCGAACGGCGCGTGCTCGAACATGATCTAAGTGCTTCAGCTTCGCGATCTCTTTCTTGTCTGTTTCAGCAGCGTCTATCGCAGGATTCTCTTGAATGCTGTCCTTGCGTTCGGGACGATCCGTTACTGAATCACCTGCGGCAATTGAGGAGGGCCTGTGGGAGAAGATCACAGTATTCAGCAATTGTGCCGTCTGTTCTCGCACCCCCGGATCCGTCTCATATTGCAATAAATAATGGCCCCATTGTGGAGCCGTGCGAACCACCGAGCTATAGAACGTACCCTGCAACTCTGACTCCGAATCGCAATCCGTCTCGTCGTCGTCTTCCACAGTCGAATCCATGGCGTCATCTTCCCCTGGGTTGAACTTTTCTAATGCCTTCGAAGTGGCGGCTATAATACGCTCATTCTTCAGCTCCAACAGCCCATCAAAAAACATAAGATGGGCCCTTCCCGCCTGTCCGTCAAGTTGCCTGCAGCTGTGCGCCACTAGCGAGATCAGCTCCTCTGCCATTTCGATTCGCGGACAGTCACGACAAAAGGCAACGACTGCTAGAACATATTGTTCAGCCGCATTGGACGGAGTGATTGGCACTAAAGCCCTTAATGTTTCAAATATGTGCGTAAGGAGCGGATTGCTGGACTTCAGTTGCCGCGTCAAAATGGAAACAATGTTTGCGGGAATCTTGGTATCATCAGCGTCAGCATTCCACTCGTTCCATTCGAAAATGCGAGTTAGAAAAGGTAGGCCTTCTCGGCGCACGAAATAGTCCAGAAATCCCCACGCGAGCTTTGTCAATGGCAATCGGCTGTTTCTGCCTGTAGGGCTCGCGATTTGCTGCTCATTGTTATCGACAAAGCGGGCGTTGACGTCAATAACCCTGAGCAGGTGACAGAGGAGCTTCATAAGGTTTTTGAATGGCGGAAGTCGACCGTCCGTTCGCTGGATAAAACGAATGGCCGATTCGAATTTGGAAGCCAGCTTGTTGTCGAGATCGCAAATCAGAATTCCCAGACAGTCTTCCAGAAAGCCGCATTTGAGGATCAAGCACGTCTCGAAATGGTCAATATCTGCCATACCCAACACCAATTTAAAGTAGTCCTCCCAGACACGGTCATGGGCCGTGAGCGATGATAGCTGTGCTTCCAGACCCTTGATGAATTGTGGAAATGCCGCATCAGAAGGTGAAGCAAGGACAGTCCTGTTCCGAGAATCCGGAGTGGAACCCATCCCATAAAGCGAGGGATCACTCTCCCGAAGGCTGAGCAATATGCGTTCAAACTTCTTTTGAATCTTGTATCGATGTTTTGGCCCACGGATCATGAGGTTAAGCGCAACGTCGGCATTGTCACCAAGGAACGATATGGCGTTGTAGGCAAAGAGCTTGTCCGCGTCACTACACTCAACGAGGAATTCCAACGTTGTATCAAGGTGTGGTTGATCTTTGGTGCGGGCGACAACACGATCGAAGACCTTAAAGAGCAGTTCCATGGTTGCAGATTCGATTTTGAGATTCACGATGCGCGTTCCGCCGGCCCCGTACCCAAAATTCTTTACGAGCTTTTGAACAAAGATAGGAAAACCCGGGTCAAAGAGACAGTAGCGTGTGAGGTGACGCTTGTTAGCTGATGCAATCTCTGAGTGAATAGGGAAAGGGACCGGGACTTTGGCTGGAGCGGCGCTTTGCACACCGTCACCAAACGTAGTCGTGCCTGCATCTAGCTTCGAGGCACGCTCATAGAAGAGCATATAGGCACTAAAGTGTCTTTCACCCTCGTTGAGCTCAGACGAAGGACCTCCGAAGCAGTTCATACCAATGAGACCCGGATTAAACTGGCTCACCAATGTGTCATTGAATTGAAACCACCTTGCTTGCTCGCCTGGTGGCGCTGAACGTTCGCGAATAAAGGAATAGTAATGGCCGGCTTCAGCTGTTCCGCTGTGAACAAGGATGCCGACAAGCTCGAATATATCCTCTTCTCTTGGGGACTCGGGGTTTAAGACGTGGTCTAGTTTGTACGGACTCATGTCTATGCGTTCCGGGAACTCGAATTGGTCATTGACTTTGTGCCGGGAAAGGCTCATTAGGTCATAATCAAAGCGCTTGAGGTGGAATATCAGGCTGTTCGGGATCTCCTTGAGACAGGTACGATTCACCGCATAATCTGAATAGCGTCCCCCATTGCACTGAGTGCACTGGTATTTGTTGTTTCCTTCCATGATATCGCCTTCCACATACGCCTTAAGGCTCTCATAAAGCGTGCGCTTGCCTCGTACTTCCAATTGCAAGGCATTGAAATTTTCAATCTTTTCCGAGACGTGAGCGCAATCTGAAGGCCGAATCTGTGTGACATAGGAACCGCTATAAAATTTCCGGAAGTCATGCTTATCCTTATCAGATAGGAGCTGTGATTCCCAAAGATCGAAGAGCTGAGTGAAGAACTCATCGACGTCCATCTGGACAGACACGTCGATGGGCATCCCGTCCTGACCAGGGAGCGCGCTGGCAAAGTCCGTGGATCTGGCGTATTTGGCAAAACTATCCTGCATATTTGCGAATAATTTCTGCGCTTCTACCAGAAGTGATTGCTCTGCAGGTGAAGTGACCTTTGCGGAGAGGATGAAACGACGAAATTCGACATTCATGAAGAGTTGCGAAAGGAGAGAATTCATGTAACACGTGTTGGATAAATTTGAGATGCCAACGTAGCCGGTCTCGGAGCGTATGTGCTGGGTACGATCGATATGCCATAGACCTCTGTCTATTGTAGTACCTTTGAAGAATTAATAAGTTAAACGTAGCCCCCATAACCAACGTACCTTGCTCAAGAGCATTCAGAACTATTTTGACGACAGCTTGTGAGATTTCAACATCCGCACTCAGCGCTAGCACGAGATCATGTAGTTCCTGCCTTGTCGCTTCGTCCAGAACGGGTATTTCAATGACTGCGGAATGCTCGTTTCTCTGCCCCTTTGCATCGGCCAGGTCCGCCGTTCCGGGAAACAAAAGACTGCGACATATCTCATTTACCAGAGTTCTATAAGTGTCAGTAAGGTTTGAACTTTGCCAAGAGGAGGTAAATCTTACCCGGATTCCAGAGAAGACTTGGATTGGTCAAGGAACGAAGCGCACATATTCAAGAGTCTTGTCAAACCTAACAGGCCTTCATCCGCGACACCGCCTCCAATGCACTGATCATCATTAATAACGTTTCTTGAATCGACCCATGTGCAAAATTGTGTTTTGGGTTGACCGCAGAAGGAAAGAAGTAAGCCGCTCCAATCGGTAAAGCATGACCAGAGTATGTCATCTGTCAGCAATCCACGTTCTTTGCTGAGACGGAAGATAGCGAGAGCGGCATCGAAGAATTGTTTGGCCTTGTTTTTGTGCTGCGTCCCTTCTGGGACGAGGGGCTCGAGTATTGGTAGGTAGGCCGCAGCAATGGCATCACTAGTCAAATGGGTGGTGCTGAGCACGTGTTAATAGCAATCCAAGGTACTTCTTGTCGGGGCTCACGTACGGATACTGCATCTCGAACAATGATAGGACCGTCGAGGCTACCTTTTCCCGAACTTGCTGCTTATCGTGCGAGAGAAGCAGTGTTTTATGTACCTCTACAAAATCTTTTCTCTTGCATAATGAGGACCAGACGATGTGGCTTTTGGTAGCTGCTTCAAGGATCAAGTGGAATGTGGGCGCTATCAGCTGGCTTTCGTCGCATTGCAGATGCAGTCCAGCTGTTTGATTGCTGAATAAAATCTGGAAGAGTCGATCCACAAGGGCAGGAGGATCAGAGAAGAGCGTCTCATGATCGACGTCCGTTGGTAAAGCTAATTGAATCAGTATAATTGGTGCAGTTCAGCATACATGCTTTGCTACTAACCTCTCAGGAAGTCGCAGAAACAGTCCACTGAATCAATAGCCAATTTCCATTGTTGAGGAGTCTGAATTGACCGCTCAACAAGAAACCCTTGAATGAAAGCAGCATCTAAGAGATGGATAGATCGCAATAGGAAGGGCTGAGCCTGCTTTTTCTAAAGACGTCAACATGATTTCATGATAGAACGATTTTTGC
The DNA here is from genome assembly GCA_021030935.1 of Astrothelium subdiscretum. Taxonomy (NCBI): domain Eukaryota; kingdom Fungi; phylum Ascomycota; class Dothideomycetes; order Trypetheliales; family Trypetheliaceae; genus Astrothelium; species Astrothelium subdiscretum. Next base: position 67,133 of record JAGFMW010000198.1, read on the forward strand.
CCTACCTGTTGGGTCTGTTCCTTGAGATGCAGTCTTAGACACAGCAGTAGATATTGCACCCTACTCGTCTTTTCTGGTGGGAATATGTCTGCGATCGTGGTCGAATCTGAAGTGATCAGATCCAATGCCTTTCCTTGGGGGGTGAAGAGGCGTAGAAAATCCGAAATCTAGACACGTTAGCTCTGCAGCACCTTGTTCGGAGAATGGGACTTACGGCATAGCTGTAGCTGTCATCAGAGTCCATTAAATCGTAAAGATCGTTGAAATGCTTCAATAGTTCTCGCTCGAATGCAGATCCGCCGATGGCTGCTATTGATGAGCTCTGTGAAACTTGGCTATCAGCCCGCTTGATAATCATCAGTAATCCACGCGAAGCGATTCCTGATTGGCTAATGGTCATGTTGCAGTCTTTTTCCAAGTCGATGTGTTGACCACCGCATATCAGCTTGTAGTGGGCAAAGCCGGTGAGATTGCTCAAATTCTGTCTCAGGTTGGCTAAAGTGTCTTGTCCACCTACCGTTGTAGAGGCAATTTCGGATTGATCGCTTCCGTCAAAAGCTTGGTACTTTATGACAATTAACTCATCGGTCGCTTCGCTTGCATCGCGCTTTTTCAATTTGGGACTGCTGCGCGCTGGTGTCGGGCTTAGGTCTCTGTTGGCCCTGATACGTTGAAGCATGACAGTCAGAAGCCGCAAGGTCCTCGAAAAGCAGAGCTTAGCAGCTTGCACTTTCTCTTCGGGTATATCCACATCCATTGATAAGCTTTCGAATTCTGCCTCACGGGCCTGCGTTTTTAGCGTGGTACAAGCGTCAATTAATTGTTTGATGCATTTTTGAACCAAAGCAACGTGTGTCAACTCGAGGATCGGTCGAATTGCTTCTCTGGTTTGCTCCGGGTCTAAATGCAGGGATGCAAGTAGTTCTATTGTGTCATTCTCAATCGAGTGCGGTGGAACTGTGAGGATGCATTTCCAGAGTTGATTTTCGAGAGGCACATAAATACGATCCGAAAATTGGGTGCATGTCTGAGGATGGAATCTAAATTGATATCTGACTGCAGCCTCGAGGAACCGGTGAGATGATGGCGTGAAGCTTTCTGGATGGAGACGGGGCAGTTGTTGCGCGAGCCCGCGTTCAACGAAAGAATTGGGACCGACGGCCTTCATGAGGATAAAACGAAGGTAATCCCAGCCCATATCTCGAGAAAAGTCGCTGGTTGCTGAAGGTCCGACAAGATGATCCCAAATTGCGTGATCGAGATTAACAGGAATGAGATTTGGTCGTTGGAGTACTAATTGGTGCAAGAGCTCCAAATGAATTCTGAGCTTGTAGAGGAATCTTGGATCAGATGGCGCTTGGTCTTTGCTGTCGATGAATTGGCACACGCGTTGAACTACGATGCAAGACGCATTGAGATGCTCCGTCACAAAAGACAAACTTTCTTCAGAATGCGGTCCAACGATAGCTCTTGTCACAGCGAGGATACTGCCGTTGGCCGTGAAGGCTCCTGCACTGATGTCCTCAATACAGTTCCGAAGGATGCTGTGCCGGTCTTCTGATTTCGGAAGACAGGAGTATGTTTTGGTGAACGTATCCAAGCAGAAATTCACCAGGTCCAAAGGCACTCCAGTGGATGGGTTGAGAGACTCGCGAAGGATCCGTAGGCTAAGGAAAGTGGGAATGACGGTTTCTGCAGGATCTCGAGCTTCCCCGTCTAATTTCTGTAGAGTTTGGTCAAGCAGAGTGTTCATAAATTGCCTCGCTTCGTGAACGAAACGGTCAATAGCGAGCGCCTGCAGCTTCTCACAAATGTAGAGCAAATTCGGTAGTGAGAGGTAGTGCAGCATGTTGCCGAGCATCACCAATGTCGCTGCTACTACATGTGAATCTTGTTGGTTGCTTATGGTATCCCAGATTACGTCGGTGTGGGCCGTGGTATAGGTTTGAGTAACAGCAAGAAACCCGAGAATGTTACCACTTCTTGAAATCAGCTGAGGGTGGGATTCTGGGCCAACAATAAATTCTAGGATTTTCTCGTCGATCAGAGTTTGGGCAACGTAAACCAAGCTGTCGCGTTCGCGGGACTTCTCCATATCGTAACGATTGTAAACGGATAGGAGTTCGCTATGCATCAAGTCTATACCGACGATCCGCATATCCATTCGTCCCTTGCAAATAAAGCCTTTCAGCAATCTGAGCATCCAAACGCACTGCAAGAGGTCTGTGTCGAAAGCTTCCGGGATTTCCGAGCGCCCAATCAAATTGTCGAATAAGGTCCTGCCGATCTGGGTGTCGAGGCGAGCAAGAACAGCAGGGAGGTACTCAGCACACAGGAAAAGTTCCCTGGCGAGCTCAGCACCTAAGCTTGGAGATGACGCTGACTCTTCAATCGATGCGTAGAGTTCTGAGGAGACTGCTTCAAACGTCGAGAATGCGCTGGGTGCAAGTAGTGCCCATGCGTTCTGGTCTGAATCCTGCCGTTCTTCTTTGTCCTGATGAGAAAGGAGTCGAATGCAGATGAGATGCTGTATGATACACAAGCAGTGCTTCAATGGGTCTTGGATGCTTGTCGTTTGGTACATATGTTTCAGTAATGTCAATGCGAATTGGGTCAGATGCCGAGCACCACCAGTCCCCGTTTTCACGAAAGTTTGAGCTGCTGGCAATGCAATGGTTCGCGCAGGCAAACTTGTCCAGATTGGAGCTTCTCCAGGATCCAGCTGCGTTGGGTTGCGATACAAGGTTGCACGCAGAGCATGCGAATCCTCCTTGGATGGTCGGAAAGCCAGGTTGAAAGCCAGCATGTACGGACCAGAAAGCAGTATCGGCAGTTTCTCGACTTGGATTGGTAGGGACGAAATATTCTGGTCATCTATCCAAATAAGGCGGGAGAATACAACAGCGAAACAACTCAACAAGTCCGTAAAGAGGGCACCGACACGCTGTGCAGTCCACTTTTCGTCGAAGGAGAGCCTGATAAAGTTGAACACTTGCATTCACAATGGGGTCATAATACTTACTGTCTAGAGAGCAGGTGTTGCAGCAGAGATGCGAGCGGCTCCCAGAGATCCCATGTTTCTGAATAAAGGTGGTGCCACTCTTGGTAGTCGTGCCGCGAGCGTTTGATATGGCGACTGAGCCAATGTGTCAATGCCGTTATGGCGGTATAATCAAGCTCACGACCTTGGTTTAACGGTCAGCTGGGTATCATTCAAGTGCTTATAAAAGGAACTCACTGCTCCGACAATGCTCCAGCAAGACATAAACCGCGTTCTTGGCCCCGCCCTCTGTGTCTGAGAAGGGAAAGGTGTGTAGCAGTTCGTTGATGGCATCCTCCTCAAAACTCAGCATCGAGTCGGCGCGAGAAATGATCGTAGCTTCCGCATCGTCCACGGCCTCATCGACGGGCGGACTCTGTCCCAAGGAAGAGCTGTTAGCGTTGAAAAATGGATGGCCGCCTCGTTGCACAGCGTTTCGTGCCTCTGCTTCGTTCCCGCTTATCTTTGTGTGCCTCTTCATGTTCCTCGACAAGGGATATCGAGCCGAGCTTGGAGGATGGTCATGGAAGGCACTCTCTTTGTGTGGGGAACGGATGGCTACGGTGACCTGACTTGGGCTTCGCTTCGGTGCACATACATGGGTGGTCGCAGCTGCCTCGACTGTGGGTGATTGCTGATGAAGGTAGTTTCGGTCTGGATTCGAGGAAGGCACGTCTCCGTTCTGAGCAGTGCGATCCGAGGGAGAAGGCGCTCGGTCGGCCGACATGCTTGAGGAGCCGCTATCTAGACGCGGACGTTTACGTGGAGAGAGGGCGGGATTCTCCATCGAGTCCTTCCGGACGAGGGAAGGCTCAGCGGAGGGTGGGCGCGAAGGAGTGCGCGGAAGGATAGGCGAGGCCATTATGAGGACATGGCTTGATTGAGGGGCAGATGGATAGCAGGTAAGGTAGGAAGGAAAGAGTGATTTGAAGAGGTCCGAGTGGAACGGAGGTGCGAGCGGATTCAATGTGTGCTTCAGGCAAGGGTGAGGAGAGCGTGGGTTAGGTAGGCAGGTACCTGAGGTGTAGTGGACGCGTCCAAGCGACCGAGCTCCAGACACGAGAGAGCAAGCATTCTCTGTGCCGCCAGAGCTTCACCTTTTTTTTTTTTTGTTTTGTTTTGGTGAGGCGTGCGTGGGGCGGCACTGGGCCGGCACGGTGGGGTCCTGAGGTCCTCAACTGTCTCCTCCAGGCTCCAGTCCGCTGTGTTTCCCTGGTTGCCTACGCGGGAGCTATGGCCAATGGCGTCACTGGCTCGCCAAGCTCTGTATCACCTAGGTTGACTGACAGGAACCACTCCAACCACCCAAACTAGATGGCCGCGCAAAGGCAATCAAAACCCGTCTTCAAGCTCGACTCACCCTACACTTCTCCTGTCTGGTTGGTGTTCTACTTGGAAGTTTAGTCTCGCTCGTCTGACCTGCTCCACAGGCCTCAAGTCGATGAGAAAGACCAAGACTATTTTGTCCAATTGCTACGGAGGTGTGTTGTGAATATTCAAGACTCTACTTGTGCTGACTTTTTCATAGCTTGTTGTCTCCAATAGGTCGACTCCGGTCAGCTTGCACAGTTCCCTCTAAAGGAAAGAGGAGTAGACGGAAAAAAAGGCATCGCACTAAGAAGCCAGGAAATGCCAATGGGGGTGTTCATGAGCTTGTTCCCGGACACGAGGCAGGAAAGATTCAGAATGAGCAAGTCAAGCCTCAGATGCCCAGAATACTTGAGCATATCACGCTAGGGCTGAATAGTACAACCCGTCATCTGGAATCGCTTTCCTCTGCCATCAACTCGCGTATTTCCGATCCGGATGTTCACTCTGAGGAAAAGGAAATTTGCAGACCAGCGACGAAGCAGCACTTGGCAGCTGTCTTTATCCTCCAGTCATGCAGCGATCTTGCTCGCGCCCATCTTCCCGTACTCGCACGCACAGCTTCATTGGCTCATCCAGCTTCTCCCCCCACAATCCTGGTCCCTCTTAGCGCAGCAGCCCAGACGGTGCTAGCAGAGGTGCTTTACCAACCAAGGGTCGGTATGATTGGTATCATGGAGGACGCGCCAGAAGCGCAGGCACTTATAGATTTTGTGAGAGAAACAATCGCTCCTGTAGACGTACCGTGGCTCGAAGAAGCGATTGCAGGGGAGTATCTGACCATGAAGTGGCATAATGAGGCGAGAACCATAGAAGATTCTGGTTGAACAACACGGGCTCAAAGAATACTCCAATGGTTGCGACTAAAGACTGCTCGGACTAAAGATCAGGTCGTGTATAAGTGCGGGCGGAACGACTCATCACACATATGATTAAAGCTCGAGGTATGGCGCTTTGAAGCACAAGTGTGCATCGGGTAGCCATTTTTCAAAGAGCCAATCGTGAATCGAGTAACTTATCTATTACCATTATAAGGCCAAGACTTTAGTGCCGTTATCATTGCTACCGAAGCTCGAGGTTTGTCGATGTTACCATCTAAGACTTCAGGGTGGTAATTACCTGGGGCATCGGTATTACGTACTAACGGTCGTTTTTGATGATCGTAGACCCCTGAGAGAACTTCCCACACGGAACGGGCCGAACGATTCGCGAAGTTTAGGTGCTTACCTAGGTGCCCTGGGTGCTTGATCCTTTTCCGATGGCCGAGGCGGGCACTAGATTATCAAGTCATTTTCTAGCGTGCTCATGCACCTTTACCCTGCATTTTCGTCTGAGTAACGCTGTAATCGGGAATACTAGGATGGGCCGCCGAACACTCTCCGCAATTTTACTCCGTCAGCATTGATTTGGCTTCATGCGATGCGTCGTACTACAGAGTACAGATTGTTTGATCTGCTTCCACAACATACGCGGGCATTCTAGCACACATATACTTCTCCAATACGTACTCTCGGTTGGTCTGCCTCCCATGAAGCGGCATGGAGCACCAACGCAATTGGGCCGAATACATCAGGACTACACCTATTCAGTCTGAAAGACTTCTACGAGCTATGCAGTCGTACAACCCTGTTATTCTAACCAGAAGATTACAAGAGCTGTATAAGATACCTCGTCCTCCCCCGGAGCTTTGGCAAATCCCCTTTTCTTTTATAGCAAAACCATAGCGCCTTTGTTTTCTACGCTGGCAACTTTCACTGTTTTGACCTCTGTTGGTAGACTCCGTCCCAAAAAGGGAAACGGGTCGTCCATGCTCTTCAAGAATGGTTTATGCTTGGCAGTTGCCTGCATCCTTTCTGCACACCTTGGCATTGTAGCCCAACCGCCATCAACCCAATCTTTTGCCATCAGCATCACCTCTAATCGGAACCTGACGAGTATTGCCGCACTTTTGAGCAATTATAGTGATATCTTTGGCGCACTATCTTGGTCTCAAGGTTTCACATTCCTGGCGCCAAGTAATGATGCATTTAGCAAAATTCCGTACACGGACCTGAAAGATGTCTTTGCAAATAATGACAGTGATGCTATCCATGCCATTCTTCAGTATCATGTTTTGGAAGGTACCCATCGAGCGGAGGAACTCAGCAGTCAGTTTGAGTTTGTACCGACCTGGTTACAGAATACAACCTACACCAATGTCACTGGGGGACAACGTATTGGCATGGTCCAGCAGTCCCAAAATGTCTTCGTCGTTACCTCTGGCCTCGGCACGCGGTCAACAATTACTACACCGGTAAGCGAACGTTTTCTCAGAAGCAGAAAGGATATGAAAGGCATGCTCGCGATAACTGATGTTGTTTGAAGGATATCCGAGCCTCCAACTGTATCATTCATGTTATCGATTCGTTGCTGGTCCCTCCTCTGAACTTCACCTACACGGCGCCGTTCTTTAATCTCACCTCTGCCGATGGTGCCTTCGCCGCCTCCAATCTCAACGCTACATTGCTGACCTCTTCCGACCTCACCGTCTTCGCCCCCTCAAACCAGGCCATGCAGCTCGTCGGCTCCGCCCTCGAGTCGATCTCCCCCGGAAACCTGGCCCAGCTCATGAACTACCACATCATCAACAGCATCGGCAGCGGCGGTACTGGACCTCTTTACTCGTCCAAGCTCTTAAATGGCACCAAGGTCCTAACTATGCAAGGCAGCACCATCAACGTCGAGTGGGGCGACAACACCTGGTTCCTTAACTCGGCTCGGATCTTGCAGTCTGATCTCCTGTTCTCCGGCGGGGTCTTGCACGTAATCGACAATGTCCTCAGCCCGAATGCGACGGCTGCGACCCCGAATCTCGAGCTAGCGACGAACCCACCGGTGATTCCCGGGAGTAGCGTGAACGACGTGCCGTACATGAGCCTTGATCCGCCTACGAGCTACGTACCGCCCCCGCCGAGTACGACGGATTTTGGAGTGACGGGAACAAGTGGAGGGGCGAGCACGACGTTAGGTGTGGCGGTGACAACAAGCACGAAGCTGAGTGACGCTGGACATGGTCGAGAAAGTAGGGTACAATCCAGAAGGCTGTGGATTGCCTGTTTTGCTATTCTTCCCAGCCTCTTGTGACGAAAAAGTAATGCCGAATGAAATTGTTGATGGAATTTGGAATCGGACTAGTTCAACCTAAAGCAAGACGCTCACTGAAATGATGGCCCATATGCGCTTCACCAAGTATTTTTAAAGTATTCAGTGTCGTCCGGGCCAGCAGCACACAGGAAACGACAAGTAATGGATTCGTGAGGCCAATCTCCAACTCGTTCATCTCACCTTGAAGGACTTTAAAGCTCTTTGTTTGTCTTCCTGAGTCCCTTTTGCCTTTGGTGGTTAGATATTTCTCTTCTCCGCCTAAGCGCCCCTCCTTGTGCTGTTATTCTAGCGCCTTCAGACCTGGCGTCAAGATTTGTGCATTGGGTTCCTGCTCCTTGGTACTTCTCGGCTTTAAAGTCGTGCATTCCTGAAGATCCTTTTACATATCTTGTTATTAAAGTGACCCGCTATACATTCCCCATTGTTGGATACCGAGTGGTTTGGGTAAGGAGGAGGGTGAAGTCATGGCTGGGCGACGGGGTGACGGGAAACCCTTTTCCTCCCCGGCAAGAATAACCGAGAGTTTCCTTCACAACCCCATCCCTCTATCTAACACCCAAATTGGACGACCTATCCAGGTACCTTAGGTAGAGCAGGTCTCCCATCTCCCCACAATCTGTTGGAGTGCGACCGAAGACTCCACACTTCCTTGAAGAATGAGATGCTCGCTGGAAGACCGATAAGTGCCACCATTCCTCCTGCTGCTTCCCCATCAGTGTAGTTTTTCGAGCTCCAGCAAGTTGATTCGGTCCGATGACAGCATGTCAGGCGGCAACTAATGGGACATGCATCCAAGATTGCAAGCCGCAGATTGGGCAGACAGTTGCTGAACCCACTCGCACGCATCAAGGCACTGCCGGTTGGACGCAGGATGCTCAAACAAGCTTCAGATGACCTTTTCTACTTCTGCCTTTCGTCAGAACTCCTCACCGGATAATTATCTGTTATTCGCTGGATATTCGGCAGCGAAAACTCCCTAGTCTAGGCACAATGCTGTATACACTTTTTCTCCTTGTCGATCTTCACGCTACCCCGCTGCATACCCCACAATTGGCCTTTTCCTTCCATTTGCCTCTGCACGCTGCCGCAGGAGAGACATGCTGAACGTTGACATTTCACATTTTTGGCACGATTCCGTTTTTCTGAATGCGAGCAGTAGCCCGCTACGACAGTGGGCCCAATACGACGGTGGGCCCGACCAGTAGGACCAAGTTTGCTCATATAACATAGTCTCCCCATCATGGCGCGTTTTGTTCCTACGCGTCAACTCGAATTCTTCTCACTCCACTGGGGATTGCAAGGATTTATTTGTCCACGATGTGGTCGGAATTCCTGTCGTTATTAGCTTTCGTATATGTAGCTTTTGCTTCCCCAACCAACCATGCACTCCGTCCTCGTCAAAGCTCCGCGGCCCCCACAGCAATAACAAAGAATGGGACGTACGTTGGAGCCTATAGTCCTCAATACAACCAAGATTATTTCCTTGGAGTTCCATTTGCAGAGCCACCTCTGCAAGACCTGCGGTTCAGAAATCCGGTGTCGTTGAACCAGACATGGACAGGTACACGGCCGGCCACCTTGTATGCTATGGAGTGTATTGGATACGGAGTAAGTCTTTCTGCGTAAGAACGTTTCGCATGGCGCATGGGTAGCTTAATCTTCGATAGGGTGATCAAGTTGGATATGAAGAGTCCGAAGACTGCCTGTACTTGAATGTCATTCGGCCCACTGGCTACGAAAACACATCGCTACCTGTCGCTGTCTGGATTCATGGTGGAGGCTTTTACCAAGGAGGTACCCCGGATCGTCGATATAACCTTTCGTTTATCGTAGATAACTCTGTCAATATCGGGAAACCAATCATTGGCGTCTCGATTGCTTATAGACTGGGGGCATATGGTTTTATTGCGTCTGAAGAGGTGCAATCCAGTGGACAGACCAATATTGGTCTTAGAGATCAGAACCTTGCCTTGCAATGGATTCAAGAAAATATCGCGGGCTTCGGTGGTGAGTAGTCATTCCCTTATTGACGCGGCACTCTTGACTGATGCCTTTCGTGGCATAGGCGACCCAACTAAAGTCACAATTTGGGGAGAGTCTGCCGGCGCTGCTTCTGTTGGCTTCCATCTCACCCTGTATAACGGTCGCGACGACCACCTCTTCCGGGGAGCTATCATGGAGAGCGGTAATCCTGTATCGTATCGCGATTTCAACAATGTGAGCCACTTTCAAGACAGCTATAACGAGGTCGTTACCAACGCGGGATGCACGGGCACGGCAGACACGCTTGAATGTTTACGCCAGGTGCCTTTCGCGACTCTGAACGCGGTGCTCAACAGTTCTGATTATACCTGGTTCCCCTACCTTGATGGAGATCTTAACCAGCGCCCAGGGTCACAACAGCTCAAGGATGGTTCTTTTGTCCGGGTCCCCATTATTGATGGAGCAAATTCTGATGAGGGCACCGCCTTCGGCCCCAGCAGCGTAAACACAACTCAAGAGCTCATTGATGACATGACAGGTGTGCCCATACTTCTTTACCATTGTATATTTCCCTAACACTGTAATCTAGATCCTTCAAGTTCAGTCTCCATACCTGAATCTTATGTCCCCGCACTTCTGGAGGCATATCCCGATATTCCTGCCCTTGGCATACCTGGTGCAGACGAAGGTCTCGGTAATATTACATTTCCGCCCCCATTCGGCGCTGAGTACCGTCGTGCCGCCGCCTACTTCGGCGATGCCGTCATGATCGCTCCTCGTCGCTACACATGCCAGCAGTGGGCCACACACAATCTCACCGCCTATTGCTATCGCTTCAACGCTATCCCCACCGGCATACCTTGGACGTCGGGAGTGACGCACTTTCAAGAAGTGGCATTCGTGTTCGACAATACGGACGGCTTGGGGTATGCAACTAACCCGTTCGCGAACAAGTCCGAGCCATTCTTCAAGCTTGCGAAACTGATGAGCAAGTCCTGGGCTTCGTTTGTCTATGACCAGGATCCCAATAGCTGGCCTGGTCGAGATACGTACGCACTTAATAGTTCGAGTGTGGCTCTGTGGCCGAAGTACGACAACGCAAAGCCGATGGATATGGTTTGGGATGCAAATCGGACGAGCTACCCAGAGCCGGACACGTTCAGGAAGGCCGGGATAGCGCTTATTAATCAGGATGCTTCAGCTTATGGACGATGATGGACGATGTCATGGATATGTGCGTGAATGCTTTTAACATCAGCTGATAGACAGCGAAAATACACATCACTCATTTGTGCCTCCCATGTCTACACAACCGTGTTGATGAAAATCCAAGGTGTATTGCCCAATTCGCCAACGCTAACCAGTCCAGAGCCAGAAATGAGAAAACCCGCTCAATGAAGGGAAACATGAAAGGCAACAGAACTCATGGGATCAAGACCCAAATGCAAAAGCGCATACAAAGGTAACAAACACACTGACCCCTAGCGCAAACATCTGCCCATTCTCGCGGCCCGGTGCTTGTGAAGGATTTCCAGGTTCTACCGGCGGCGCAGGCGTCGGTCTGAGCGGCGGTGGGGTAAATCGAGGCACAGACACAGACACAGATGGCGTACTCGTGAAAGTCCGGTTGATCTGTGGGATCGTCTCATTTGCAGGCACCGGGACATCGACGGGCGCTCCCTTAGCATTGAGAATCGGTTTGCCAAAGCTGAGCTGCTTGTGGTCTTGATCGTAGACGATGTACATGCGCTTGATCCCTTGGGCTCCCATGATGGCGTCGCCGCCTGCGGGGCCGATGGCTGCCAGTCCGAAGGTGCAGAGATCAACTTGGCCCTCGCCATTGGGGTTGGGCATCGTGTAGGGCTTCCTCGTCAGGGGATGGGACACGGGTACAACGAGGTCGGCGAAGCTGATGTCGTAGGTGATGAATTTGGTGCCGTTCTTTGGGTCTCCCAGCGTCCATGATAATCTTGACTCCTGCATAGTTTTGTTTTGAGCCTGGGAGCATAGGAAGCCGGGGCCCCCTGGAACGGGCAGGTCCAGAGTAGCCCCGATGTGGTAGTTGATTTCGTTGAAGATGTCATTGGGAACTGTAATCGCAGCTGTGCCGGTATCCATCATCATGGGTAGGTACGTGTGCGCCGGGGATGATGAATTGGGCCTTTGTGAAGGTAAGGAGTAGGTGAGGATTTGGCCAGCGATGGAAGTAGATATGCCCGTCACGGGAGCCATATACGAATTATACGGGAAATCGGGAGACGCTGGGTCTGGTATCATGTCGAGCGTTACCAGGCCCATCTCTACGTCGAATTTTGACTCGTCAATTCCACCGAAGAGGATGGATCCGGTACCAGCATCGTCATCAAACCAAACGCTGAAGACTTTCGAGTCGGTAAGGTTATTTGCGATCAGGGCATCCAAGGTGGTTTCTGCCTGAACCGGGGGATAGGTAGAAATTCCAGTGTCAGGACCTATGCCCATAACGCCGGTATTGATGGTGCCTCTGGTTCCAACACTCATAAGTGCGTTTTTGAGGGTCACGCCGCCAAAGGAGACGTCGTCGGTGGAATAGTCGCCCGTGGCCCCGCTGCCGTCACCGTAAGACATATTCATAGCATTGGGGACTTGAATGGAATAGGAATGCGAGAGAGAAGGGTCGACTGAATGACCGGTTAGCATAATGGTAGCACGAGGGATTCAGGAGGTACAAACATTGACCGCCAACGCACGCCAGCTCAGGGTCACGGTCATTGCACATATCGGGTGTCACAATGACCAGGTCAGAACTTCCGGTATCCAAGACGACTTCCAAATGTTGAGGGGGGTTTCCGACGCTGATGTTTGCGAAATAACTACCGCCAAGCGCATAGGCGGTATCATACCTCGCTGTGACATCAACATCTTCAGCATTTCGAGCATTAAGGCGTGGAACATGTTGACGCTTTGCAAAATTGACCTTGTATGCGGCATCTGCAATGTGGCTAGATAGGATAAGTAGCGAAATAACGAAAGAAAATTCACCCATGTTTGAGAAGAGAAAAATGAGGCTGAAAATTAAGAGAAACCGACGAAGACAGAAAAGAAAAGAATGAATGAGCTTCGAGCGTAACAGAATGAGATGAGCTAGCTCTACAAGGTCATATATGTACCTTTGCTAACGGTATTGTTGTGATGATTCCTGTTTACACCGGTGAGACGAGCTGTTGCCCAGAAATAGTGCCCGGTATGAGAGGGCTGAGAAGGCTCGACGCTCGACCACGAAGCAGAGTCCTGACCGAGAATCGCGTGCTACCGTGCCTCACCGTAAATACGTATTTTGGTATTTCTTTTTATTTCGAAATACCTATTTTCCGCGGCGCGCGCTACCTACTGCATGACTTCGCGTCTACCGGAGTTTCCCTCCAAAGTAAAGAAGAGGGACTCGCTACATTGATCATGAAAGGCTTCTTACACTGCCATCGATTGTCCTCTATGGCCGAGTCTCTCGCATCTTCTAGACCTCCTCTGACGGACGCTTTATCAGAGACTCACTGGTCTGGAGAGATAGATAATCCGTGGTGGCATTTCCTACAAATCGGCCAACCGGTCCACTCGAAGACGCCAGCTCTCTAGCATTCGCAGATGTGTTGCCAGTCCTTTAATTTTCCGGCTGAAGCATGGACCGGTGAGAGGTGCCTGAAGAAGATGAGTTGAAAAGGCGACAGAGGACATAAACGATTTGACTCAGCCTCACGCCCATCTGGGGCGGAGGATCAATGTGGAGATTTCCCATCACCATTTTTCTCTGGTCCATGGTCCGGACCGCTTGCTAATTTCTATCAAGTAGCAATGACTTGTGCATATAGCCGAGACACTCTGAAACGTCCGTCGGCCTCAAAGATGGCGTAACATTGGGGTACGTCTTGCGAGGGAGCTGGAGCGCATCGAAATTATTAGTCTGAGGTGAGCTTTCGGAGATAAGGAATCACCACGGGTGCTGGCTTTTTGCAATCGTGATACGAGACAAGCAGAGTGAAATTGGATAGTTTAGCACGTGGCTTGTATTGACGTAAATACGTACGGGACCCAAAATGATGTGATCCATCTTCATTCAGCAGTTCGATGGAAGTAATAGAGCAGGCAGTTGTGTTTGGCGAGGAGCCGATCGATTGGCATCCGCTAGACTATTCTATCACGAAGGCGAATGGCGCACGCATGACTATGAGCTTTGCCCTCGCCTTCCATGGGCGCCTTCGCCGACCCACCACGTGCGAACTCGCCGGAAAATGGCTGATGCAGAAGCTGGCCGTCTTTTAGATCTCGAGAAGGAGCTGACTTGCTCGGTACGCCAACAGCCACCCATGAAACACCTCAGATCCCTTCTCTCCGCTAACCTAGCTCGACGGCTTAGATATGTACCGACATTCTTTACCAACCCCTCACTCTTTTGGACTGTCTCCATACCTTCTGTGGCTCTTGTCTGAAAGACTGGTTCTCCTTTCAAGCTTCGAACGCGACGACTCCGCACCCATACACCTGCCCGTCATGTCGTGCCTCGGTGCGCGATACGAAGCGGAATGCTCAGGTCACCACCTTACTCGACATCTTTCTGCAGGCTAATCCGGGCCGGATCAAGCCAGAGGCAGAAAAGGAAGAGCTAGGGAGAAAGTACACGTATGGCGAGAATGTGCTGCCAGAGGTCCATATTGAGTCTGACTCGGAAGATGATGAGTTGATGGAAGAGGTGAGACAGAGGTCTTTGCAAGAAGTCGGAGTTAGCCAGGGACGGCTACGAGTACCACACGATCGCCGAAGGAATGGAAGTACACAGAGTAGCAGAGAGCGGAGCCGGGATAGCAGACACAGTGCCACGGATCGTCGAAGAGAGGGGAACGGCAACGGTCACGGACATCACAGTCACAGATCTGGAGCAGCGGATTCGCGAACCCATGGAAGAGATCGATCTGCCTCACATAGAAATATTGAGCATCAAGCAAGCTTACGGTCACTGATTAGTTCTTCCGACGTTGGTTCAGAAGACGAGGAGGAGGTAATGCGTCAAATTCTACAAGACATTGATCTCAGTGGCTTGGATCCTTCTCGTGAAGATGAGATCAACAGAGCTGTTTCTGTGGCCTACAGGCGTCATAGACACCATGGTTCAAGGAGTCGACCAGCTGAGCGCATACCGTCACCTAATCGATCGCCGGGCCCAGCGCGCGAAGAACGTTCAGCACAACAAAGACGCCAGCACGCTCGTTCTGAGAGCGCAGCAACGGCGACGCCTTCCCCGCGTGCATCGCGTGCAGTGGATTCCCGGCCTCCTGTTTCTCGACCCTACCTATTTCAAGCGGCCGAGAGTGATGGAGGCGGGCATCACAGAAGATCATCCAGTCAAGATGTCCCTCCCACCAGAAGAAGTCGAGCTTCGTATGACCAAGATAGAGAACCACTCGCAAATACATCCTCTCGACCTGCAGCGCGCTCCGCGACTGACTTATCCGATCAGCCGCAGAGCAGTTCACGGCCACGCCGAATGTCTTTCAGCGATAGGAGCAGCACTGATCCAGACCGAGCGGGAGCTCGAGACACTCTTCCTGCTGCAACATTTTCCCCAAGCTCGCAGGCAACTCCGTCCGTCCTTCCGAGTCGATCAACTTTTAGCAGTCGAGATTCGCCCAGACAGTCGCCTGCGCGGCGGGGGACACAAAGCAGCCAACCCCCAAGCACCGCACCTGGAGCAATATCTCACGGTCCAGGCTCTCAGTCTCCACCAGTACCAAGCTCTCCCCGGTTTCCTCCATCCACTGCTTCACATGGTAGACCGAACTCGATATCAAGCCATCCTCTACACGCCCGCCGTACTCTTTATGTCGAGCCTTCAATTTCTTGTTATCGCTGCAATAGGCCTCACATTGAGTACGAGCTACATTACAATTGCCCAAACTGCGAGAATGGCACTGTCAACATATGTCTTTCTTGCTATCGTTCCCCTGAAGGCCGAGGCTGCAATCATTGGTACGGGTTTGGCCATGTGGCAAAGGCAAAATACCAAGCCCAATTATCTCAAGCAGGACCTCATTCGAATATTGAGCCTCCGCATACACTGATCGGCCATCGTTATCGTCGGCCACGTCAAACGATCGCACAACCTGCTTCGGCTTCAACGGGACCGCGAACCATGACCGACGAAGACCCCGCCAAACGTCTTCAAGCTGGAGTCTTTTGTGACATCTGCTCCGCATTTGCAAACTCCTGCTACTGGAGTTGCGATATCTGTAACGACGGCTCGTGGGGATTCTGCCACAACTGCGTGAATCAAGGCCGACACTGTACCCATCTTCTGCTCCCGATTGCCAAAGACACCCATCCCACCCCGTCTCAAGATCCTCTCAATTCCCCACCTCCGGGCTCTGATCCGCCAAAATCGCCGCCCTTACCTTTCACCACGACCCCGGTCCCACCGTCTTCCAACCCTTCTAATCCTACCCCACAACAGCCCTCCTCTGCACCCCCTCCCAACCTAACCCTCCTCCCTCCCACCTTCCATCCCCTCACCTTCACCACCACCTGCGACCTCTGCCGCTACCCGATCCCGCCCTCGCACTCCCGCTACCACTGCACGGCCTGCAACGCGGGCGACTACGACATCTGCACCCCCTGCTACCACGCCCTCGTCGCCACGGGCCAGCTCGCCCCGCAAGACGGCGACAAAGGCTGGCGCCGCTGTCCGCGCGGCCACCGCATGCAAGTCGTCGGCTTCTTCGAGGACCGCGGGGGCGGGGGTGGGGTTGGGGGTCGTCGCCGCCGCCGCGTCGTGCGCGAGCGGGTAGGCGGGTGGACGCTGCTGGATGAGGATGTGCCGCCGTTGGGAGCTACTACCCCTTCTACTTCTTCTACTACTACTACCACTGCCGGCGCCGCCGCCAACGGCGCTGCTCAGCCCGGCGCGGGGCCCGGTGTCGGTGGTACGGCTGCTGCTGCTGCAGAAAGGGATCCGGCGGAGGATGCGGCGGGCGTGGGCGCGAGCGTGAGTTGGCGGAGGGGGAAACCGGCGTGGTCGTGGCGGGATGCGGATGGGACGGTGCGGCATTCGACGGGGCCGCGGTCGCCGCCGTTGGCGGCATTTGAGGTGGCGGCGTCATCGCACTCACAGCAGCAACAGCAACAGAAGCAGCAGAAGCAACAGATGGCGCAGATTCCGCCAGATGGTGGGGTGGGAATGAGGCTGAGGGCGAGGTGGGCGTGGTTTCCGGCCGAGGGAGTTACGAACGAGCTGATGTTTCCGCGGTGCGCAGAGATTCGGGAGGCGGTGGATATTAATGGCGATTGGTGCTGGGGTGTGTATGCTGCAAGGGGGGGTTTGTTTCCTGGAGGGTATGTTGTTCGAGCCTGAGAAGCTTTACGCATTTGCGAGAGTGGGTGGAGGACAATTCGGCGCGGTTTCGTGGACCATTTTGAAAGCGATCTGTTGACCACATTATGTAATGAGATTCATGACTTTGGATGCTGTCGGGGGTCTGGGATGCTTTGTTTGAAATCTGGCGGTTTGGACATATCTATTCGTTCGGGATTCTGAATGACTTCATCTATAAATACAGGTTCGTCGGTAGCGGTCATCTACCGCGATGGAAGAAGCAATATGCAATGCCTTTTGCGCCTTTGATATTTTCGCCCAAAGAATCCATCCCAGGTTCGTGACGCCATCGCTGTAGAGTGCAGAAGTCTGAGCCTTTTGTTGTCTGTCATGTCAGAGGAGTGAAAGGTAGAGTCTCTGATAAATTGACAATGTGCTGACGGAATTCGCACTGACTTCATGTTTAACACGTCCTTGTGCCCGTTTTGAAGTGTTGCGATGCAAATGTTTGGGGCTCTCGGCTAAGTCAAAGAGCTCATGCCAAGGGATACAAGCGGACAAGACATTTTAAGTAATTCTTATTTTCGATCAATTAAAAGTCGATAGGAGCCACGGGTTCAAAGTGCCCTCATTGCTCTCAAGAGGACCTTTGGCTCTAATCCTTTCCCTTTACCGCAAAGCTGATCGAAATCTTCTTCCCACCTCCGTCTTTCCCAGACTTGATGCTCCCTTTTCTCCTCAACATGTGGCCGTGCGGAGGCAGACTAACTGGCGAATTTGGTTCTCGTACAGCGCCTTTCGGTTCTCCGTCCATGATTTCATCCTCCTCGTGATCTCTAATAGGAGTGCCATTGCCCACTGCCTTTTCCCCGTTCTCTGGTTTCGACTCTGGGCTTCCATTCCGCACTGGACGCACTGACGAAACCGACGGAGTACGCCTCTTGTTCGTTCCAGCAAGCTTGCTAAGTTCGTCCTCGTCCTCGTCTTCTCTTCTCCTTTTCGTTGGCGCTGACGTGGGCACAGCAGGCGACTCTGGGCTTGAAGAGGGTGCGTCTGTCTCGTGGGTATTTTTCGCATTCGATTGCTGATTGTTACTTGGTGTACTGGGCGATGCAGCGAGCACATCCATTGGGTCTGCATCCGCGTCTGCGTCCTCATTGTCATCGTCGGGATAAGAGACTAGTGCATGCTTGACAGGAGTGCCACCGCCGTGCACGCTCAGGCCATTTGTAATCGGTTTTGATACGGCAGGTGTGGCAGTCGGGAGACTAAGCTCGTCCTCATCGTCGTCCTCATTATCTACAGAATCAAAATAAGCTTCCTCATCCGCATCCGTATCCCTAAAACCTTGCCAGCGTGCGCCGCCGCCATTGACGAGCGCGCCAGCATTGTTGTGTCGTACAAGTGGATTGGCATTTGCAGAAGTGTCATCTTGAGTCATGAAACTGGTCTCGGTGCTCTCAGTCCCCTGGACGCCTTGAAGCTGATCGTAACGAAGGATCAATTGTTGAAAAGTGGGGACATAATTGATGTCCTTGATTTGGTCGCGGTAATTCTCCACAACGTGGATAATGATGGCCTTGACATTTTCACGTTGAATGAATTCGAAAAGTTCAAGGCAAGCTGAATTGAGGAGGTTGTCTTTCGGCATGGTCTCAAACACGATGTTTAGTATGGGCTCGATGAGCTTGTTTGCGATGATTTGGCGGTTGTGGAACTCGTCTTGCAATCCGATGCAGGCGCGGAAATATTTAAGGGCAGCTTGAGCACGTTAGTCATATTGTCACTTGGTTTCTTTTGTTATACCCACTTAGTTTCAAATGCTTCTCCGGACAGGACATAAGCTGAGCAACGCGGGAAGCAAGCCCTTCGGAGAGGATGAAATATTTACTTCGGAACGAATGCTGACGGATAAAGAAGCACAACACCTCGACCAAGTGGGAGTAAAGAGAGATCTCCTGGACGGTGAGGTTGTTCATATCTTGCCTCTTCTCCAGCTCTTTAAGTGGCTGAAATAGCTTCTTGGCCGACTCATCGTAAAAGTTCTGGATGAAACTATCCGTCTGCGGCTGGGCCGCACTATTTGAACGCATCTTGGCCAAAAAGTCGGTATTCGTCCGGCTCAACGTATCCATGGACGCCGAATTCGCAGTCGGATCCAGTAACACTTTGATGGCATCTGCCATTTGAGCTTTGACCCCCAAATCCACTTCAACCAGGAGCAGTTCAATCAGTGTGTCTGTAAGGGGTTTTGCTTTCTCGTTAATTGCTTTGAAAATGTGACTTCGCATCATCAACGGATCATGATCGATTAGTGCAACGAGCACATCCGTCCCTGCTACCCGTACTGAAGGATCTTGATGTCGTAATGCGAATGTGATGACGGTAAAGAGGCCGCCAAGGATGAAGTTCTGGTAGAGAGAAGCGCGTGCCTGAACTTGTAAATTTTTGGCAACCGCACAGCATTGTTGAATGAAGAGCACGGCGTCCTTTTTCCGTTGTTGATCCGTGACCTCGTCAGTGAAAATGCCGAATAACTCCGAAAGAAATGCTTGACTTGATTGCAAATGCTGAACAATGTCGACTTGATGAAAGAAGATGAGAGAATTGAGGACGGAGAATGTAGGATCATCGAGGATGCGAGCGAGTACGACGTCTTTGAGGTACTGGAGGCGATATGTATAGTGTATCTTCTTCTTAATCTCTGGATCCTGGATCGGGACGACCTCTTTGAATTTGGATTCGTCGGAAAGGTACTGCCGGTGATTTGCCTTGTGGCTCGGAAAATCCGGATCATCTGCGAAGACCAGGATTTTAGGCAAGATCCAACATGTGTGCGCGTTAAGGACTTACACTCCAATGCGCCCACCACGCCAAGGACGACTTCATCCGTTACGACGAATTCTATTATCGCCGTGTCATTGAGGAGAATGAGGGTCTTCATGATATTACAGAGACGATGTAAGTCGGCAACGCTTTCCAAATTCTCGGCCGTATCCACAAGAGGCGCGAGCTTCGATATGTAGTCGACTTCTTTATTCATGATGAATTTGGCGAGTGCATCACGCCCGCCAGTGGAGGCATTTGCGCTTCGCATCATCGCTTCAATCTCGTGGAGGTTGGAGAGGTCGGGCGTTGGTAACATCATGGGGTTAAAGCCTTCGAGTACATCTTCCTCAAGGTTATCATCTGCAGAGCCACAATCCTCAGCTCTCATAGGCAATGGAATGCCCGGACTCGGGATGAAAATGGTTACGTACCTGGGCCGAGTCCTGTGAACCTCTGCTGAGTGTCACTGACAAATTCCCTGCAAAAACCTATTAGCGCATATGCTTCCAGATATATTGTTGCATGGTTTTCTTCGCGTACCATATTGCCGCGCAACCTTCGGCCTCTTGGAAACTCAATGCCATGTCGACACCGTTAGGTTCCGTCCACACAATGAGTGTATCTAAATATGACCTTATCAGCAAGCTGACGGCTACGTGCTGCGATGTTCAACTGACCCTGCTGTTTCTGATATCCGTCATCTTTTTGAATCTTCGTTTCCAGCAGCATCCGATTCGGCTCTTCTTCAGACTGTACGTAGATCCTGGCCTCATCCTGCTTGGCCACAACAGATTAGTATGTAGTTCTCAATCGTCGCAGTCGTCGCGTGATAACGCTCCCAACGCAGCGTGGGACGGCATCAAGCTGCAACTTGTCGTCGCGTGTACTGACATTGACCATCTGCCCCACACAAAAGCCCGTCCCTCGATCGTACCAGTCATTGTTGCGCAGTTCGTAGACCTTGACGCGTTTGCGATCGTTTGTTGGGGGCCCGGCCTGGGCCATTATCAACGGATTTGCTGCGCGCACCCGTCACTCCTGCTGCTCGGGCTTGGGCGCAGAAGAACCCTGGCCGGCAGCAGTAGCGAAAGCGGACGGACAGCTATGACGGCGGACAAGGAGAGAGGATAGACAGGCACGAGTACTCGGTAGGTTGTGGTGAAGGATCTGCGCGGTCGGGCCTCCGGCGCACGTCCGACTGGGATTGCGCAATGTCACAGAGGCTTGGAGCAGCGGCCAAACAGCGCGATGCGCGTGCGGACCGGCAGTCCTGCGCCGTTGCAGTCGTACTCGAGCTAGCAAGAGCAGTACGGAGTACTTCGATAATGGCTGCGCAATACTCGGTCGTGACGGCTGACGGGTGACGGCGGAAACAGAGGTGCGTTTGGAGAGAAGCGCGGGCCCGGGTCGTGTCAGGGGGGCGACGACGGGATCAGCTACGAGCGCTCAGTGCTCACCACCGCGCACTGATGGGGCGCGGGCACAACGGATCTTGACGTACGGTACGGGTACGGAGCCAGAGCGGGGCGGAAACGACAAAGGCAAGATGAAACACGGTCGCAAGAAGCAAATTCGGTTTCTCGAATCGTGAGTAGTCTAAGGGTCGGGCACTTGTGGAAGTTGTCCTGTCCAGACGTCGGCGGCAAACGATCGCCGGATGACCTCATCGGACTCACCACCTGCCTAGGTAATACTTGCAGGCAACCACCTGCACACCGACCTCGGCCGACAGCTTCATTTTATCTATATCTTACTCTAGGTACCTAATCTCTTGCTCTGATTGTATCCTGATTGCGACCGTAGGAACTTAGGATAGCCTTTCTCTGGCAGTCACTCCAAATACTCCGTACTCCGTAGTGACTTCCGACAACGTGCTTCTGCTTCAACCCACAGAAACCCCCACTGTGCAAATATCTGCTCTATTCATGTGATGATGGAAAGGAACGAAACGTGGATACCTCGATTTTTTATGGTCCCGCAGACTTGATCTGTTTGGAAGCTTCTCCAAGACTTGCTGTATCTCGTCTAAGGACATAAAGCCATAATCTATTTTCGCTTTTTTTTTTAATGATGGGGCAGGCCTGTGGAAATGATCTCGGGGTTGCCGCCCAAGGAACGCTGTCAAACTAGCTCTGCACTAGAGTTATACGATCCACAACGCCCAGCGGGAGATATTCTGGCGTCAAATGCTCTGAAACGAAACCTGACTTCGGCAGTCCAGACCATCCAAAATCCTTGATTAAGCTCGAGGAGCGCATCGTCTCTCTTCGCATCCATATTTTCTACGAAGCTCGGTTCCACCCGTCTATATGCACATTCGGAATGCCTACAGGATACATACCTACGGCAGTGCAAATCCGTGAGCAGTTCCCACGTGTGACAGGGCGACTCAGGCACCAGAGCATCGGTATGAAGTATTAAAATCAAGTCCCACCTAGTGTCCGCTACCAGAGTCTCGGTATTCGCTTAGTTCTGAGGCTCGTGATCAATTAATTCGAGACGATTGGGGCCGTCGATCACTTGCAGACGTACGTAGCGAGTTCTATGGCGACATTCTAGGTTGAATCTGTGCAGCAGCTTGATCCTCTCGGGTCGAGTTGGAATGACGGTTATCAGGGTTCTGCTCCCCGGAACGGTTAGGCCACCAAATAGACTGTCAATTTTGAGTTTTCGAGCCGCCCGTCGCCCGAGAGGGAAATGCCGCACTTGCCGGTTAGAAGATGGCTTCTAAAAGCTCCCGTTGCCAAAGTGCGAGCCCTAAGAGCCCTTGCATCCTGCTTGGACGGGATCGGCTAGTAATGAAGGGTTTGCCTCGACCTTCAGCCACAGATCTATATTCGTCGACACCCCTGCCAAGCTTGTAGAGCCCCCCATCGTCGCCCGCCTAAGTTTTTCCGGCCTCGCTGCTCTTTTACTCTTCCCGCGCCTGCGAGATAACATGTGTGTGGCGTACCGCAGCCGCCTCGATATCGATCTTCCTTGCTCGTGCAGCGGTTCAATTGCCTGCAATCGACGGCGGCAGGGACAAGGACAAATCGAGCAAGCATCTGCAATGCTGATGTCAAAGCTACGCTGCATGCGGCTACGCAACGCGCAGCTTTCCTTATCCCGTGCTTAGGTCGCGAGGCATATTCTGTATCTCTCATAGCCTGAGCATCCGCAGCCCGGGGCGACGCTATGTGAAAAGCTTGGGACACTTGCCAGATTTACTTAGAACCGCGCAGATAGCGGAAACGTGCCAAGCGATCACCTCCGAAACTGGTGTGTAGCCTGTGGTTACTTGTTGGAGGATCAAAACCCCGTCTCGTGCCAATAATTACCAAAATCTTATGCCCCCTCTTTTGTAATCCCTATTATCCTATCCTTTCGCTACTCCTACTCTCTAATTCACCTGCCTTTCTACTAATCTTTCGCTGAACGTCTGGTTATCCAAATCTCTGAGACCTCCTGATTTATTCATATCTTGGCCTACTTGTTCCTTCCCACGCCGAGTTTCCCTACCAAGCGGCTTCGAATAAAGGCATTGCGAATGACGCTGCCTTTCTTAGTATAACATCTTGAAGAATTTTTAATGTAATGTTCATTGGGCAAACTGGTGGTCCACCGAGCTGAAGCTGGAAAGCTATCGGACCGACCCGCACAGGAAGAACTGAGACCAACAAAAGGAACATCACTTCAAGTGGGGTCAACCCCCTCAACCTCCTTGTACTGCTGTCTACTGCGGTCGCTGTGGGCGCAGAAGCTCTTGCTGAGCCACTTTCGAGATGTCGATATTCTCAAAGAAGAAAAAGGTCGCCCAGCGAGAGAAAAGGGCAGAAGCAGAAGCAGAAGCAAACAAACCCAAACCAGCACCGTACTTTCACACACCGACACATGCCGCCCGAGACTTCCTCTCAAGCACTCCTCCATCCTATGCCGGCCAACACCGATCTCAGATGATGGAAAACCAGAACCGAAACAGTCTCATGACCCGGACCATGGGCCAACGAGTTGGGACGGCATCAACGTCAGGAGCTTCGACACCAGTTCGAAGAAGCGCAAGCCAGATTTCGTCATCCTCTTCCATGATGTCCGATTATCCCCCTGTCGTTACAGTTCAGCGGACACGACCGAACCCCTTTCTGTCGGCTTCGGCACAGCCGAACTTCGAGACTGTGGATGAAGTTCCCCCAATGCCTGCAATACCTCATAGATATTCTTCGCCGGTCGTCCCAAAGGTTGAGAACAAGGCCACGGCACCCCAACGACCGTTCTCGACAGCGCAGAAGCCAGCTTACGTTCGGAGTCCACTTTCGACTACTAGTAAGTCTGCTGGGGTGGATCATCGGTTCGACTGGCATCTAACAATGACTAGGCAGCTCTCCAGTGGAAAGTGACGATACCACTCCAGCATCGAGCACTCACTCCAGCATCGCCCCTCACGTCCCTCCACCGGGCACAAAACGGGTTCGAGACAATGGCCAGGAAAGCTTTCGAACGTACCCCAAACCTCCGATTCGTAGGATTTCTGAGATCCCACCTTCACTCCCGGAATTTTCCTTCGAGTTTGACTCACCTCAGCAGCAGCAGCAAGCTCCACGAACCGAGGCAGCTGATCGAGAAGCGGCAGCGGATAATAGAGAGAAAAAGAGGAAGAGTTTGTTTGGGCTAGGGGCAAGAAAATCGGCGGTAGCGGCGAATTAAGGAAAAGCCCTTTACAGGATTGCTAAGGATGTCACTACGATCAGCGTCTGGCGCAGAGTAACCGATATTACCCTACGGCCACAGCCATTCGCTCCCTTCTGGATCTCGTATGTCAGCAGTCGCACACGTTCTTGCTCAACCTCGATTTGCCAGTTGGATTTAATCTCTTGATGACTTCACGGCCGTACACGTGTATAGAATTGGGATTTGGGGGGATGCTCAGTGCTGGAAATCTGATTCTTCGGCCTCCAGCCATCCAGCTCGGGCTGAGGAGACGAGGCGCAGCGGACACACGATCTGGGATGGTGTCAAGCTGTATTGCCTTCATGTGAATAGAGTCGAGATAACGACGTCTGGCTGAGTTCAAAACTTCAAATTTTCATTGGCGAGGTCGCAACTCAGGCCAACAGAATGTTACCATGTATCAGTGCACCCAGATCGCTTTTGACTAAGACAAAAACCAATTTCAAAACCCCACGGAGCCATGTCTCATGGCACGAATCTTCGATAGTTGCGCACATGAGGTTGGCCACTGGTGGGGCTCCAATATGTCAGACTTTTGCGTTCTGGAAGGCCAACCAGATCCATGGTGTTCAACGAGCCAACCATGGCGGGGTAGTGGATGCGAACTTTTGCGCTTCTCCACACCGTCTCTCGCTATCCCATGCGCGAATGACTCGGCGGAGCTGTCATGGATGCTCACCGCACTTCTGTCATTGGCCCATCTGGCCCAGCAAATACATTCGCCATTCGGCCTTAGGATGATCTGCACATGGCCAGAACCCCGGATGCGGTCGTGGCTCCGAAGCACGACTTTGATAAACCCATGCAGCAACCCGCCTCGATGCTTGCTTGCTCTTTCCTTCAGTCCAACTGCTGAACGGCCCTCACAGTGAGCGACTTTGGGAGTTTTGCGCTCACTTCTCGCGGACAAAGCTCCCCGAACCTTTCTTTTCGTTCCATTGATTGTGGGCTATTCTTTTGATATTTATCTGCGCTAATCCTACCCCCACTTTCGAGGCAAAGCTTGCCGAGGACAGAAATGACATCTTCGAAAGCCCCCGAGGTCCATGAGCATTACAGCTCTGTCACGAATGCCTCTCCTAAGAACGCTGAAAACCACACTGGATGGCCATTAGACAGTAGCTCCGGAGAAGGTGGACAAGGCCATGGAACGCCTGAATTGACCGCGATGGGTTTGCACCCCGGCGCAGATGTTGTCGTGGAAGATGGAGGAGTCAGAAAGGGATTTTGGGATCGGGAATGGTTTGCCTATGTGAAGACCAAGGAATTCTGGATCGTGCTTGTTCTTGGGTATGTGTACTACCTCTCCCATCTCTAATAGCAAAGAAATTTAATATCGAAGTTTTCGGGACGGATGAAAGTGACTCCATGCTAATTTGATACCCATAGACAAATTCTCTCGCTCGCACTCACTGGAGAAAACACTCTCAGCTCACTGCTCGCTCAAGACGGGACTTCACTCCCGGCCTTCCAAACCCTCCTCAACTACGTCCTCATGAACCTGGTCTTTTCCATATATACCGTCTACCGCTACGGCTTCAAAAAGTACTTCAATCTCCTCTTCCGCGACGGCTGGCGCTACTTCATCCTCGCTTTCGTCGATGTCGAGGGCAACTACTTCACCGTGCTCGCCTACCGCTACACCACCATCCTCTCCGCCCAACTCATCAACTTCTGGGCCATTGTCGTCGTCGTCGCCATCTCGTTCATCTTCATGCGCGTCCGCTACCGCCCGACCCAGATCCTCGGCATCCTCACCTGCATCGGCGGCATGGGCTTGCTGATCGCGAGCGACCACATTACGGGTGCGAATGGCGGATATGCGCCGGACCAGCTCAAGGGCGACTTGTTTGCACTGCTCGGGGCTTCGTTCTACGGCCTGAGCAATGTCTACGACGAATACCTCGTCTCCAAGCGGCCCTTCTACGAGGTCATTGGCCAGATGGGCTTCTGGGGCATGCTCATTAATGGCGTCCAGTCTGCGATCTTTGATCGAGAGAGCTACAAGACGGCGGTATGGAACCATACGACCGGCGGTTATCTTGCGGGCTTTACGCTCCTGCTCTTCCTCTTCTATATTCTGGCGCCCCTGACTTTCCGGTTGAGCAGTGCAGCCTTCTTCAACATCTCGCTGCTCACGGCCAACTTCTGGGGCCTGATTATTGGACTGAAGCTTTTTGGTTTGTCGGTGCACTGGATGTATCCGCTTGCCTTTTGTCTGATCATCGTGGGGCTGGTGGTGTATTTCTTGATGGAAGGTCGGATGGGTGAGGCGAAGAAGCCTTGGCTGGGAGAAGAGCAGGAAGCAGGTGTGGATGGGTTTGCGACAGCAAGGCGGAAAATCGAACTTTCAAGGCGTCGAGATGGCCAAGTGTAGATGACTTGGCCGGCATTGCACTTCCTGGATTTTTGATTTCAATTTTGTTTGCAATTATACCAGTCATGTTAGTGGAATGAGTCTTTCCTCCTTATGAACATCGTTTGATGAGAAGTATGAATTAATGGATGCAATGTAATGTTGCGTTTCGATTTGTTTTGTACTTCTTTATATCTACTATTCAATTGGTCCAAGGAACAGGCGAAACTCACTTCCCTTGTAGACGCCAAACCCTCTTATAAAGCACTGGACCATTGATTAAACACGCCGTCCCCTCCGCCAAGTAAGAGAAAGAATGTACCTCAACAGCTTGTGTTCCAACGCCAAGCAATGCCCATCAAACATGCCCCAATTTATGCGGTAAGAGCATTGCTAACACTTAATATACCCATACCCACGAACGCAAAGACCATGCAGAGATTCCGATTATGTGACTTGTCGAGTGCTTGCGAGAATAGCTGCAGTGCAACAGACGTCATAATACCCGCTATCGTCCAATCTGTCAGTAATGCCATTCGTCCAAATATCTGGAGGTTACGTGAAGAGATACGGTGAAACTGAAAAAGAACAGAGAATCTACTCACCCGTAACAGCAATCAACCCTCCTTGCACACCTTGTCCATCGGCCCCTCCTTCACCTCTGATTTTACCTGCGATTCCGAACCATAAAGCCGCAATCCCGGCGCCAAGAGGTTGACTTGCGCCGCCTAACAAGCTGCTCCAGCAAACCGCTTTCCAGCGGCTGTGGAGGGCAAGGTAGAGTGGCAAGGCCATGGCAAAGCCCTCCGAGATGTTGTGCACGAAAAGCGAGAAGAAGACAGTCCAGCCGAGACGGGGAGATGCATGGTTGGCGGCGTAGGTGATGAAGCCCTCGGGAAGCTTGTGGAGCGCAATGGCGACCGTCGTTTGCAGACTGAGGGTTAGGAAGGGGTTGGTAGGGACGTGATGATGGTGGGAGGGGTGCATTGCTGAAGGATGTGGCTGATGCGAGGCCGCATCTGAGTGATATGATTGATGGGAGTGATGAGAGTGGTGGGAGGATTTTCGAAGGAGTGGCGAGCGTTCGTCTAAGCTCGGGCTGAAATGACCATTCATGTGAGTCTTCGGTGAACCATTTGCGGCTGTTGACATCGGCAAGGAAGAAAATTCCATTGTCGGGTGTTGAGTAGCGGGCGCAGATGGCACAGGCACAAGCGTATCGTCTTCGCTTTGGGGGACAGGCTCATCTTCTTCGACTGTGGGGATAGTAATTTGAATCCCGGTTGGTTGAGTTGTACTGCGAACAATCCCGGGATGTCGTAAGATGCTCGAGCTGCTGCGCAGACTTCCTTTGCGGAACACGTTATTGAAGCATTCTTGGCCACAAGGTTCAGAGAATCCATGACAGGGTCCATCGTCATCGCAGAGGTCTTTACCTGCGGATAGGACTTTTGAGACCCCCCTGGTCAATCTTTTCTGGAATGAAGGGCGACGTTTTGGGATCCTTTCGCTGCGTATCTCTGGTGAGAGTGATTTTGAAGCTTTTGAATCTCGCAGAGCCGGATACTTTACCCCATTTGACGTCTGCATTTCGGGGTCATTGAAGCGCCCACGATCCGGGTCGTGGTGATCATCGTCGTGCTTGTGAGCACCTCCCTGCTCTACATCTTCATCGTCGTGGGTGTGGTCACAATCCACGACGTGCGATGGCAGAAACCGGTGAAAGAAATGGGATACAATCTGGATTCCTGCTGCACCACCGAGGAAACATGCAATAAGCGTGAATGACGCCGCCTTTGACGAGAGGCCACCCTTTAGTAATGACTCCTTTGCAGAGGGCAGCATACTGTTAAGCGACGAAAAGAGCTAAATCGGAGTTAAAGCAGAGTTCCGAGGTCCAAGCTTGGAGTCACGTACCATAACGCCGAAACTGAGGCTTAATGAGGATGAGAGAAACGAATTGTTTTCTTCGATTTTAAAGCTCCTCTTGCCAGGAAACTGTCGAATAACGACATCGATGCATATTACCAAAGATCCGATCACACAGGCTGTTAATCGTTAGTACGGTGCTTTGCATTTGATTCACAGAGCGAATGTGGCGATGATCTCGTACCTATCGCACTGATACCGGTTAGAATCCATCCTCTAGTATCATTGTCAAGCGCCATAGCGCCAGTGCATCAGTC
The DNA here is from genome assembly GCA_021030935.1 of Astrothelium subdiscretum. Classification (NCBI taxonomy): domain Eukaryota; kingdom Fungi; phylum Ascomycota; class Dothideomycetes; order Trypetheliales; family Trypetheliaceae; genus Astrothelium; species Astrothelium subdiscretum. The sequence goes on from JAGFMW010000198.1 coordinate 96,082, forward strand.
TCTGGATTTTGAAATAAGTGGTCAGGAAGTAGACAGACGATTCCGTCCTTGTTCATAGGGGAAGTGGCTTAAGTACAAAATGGAGTTGGTATCATTGAGGACCTTCACGAGCGTTTGCGGCAGGGGCGTAGAATATCACGTGATCGTAATTTTTATCGCAATAGGTGCATTTAATACCGACAACCTGCAAGAAGCCGGGCAAGAAGAGTTGAGACGCAACCTTGCATTGTCAGCTTAACAACCAAGGCTCCGTACCTCGTTGAGCGAGCAGGCGAAAGTGTGGCGCGTTACAACCTAATCCAATAGATTTAATTCCAGGGCTACAGTACATGTTTGGGAATGAGGGCCTGTCAGGCATTATTCTCGCGTGTACGGAGTGGTCTAGTTCTAAATTACGAAAATCGTTAGCTACTGTATCGTCCGATCCAGGGGTGCTGAACTAATGGATCAGCCGTACCTGAAACCTTATGTAGATGACAACTGACTTCACCTCCTCCTCGATCCCATCCTTTTCAACAATGCTCCTGGCTTGATCGACCATAGATGATGTCTGACTCACATGTAGGCCGATTAGACTTAAGCATGCCGTCTAGTCGTAGACACAGTACCTCGCCCTCACGCGGAGCCTTCCGTACGCCAGAAACAGTAGAAGCGAGTTCATGTGTTTCCTGGGACTGTCGGCCTTGGTAGAAGTTGATAGAACAATGCATTGCGCTTGCCCATTGGGCTTTGTCAGGATTTCCTAGTAGGATGCCAAGAGGGTACTATAGCACGGAATCGCGGCCCAAAGCTTCACTCATGGAGCGCTGTTCACGGTTCGCTGGTTTTTGATTTCCTTCCTTTATGGTTTTTGCTATTACATCGCGTTGAACAGCTCCTTCTTTGACTGTGCCAGAGACAGACCCTTTTTCTTTACGGCTGAAGAGGAATGAAAGAGCTGAAAATGGGGCCGTTCCTTCTCATAGCGAGTGTGAAGCTGATGAATCTTGCTCGGCTAACTCAGGCAACTGGCGGCATTTGAAGGCCCTTATTGACAGTTGTTTCACTTGACAGGCACCGGGGCGCGTCGGTACGCGAAATGAGCGCGATATCAATCCAGTCTCCAGGCTCAGTCATGAAGCAAGTGGGTAGGGGGTTTCAAGCGCCTGCGGACTACAAGGCAGAGAAAGGTCTTTTGCCTATCTGATTGACATGATCTCTACGAAGCCAGCATAGCTACCTACCTAGTCAGTGTTAGAAGCAGCTGTCAGGCCACTGAGGTTGTGCCTGCCTGTGGCTACTTTCGGCAAGCACGTGGTCTGAGGTATTACCTTAAATTTCTTCCCGTCGCCACTCGCACCATCCCTCAGCACCTTCAATCTCTCCTTCTCACTCTCCTTTCGAGCCTGCGCCTCGACCCTTCTTCTTTACGTGATATCTCTCTTGTCTTCTACATTCAAATCATTGGCCCATCTTCAATCACCTTCTCGTGAGAGTTACCGTCATGGCCACGCCCACGCGTAGCGTGTCTGGCTCCGGTCGCCGCCATGGCTCTGATCACGTTGGCACGGCAGAGTTCAACGCGATCCTCGCTGCAGGTGGGGACGTGTTTGAAGAGGCAGCTCGTCGCCGTGCCATGCGCACTCAAACGCCCACAAGCACTACTGGATCTCCTTCTCCGAAAAATCCGAGTAGCAACGTACTAGACACCACGACAACTCCACTTAAAACCCCGCACCCAACTGTCGTACCTGCATCTGACGCCACTCAGGTGAGATCAGTGACTAAAATCGCGTCTTCACACAATGACTGATATCAACAAGGAGCCTTCTCACCCCCCTGCGGCAACGCTCTCTCGTAGTGTCGCGCTTTCTGCTAGTAGCAGCGGCCAAAAGCAGGCCTCCAGTGAAACTGATATTGCTGGCTCTGCAAAGGACCACTCCGATGATCCTGTAGTCAATCAGCTACGTAGTGGTATGGCGAGCCTCTCTCTTTACGGATCTCAAAATGAGTCATGGCTGTCTCGCCGTGCAGAAGCCACCCTTCCTTCATCGGGACTTGCATACACGCTCAGATCGACTTCACTAGGGCAAACATCTCCATGGCCTGAGAATGGGACTAACAGAATGTCAGACACATCAGCTGCTGGATCCAAGCCGGCGCTACCTTCTGCCCAGTCATCCTGTGTGATCTCAAATACTCAATCAACGACCGGTCTGGAATCCACACTGAAAGACAGCACTAAGTCTAGCAAGATCGAGAACATGCCTGCAGAGCCGACTCGGAAGAAGTTACCTTTCGGTGGTGACCTTATGACCAGCAAATACGCGAGCGAATCCTTTTCGTTTGAGCCTGCTTCGAAAAAGCTCAGATCCACTATGAACCTACTTGCGGACCGTCCGGCCCCATCTCCAGCACCTTCGACAATCAGCAGGCCGTCGATTTCTACTGCCCCACTTTCAGGCTATGGTGAGCCCCCCACTCGTGGCATTTCCAAACCCGAGCGTATCCCGCTATTCGTTCCCGGTGGCTCCCAAATGGCTCCACACCAGCCTCATCGGCTCAGCGAGGCGCCGGTACGCATGGGAATTGAAAACACTGGAGGGGCTAGAATAAACGCAAATACCACATTTGGCCATGGCTTGTCGAAGCAAGCTGCCATTGAGTCAAAGCTGAATGCGAATCGTCCAGTCAAACCGCTACGCAGTTCTTCTCTGGCACGTTCACCCTCTCGGCCCGACATGCAAGCACCTCCACCATCGAGACAACAGCCTTCGCCTAGTCTCCAGACCGCATCGTCATTGACTCGTCGGCTCCTGCCTCCTGAGTCCCAGAGCAATGACATGATGAGCGACCTAATCCCGCCTCGAGGCGCACACGATGGGAAGTTTGACCCCCCGACCGATACACAGCGCAAGGAGTCTGCTGAGAATAAGGCCCGAATCGCTGCCCCAGTCGAAGCCTTATTGGAGGCACAGACCGCTTGGGCCCGGCATTCCGCCGAAGAGCGACTCAGACCTGCTGGTCAGCGAGACGTTCAAAGCAATCTAAATAAGGCCCTGGAGATTCGTCACAAGGCGATTCAAAAGGCAAAGGCAGATGTCGAAGCTGCGAAAGTTCAAAACGTGGAAAAGGTCGAGAGCATGACCTCAGACGCGCATAAGCAACAGGCTGAGGACGCCCGACAAGTGGCTAAACCAGAACATTCCGCAACTGATTCCGATAAGGAATTGCGCGTCAAGCACGGTGCTGGACTCGCGAAGATCTTCGATCAGAAGTGGCACGAGTACAAGCAAGAAAAGCAAGATGAGCTCAAGCGTGAGCAGCGTAAGAAGATGGAAGAGCTGGAGGTCGATCTTTCTGCCGGCATAAAGAGAAAGATGGTGACGTTGAATGAAGAGCAGTCAAGAGCGTTACATGACAATGAGGCCGCGTTGAAGGCGAAAATGGAACGGGAAATTACTAGCTTCAAGCAAGATCAAAAGACGGCTCGTGACAAGCAGATGGATTCTTGGACGAAGGAAAACTCCCAGAGCATCACGACTCTCAGGTCACAACAAGAATCTGAATGGAACACCGTCGACAAGTCCTTGAACACTGAACACACAGCGATGAGAGGCCGCCTTCAGGCCGGTATCAAGGCCTATACTGACGAACTCGGTTCCAAGGACGGAATGACCACGATGGCGGAGCGCCTATATCCTGGTAAAGACCACGGTGATTCAAGTGACGATGTTAAAGTGTAGGTGCAATTGCTTTCCTGAATCATTGATCACTATGTTAATTGGGGATTCCACAGAGTCAAACCTGTCTCGCAGCCTGCTTCCGAAGTAGTTTCGCCAGACTCCAAACGTCGCCCTGCTGAAATTGCTTCCCCCAAGCCTGGACATGTTGAACAACCCCTGAGATCTGCTGCGGAAGTCGTGGCCACTCCAGCCCAGGAAAAAGTTGAGACGAAGACAGAGGAAACCCTCAAGCCATTGCCACCTCGTGATGAGTCCAAGCAAGGCGGTAAGTACTCCTCTCGATCCCTTCCGGATAGACTTGCTGATGATAGCAGTAGCTGCCGAGACATATGGGAAGCGTACAGTTAAGCTGATGAATCTCCCTCGAGGATACACCGCGAAGACTGTTGCATCGCTTATTTGGGGTGGTAGCCTTGAGTCAATTGATTGCCCCAAGGACGCAAAGACTGCTTCCGTCGTGTTCGCGCGTCCTCAGGATTGCTCCAAGTACCTGGAGTCATGTAATGGTCGCATTAAATACCAGCCTGAGGAGGAAGGGACGACGTACTGGGTGTATGCGGAGCGTTACGAAGCACCAGATCCAGTCAATTCTGAACTCCACGACTACGAGAAGAACGGAATGACGCGATGCATTCAGATCGAAGACATTGATCATGATTGGACCATCCAAGCGCTGGCCAAGGTTGCCGCCCGGTCATCACGTACCGTTGAACGTGTCTATGACAGCATGGGTGAAGATGAGGCAAGTCGATTCCACTCCACGATGTCTCGATGGTCAAGGTTTGAATGGTCTTGCTAACCCAGTATCCAGATTCGCACCGCTCACATCCACTTCTGCAAGATCAAGGACGCTGTTGAGTTCATGGACGAGTGCGTGCACGATCCTGACTTTGAGAAGTCTAATGTGCTATTCTCCAAGGACCCCTGTGCGCGGGCAACCGGTGTCCGCTATTAGACAAAGCCACAGGACAGCCTGTTTCTTCGCCTGCCGTAACTTGAACTACTAAAATCTCTGTTATTGCGACAACTATGACTTTCTCAAAATGGATCTGGGCGAAGCCATGTTGGGGGGGAGTTGCTAGTGGAAGATCTCGATGACTTGTTTCTCATTAGATGAACGATGGCTTTGCTCTCTTCTCACTGGCATACGAGACCATGATGAAGAGACAATTGTAGCTAGATTCACTCGCTTGCTAGGTACAATGCTATAAAAGCTCTTCGCGAAATTTTCCAAAGCCTCTTATGGAGCCATTTGAGGCCTTGGCTTTCCGTCTGAATAAATGTAGATTTCGGTGATGGCGGACTCTCGACTTTGCGAAACGAATCTCAATGCTTTGGAGGGGGAGCGAGCTCAAATTCTCATCCCAAAAGTAGTATGAATGGTTGAGCTGAGCCAGATAGTCTGGGGTGCAAAGAAAGTACAAATTGATAGTCCCTTCTCAGTCTGTCACCCGCCCTGGCTTAGGTGCTTAACGGCATGGTGACTCTGGTGAGCCCTAGCCAAACACCTTCCTGATTCCTGAATAAGCCCGACACTCGATCGAGCCTTTGTGCTCTATATTTCAAAGAATCATGACCAGGCCGAATTTCTCCAAGACAGCACTGGATGAAAATGCCGTCCTTGCGATTCGTGCTGCAAGCAAGCCGGCGGAGCTTCATTTCCTCTTCACTGCTCCCCTATGCCACAAAACAGCAGAAGGCACATAAGGGGATCTACCGCAGTGCTTTATCGCCATTAGCGCCTACTCAACAGCCTTTTCGAGTTCAAACGTGTATCCAGTCACAAATACAAATCTCCCAGTTACGAACTTATCATCACCACTTCCATGCCCGATTCCACTTCGCCCAAGGTCAACGTCCTAGTTCCCAGGCCAAATATGCTTTGAAGGCCAAGCAGAATTTCCAGAAGAGTTGGCAGTGTTATTACAGGAGGGCCGATCCGTATACGAGATTTCAGCAGAGTAGATACGGCTTCCAGACATGGTTGCAGCAGCCTACATTCTGGTACTTGGCGGGTGGAATGGGATTGCTGGCCCTAGGCTTTTACGAGTTGAATGTGGAGACAGTGCCGGTGAGTCTATGCTCTTTCTCTGGGTTCCCATACAACCTGCAAAGAGATTGGGTCGGTGAAAAGAAGCGGACGAAAGCTAGACTTTGTAGAGCATGAGTGTGTGAGCAACCGGGACAGTCACAAGGGTTCGATGGCCATGAAGACGATAATGTCTCGAAACAATCTATCAGGATCACTGGATGAGGATGGAATACAGTGCTAAACAATCTCTGTGCAAACAGGTATCCGGTCGTCGGCGTTTCAATATCGTTTCTCCAGAAACAGAGAAGTTTTTTTCGCAGCAGCAATATCGGCAGGTCATGCAAGAATATCGCGGAAGGATATTGCCCAATTGGGATCCAAGGACCAGAACGGTGCGAAATGTGCTGCAAAGGCTCATCCCTGCTGTAGGCATGGACGACCTCAATTGGGAGGTATATGTCATCGACAGTAAAGAGACCAACGCTTTTGTCATCCCTGGGTAAGTCAGAGTTTTATTGGACGTCGGCATCAAGTACGAGCAATATGTTCCTTTTCCATGCAATGCCAAGAACTGCCATCCCGATAGCTATGTCTGCGCTAAACAAGGAGTCTCCAGTGGCAAAGTCTTCGTCTTCACGGGTATCCTACCCGTCGCTAATACTCAATCCCGACTGGCCGCTGTCCTCGCCCACGAAATCGCCCATATTCTGGCCCACCACAGCGCTGAGCGCCTTTCATCCGGGCGTGTACTCACGCCCCTGATCTTGCTCGCTTCTTACTTTAAAGTCCCTGACTTGCTCTCTCGACTCAGCGTCGACCTGCTGCTGGAGAAGCCCGGGTCGCGCACGCAAGAAGCCGAGGCGGATTATATCGGCCTGATGCTGATGGCGCAGGCGTGTTTTGACCCGAGTGCGGCAGTAGGGTTGTGGCAGAGCATGGAGAGCGAGGACAAGAAGGCCGGAGGTGCGCCGCCGCAGTTCTTGAGCACGCATCCGAGTAGCCATAATCGGATGGAGAAGGTGGAGGAGTGGTTACCGGAGGCGATGCAGAAGCAGGCAGAGAGTGACTGTAGCGCTACGTTGGGATATGCGCAGGAGTTTCGGAGAGCTTTTGGAGGCCATGCACGTTGGTAGTCTGAGAAGGCGATCCAACTCTGGGATTGAGGTGCTCCACTGCATGCGTGAAACCGTAGTTGAAGTTGGTGCTGAATCTTGAGTGTCAAGTCCAGGTATAAAAACTACTCCACTTTCATTTCCATGTCAGCAACCACAATCACCACCATTCTGACATTTATATATACAGCCTTTCACCCCACCATCTTCTCAGCTGCACCATCCATACCTCCTCTCAAGCACCAAGCTATCATCGTTATACTCCAACAACTAAGCACCCCTTGACTAATAACCCACACCTACACACATTGTCTTCACAATGTTCTTCCCATCCTCCAACTTCATCCTCACCACCGCCGACGACTACCTCACCTTCCTCGTCCCCGATCCCCGTCCGCCTGAGCAAGCAGCACTGCCCGCTCGCCGACGGGTACAGCGTCGCGCTGGATCCTGAACGTGTAGTCGGCCGAAACGCGCGCTGACTTGGTGGGGGATGGGGAGCTGATTAGGGGGCCCGCGGCGGCGGGGAAGATGGGGACTGGGACGGAGGTGGCGGGGTTGGAGTAGGGCTGGGTGAATTGAGACAGAAGGAAGGTGGTGGTGGTGCGGCGGAGGGAGGGGGTGCTGCTTGGAGGGAAGGATAGGCAGGGGGGCCGGGGGTGGAGAGGGGAAGATGGTGAGCGGGAGGGGGATGGAAAGAGGAGGCGGCCAAATTGTAGGGCCGCCAGCAATGAACGCTGTGGTGAACGGTGAAGGCGCTGTTAGACAAAGGATTTTCGAAGTTAAGAGACGAGAGGACAAGTCTGCGATGGGATCCCAGTTCGAGAATGCTTAATGTTGCAATGGGAAAAGCGAGACCAATGTCGGTATGGAGAAGGAGGTTTTAAATTTGGGCTTACGACTGAGACATGACTGCATCTTGCTTGATCAGAGGCTGGATGCGAAGACTCGTTTTCGAGACGGGGTTCTGCATTAGCATTCGGCATCTCGAGTGCAAAGATTGAGCAGGGGCGAACGGCGGGCGATATACTCCATCTTTGCAAAGCGATGTTAATTATCTCCATTACTGCGTGAATTGGTCAGCCGCTCGCACTTTCTCTCGATAAAGTGTGGTCTGACCGTGCCATCCGTCCAGCAGCGGGTTAGGTAGAGTCTAACTGGGTTGGGAGAGGGAGATTCGCGAAAAGGCACGTTTACAACATGAGCTTCAATTTTAAAAGGTAAAGAATGCCATCATCAATTCATCTACGAGCAACGTGAAAGTAATCGCCCGATGCGGTTTCGTAATATCAGCATTTTCCACCCCACGCACGGGGAAAAGTCAAAAGGCAGCAACCACGGCTGCCATATTACCAGCATATGCGCCTTAACTCTCAGAAGTTGGAACGGTTACCGCCGACTCGAAGTGATATGCTGCGTCGACGTGAAACAAGACGAATCGCAACAGCGACGCCGAAAGAGATAATAAGCAAATCGTCATCAATATCTCCAGAGACCGCATGAACACATGTTTCGGGTTCAGATAGATACACTCCGCCAAATGCAAATGCAGCGCCATGCGTCTTTTAACGCTTTTTGCTATTCGAAGCGGACTTCATAAATTTCGGCTCGCTCCCTGCACGCTGCTCTCGGCAACGCTTTCGCTTTCGCTTCCGCGACCGGCCATCATGCCTTGCTCACTGGCAAAGGCGTCTAGCATCTCCACGTCTTCCTTGCTGGCGCGACGTTGCGTCTCTTCGTAATCAGCCGTGGTATGATCCGGCATACTCACGGGACTACCGCTTCTGCTGGAACTACTCGGTGCTTGAAGCATCGAAGTCGAGTACGGCCGTTGTGGTTGAGAAGAATGGCTAGAGTGGGCAGGGTGGTGGAAGGACGAGTTGGTTGAGGAGGTGGGTAAGGAGGACGTCGAGGGCGGAGGTACTGGAAGGTCGGAGTAGAAGTCCGATGGGGATGTTGCAGGTGGAGGAGCGAAAGACCAGACCTGTCGGATTTAGCATATGACCAATACATCGCAGACCTTTTTTGAAATAATGAAGACGCTGATCTGATTCCAACGCGCAAAAGGATTGTTGTAGAGTCAAATTAGGATCAAGTACTGACCTCCATCACCGTCTTTTGCGCACGGCTCGCCATAATTACTGCCTTTTCTTCCTCAAAGACGACCCGCCAAACGGCGTCTGCCGGCTGGGACAGCTCGCGTACTAGCGTACCTCTCTTCAGATCCCAGACCTTGACCCTGCCGTCACTACCTCCAGACACGATTCTCGCATCGTCAAACTGAAGACTCGTGACGCTGTTGTCATGGGCAGCGAGTCGATGGATTGGCTGGTAGTGCTGCAACGACCAAACCCGCACACTCCCATCGGAGCCGCCTGTAACGAGCGTGTCGTGTCGCATTTGGAGTTGGCCGACGAGAGATGTGTGTCCCTGGAGAATGGCAAGACATTTGCTGAAGCATCCGTCGGGTTAGCGTTACATTCTTCCGAGAGAATGACGTTCAAGTTGAGAAGAGATGATGACGAACTCACCCATCCGTCGGGTTCCAAATCCTCACGCTCGTATCTAAGCTACCGGTTGCTATCCGCCTCCCATCGAATGCAATCGCATAAATCTGGCTGAAATGACCCGTGAGAGTCCGTAGGCATCTTCCTTCGCTGATACTCCATATCCTAGCCTGGGTATCGTAGCTTCCACTAACGATGATGTCGCCGTGAATTTCGAGACAGCGAACAGAAGCCTGATGACCCACCAGGACATGTTTGCAGATCCCCTTTTGGATATCCCAGATCCGAAGCGTAGTATCGCGGGAGCCGGAGATGGCCGTGTTCGAGTCCGACATTTTCAGGCAGCGGACGGTAGAGGTATGGCCGTGGAGGGTATGGATTGCTTGCCTGGAATTGTGCCTTGAGTCAGCTGGGTCCTTCATATACCAGGCCTTCGAATCCGAAGTTGAGCAATGCCATGGTGTTGTATTGAAGACTTGACAGAAGCCCGAATCACGAGTTCACACTCACCCAGTAGCCATGTTCCAAACCCTCACATCCCTATCGCATCCTCCACTAACCAAAGTGTCGCCCCACGGCACCATGGCCCACACGCCCATGACGTGCCCCTGCAGCGTCCTCTGATGCTGGCCCTCGGTATCAAAAACGTGTATCTTGGCATTGTCTAGCGCAACCACAATGTACCGATCCGTCAAATGCAGGCTCGTCACCACACCCTGATCTGGCTGGATTTGCCTTGGGATGACATGGCCGCCGCTACGCCAAGCCGTTTCGACTTGGTAGCGTTGCTTGAAGTGAGAACGATACGACATGGCTTTTGGTCTACGCCGTTGACGAGCAGGAACTGCGCGGTCGACGCTTCTCGTTCGCAGGAGGTCTGGTGCTTGGGTTGACGGCCCTGCGAGCGGGTTGGGATGGAGGTTCTTGAATGGAGCGAATTTGATGGAGTGCGCCAGGGGGGCGTCGTCTGCCTGCAGTGCTGTCGAGGTCGTCGTTGGGGGTGGTGCGCTCTGCGATTCTTCGTTGCTGAGTCGGCGGTAGGCATGCTTTTCGCAGAGCGATTTCCACGCCATGTCGTCAGACACGAGTTCGCGCCAGCGCTTGGACACTTGCGAAGAGCGGGCGAGCGTGGTTGGATCATCGATAAAGGTAAGGATCTGCAGAACTTTGGTCAGCTTGGGAAGGTTTGCCGCAAGTGTGAAAATGTAGCCATGTGAGCAGAGCAGTACGGGTGACGAGCACATACCCGTAGACAGAGCTCGGTAGGGAGCGTTGTGAAAGGATCCTTCTTTAAGCGTGGACTGACGAAGTCATGCACAAAGGCCAGTTGGTGACTGTTGCACATGTTCAGCAGCTCGGCGAGCAGTCGCTGTTTCTCGGCATCAATCATATCTGCGAATCGCGCCCTGATCTCTCGCACATGATGGTCTTCATGTTCGGCCGCTGTGCTCCAATCCGGGGCTCTTTGTGTCGGCGTAGGGCTGGGCGCTGGCGTCGGCGGCGAGGCTGGCGCGGACGGCAGCAGGTTGCCCGGTATCGTCGACGCCATGGGACTGCTTGGAGTTCGTATCTGTCTGGGCTGCGATCGAGCTACCAAGCTCCTCTTTCTCGATCTCGAGGCCGACGCGGATGCGAACGAGGGAGGGGTTGACATGGTCGACGTCGAACCGGGCTCTTCGTCGTCAGACTCAATGTCGAAGTTGCGTCGTGAGGGCGGTTTGTTTTCGTCCAGGAGGTCGTACTCTCGACTCATGCTGGAGGCGGGAGAGCGCGTGCAACGGCGCTTTCTCGGGGTGTCGTGGCTAGGATTTGGGGATCCGAGTGAGGTCGAAGTCTGGTCCGGGAACAGAGGAGCTTTGTTCGGTCTCGAGCGCAGGTTCTTGTGCTGGGCGACCATGCACACACGACGGCCCGCCCTCACAAAGGGACGACAAGCTCCACGGGGACAGCTGTGAGGCGGGAGTGAATGAGGAGAGGGGAGTGCAGGCGTGGTCGCGACTAGTGTTTCGGCCTTGGCGACTGGCGAGGAGGAGCAGGGTCGGCCTTGTCCAGCACGAGTCCCGTCCGCTACATGCCTTGTGGCTCAGGATTCAGTGAAAAGGATGCTGCTGTCAAGAAGTCGCATTCGAAGGGCATCGAGGGACGGAGGAGCGTACCCAGCTGATGCTGGCGTTGCCGTCGACGTCGAGACTCTCGGGTTGACGCCCGAAGCCGCTGACTACACCGCAAGAGCGAAGAATTACTGGTTTGGGTGGGATTCAATACTCGACCCCAACTCCGAGCGTCGGTGCTGCTCAGATTTGGCACACGATGGAGCGTGTCATCAGATAACCGATGCAGTGCGACTCTAAGTCAATATTCCCATTGGCATCTCTCTTTTCCTATGGCGGTGACGGCCGGCCACGTGCAGCTCATCTCAGCTGATGGTACGACGCGATCTCGAATACCAAACCACCAATACAATCCCACCCCCTGCCCATTGAAATTGAAACCTGCAGCGCAACTCCGTGAATCCAAAATATTTTGTACAAAATAAGAAATCTGTCTCTAATGCGAATGCCCGAATTGCGTCAACAGTGGTAAAAGCATGCCAAAGATGCTCCAACAGCTTTCACCCAACGACGGTCCTGCCCGTTTGTGGGCGTTCCGCCCAAATGGTTCATACACTGGCGGCTCCGTGTGCCCATTAGCCATCGGTGCACCGTGTTCATGGCCACCGCTCTCCTGCATTGTGTGCATGGCGACGTACCTGCGTCGACAGTTAGCTTTGCTGATGGACGCATCGGAAGCAGGAGTCCTCACAAAAATGTTCCCCCAGAGAAGAGTAATAGTACACCGGTGACAAACTTGGTTCCATTCTCACCACCCAGTATTCCGCTACCGAATAATTGTACTGCAATGAACGTAGATATTGCTCCAAATGGTGCAGCCAGACTGAAAATGATGAGATGCGTCCTTGCCGTTCGCTTGGTCAGGCCTTGCTTCAACAACACACTCGTGAGACCGAAAGCAGCGGGCGCCTTGTGAATCATGATGGCCAAGAAGACGATGAAGCCCAGGTTCGAGCCGGACATGGACGAGCCGGCACCTAGGGCGATGCCATCAGCGGCAGCATGGATGACCAATCCGATCGTGGTCGATGACGCCTTCTGCACTGGGCCATGAGGCACATCCACGATGTCTTCTTCGTCCTCTACATGAGAAGGTGATGGCGACGGGGCGCGGTGAAGGCCCTGAGAGAGATTGCTGAGCGAAATATGCATAGGTTTCTGGTTCGCATGAGCGCGTTCGTGCGCATGCTGTGGTAGTCGATCGATGAGGAACATGAGAATGAACCCCAGTATAAGCGAGATCCCGATCCAGACATGTAGTTCTCGGTCGTTTCCCCGTGTGGTGCTGGCGTGGAATTTCTCTGGAACAGCGGAGCCGGAGGAGGTCGTGGCCTTATCTTGGTTTTTGGTTTTACTGTTCTTACTGCTGCTGCTGCTGCTGCTGCTGCTTTTGCCGGTACTGCTATCTTTACTAGAACTGCCAAACTTGAGCCAGCTGCTTCCTTGCGAGCTCTCGTATTCTTCTGGCTCGGCCGGTTCACCGTCTATCGTCTCACCTTCGCGCTCAATGCCCCAGCCTGGTTTGGCTCGATTTTGGGATTCTTTGTAATCTTGGTCGTAACCCCGGGCCACGAGTGGGAATGTGACTGCTTCCAAACTTCGTGCTTGAAGGTTACTGTTGCCAGCCGACCGTGATGAGGCTGGCAATTGAGAACTGTATAATGTTTCCACTCCCTCCGGTATGATTACGATGAGAGCGGTGCCGACAAGAACTCCGGTCCCGATTGCAGATATTGTCCGTAATGACTTTTGTGATAAGGCAAAGGAAAGGGGAAGAGCACCGGCGAGGAATGAGCTGCATTGCATCAGTCAACTGCAATGGATTGTGAAAGTGAGCAACGTACGCGACGGCCATGACGGTGCTCAAACTGAGCAAGACCAGGAGACCGTCCCACATGATGACTGTTGAATACTCCTGATAGCGAGGATAGGATCACCGCATGGTTCTGTGACGGGAGAATGGTGTTGGAAGCAGAGAAAAGGACGGCTCAGGATCGATCAATTGGTTGGAGTCAGAGACAGAATACTCGGCCGAGAAGTATGAGTCCCGAAATGGTGTTGGATATGCTACGCTGGCCGGTTCAATGGTGGTCTCTCTGGCGGATCTACGTAGGCACGTAGGGAGGCCGGGACCGGGACCGGGGCCGACGCCTCGTCATCAGCCGCCGTCAGCCGCCGTTTGGCGTGTTCGTGTGTCGACGCGAACCGCGAACCGCGAACCGCGAACCGCGTGCGAGCATCGAGACGCCTTCATGCGGTCCGGAGCACCGAGTCCTGAGTCCTGAGTCCTGAGTCCTAAGTCCTTCGTAAACATTTTCTACCTTATCTATCCTTCGTGACCGACCCTACCCCTTCCCGTCTTGTGACTCAACTCTTATCCATCGACCCACCTTCTCTTGCGACTCCCATTCAGACCTTGCGATGGCGGATACGCCGCCCATGGATCTTAGTTCAGAAGAGCGTCTCGCAGACCTTGGAATCAAATGTATGTCAGCTGCTTTGCGCCATTTCACATTGGATCTACGACTGATATTCGCAAGGGTCGCATGATTCCAACGATGCGACCGAGATCAAGCTCTGGCGCGTTTCTGAGAAAGACCATGCGCTCCACTGCGAGCATACCTTTCCCCCGAGCTTCACGTATCCCATCTTTGGCGAAGAGGAGACAATTTTCGGATACAAAGGCCTCCATATCGACCTGAATTTTGCTGCACACGATCTACGCCTTAATGTCGACGTGCGGTACACCCAGAAATTTGCAAAAGTGGGGGATATTGAGGCATTTGATATCAACAAGGCCCTCGAGCCTTTCGTGCCCAAAAGTGAGTATTAGCAACCTTTGAGGCTCTTCATAATAGGTCGTGCTAACATGAACAATTTAGGCGCATTCGGCCCTCGAAAAGACTTCGCCTCCGCCCTCAAAGCTGACACGACCGCAGCAACTTTCACGCCTCCGGGAAAGGTTGTCCACAGCTATTCCATCTCCGGCGACGAATATCAGGTCTGGTGCTCCAGTCTTACCGATGTTCGCGCTCAAGATATCATGCGCAGCGGCCAAATCTTTATGCCATTGTCCATCGAGGGCGCTACGGAAATCAATCTCGATGATGCTGACGAGAATGTATTGGGCCGCTGGAAGATTTTTCTTCTCTATAAGATCGCCCCTTTTCCGGACGATAGACCGGTTTCGCCAACCGTCTCGAAATTCAGCCTCATTGGATACTCAACCTCCTATCGTCTCTGGTACATGGGACCGAACCGAACCGCCAAACCTGCTTTTCCTCCAGATTATAGTTTCCCTGTCGATGACTTATCTTCCTCAATAACTTCGTCTCTTCCGAATCCGCCGTCCACATTGGATACTTCTGATCCTCTCTACAGCGCTGTGGCGGATATTGACACGCCAGTGCGCGAACGGATTGCTCAATTCTTAGTCCTTCCCCCTTTCCGCGGAGCCTCTCACGGCACACAACTTTACACTGCAATGATATCACTTTTCTTATCCGACTCTTCGTGCTTCGAAATTACGGTCGAAGACCCTAACGAGTCCTTCGACGATTTGCGCGATTTCAGCGACTTTTCTCGAATGCTCGGCAATGCCGCCAATCCGACACGCCTTGCTAACCCTGCCCTCTCAGCCGAGTTCCAAAGCCTGAAGATCGACGAGCAGAGCGGTAAAGAAGCCGTGCTCAAACTACCGAGAAAAGAGCAAAACTCCGTACCGCTGGGTTCATTTATAGACATGAAGTTGTGGGATCGCGTCCACCGCGCTACCAAGATCCACCATCGCCAATTCGACCGCCTTGTCGAAATGCACCTTCTGACCTCGATCCCAGCTTCCCACCGATCCCCCGTGCGAATCGTGAGGAAGCATAACGCGCCGCAGGCAAGGGATCGAGAGTACTACTTTTGGCGGTGCTTGGTGAAGGAGAGACTAAGGATACATAATCGGGATGCTCTGGCTGATCTGGAACCAGTGGACAGGGAAGAGCCGCTGGATGAGGCGGTGACTAGCGTCCAGCACGACTATGAACGAATCCTGGACATCGTGCGAAAGAGAGCGGAGAAGGCTACCGTTAGAGCAACGGAGGAGGAGGAGCGGGCCATTGGGGGAACACAGAAGACGGATAGGAAAAGGAAGCTTGAGGGAACGAATGAAACGGATAGGAAGAGGAAGATTGCGAGAGTGGTCATGGATGATGATGATGATGATGACGATAATGATGAAGAGGCCGAGGTGAGTGCGATGAACGGGAATGAAGATGTAAATGGAGCGAAGCCGGTGAAGCTGGATGAATGACAGGTGACACGGGCCTGAGAGGGAAAGAAGATCTTGGGCGAACCTTGACGATAAGCATGAATCAGGGCGTCTGGCATTTCTGAAATTTCAAATCGCCCTTTCAGGGCTCGATGAAGGGATAGCGAATTTGAAGATACCCACGACCAGCTATCTGATCACCGCAGAGTCTACATCCCTGCTGGTGACTACAGGATATATCCACGAGGTCAGGACCACATCATTATTCTACCGCTCCCAGGTACTTCCCCTTTGCTTAGAGCCTCCTACTGACCTTGCACACAGATTATATACGGTGTGATCGAAGAGCTTTTTCGAGCGTGCTTTGATTACATAATCTTGAATCTGCTTTACCTATTCGCAATTGCACTCATGATGCTCATGAGTGCACTGCTAGACCTAGCTGCAGGAGGATCGTCGGATCACAGGTCTCCGTGAATACTTTCTACCTCAAGGCTGTACATAGTTAGTGCAAGACCTGAAGATCACTAGTGCAGAAAACGGACATGCGAAAAGTTCAAAATGGACGTACGAGAAGTTCGAGTCAGCCGCTATTGTTGCCGGATGGAGATCAAGGCAACTCTGCACCTCTCTCCAAGGAGTAAATCTCATGAACTGGCTGTCACAAAGAACCGACAGTATCGTTTGACCCACACTAAAAACAGCCCTTTTCGACTCACTGGTGATTGTTTGAACGACCTCACTGAAAATCTCTGCAATCTGCACTTACAGGTCCCTTTGATGCTCCAGTAGCATAGGAGACTGCGCCTCCCCTCTGTGGCCGGTCTTTGTTCCTGATGCTGAGACACTACAACAGCTGATCATGCTCTAGACGCATGGAAAGATTTTAATCCTATTAAAGTCGCTCCTGTAACTTGAGCGGGCGAATCCTCGAACCTGACGAATAGATGCTGGCATTTTCTGAAAGCGCACAGATCTTGACACAATAGAGCCTGACGTGTGCGGTCCAATATTTCTCGGGGACAGTTACCATTCGGGCCAATGTTCCTGGAAGCTAATATTACCTTATGCAGCAGCAAGAGCGCCGTGGCTACCTTGTGTTCAACCAAACACTAGATCATATCATACAGGTAGGATTAGATTTCTGCGCTAAGCGATAATATCTAGTGCCTGTCGGAAAGCCCCTTCATTGAACCTGAAAGAAAACGAAACCGCAGATCAGTTGACCCTCATGGAGGAAAGACGATTTCCTTTCGTACACACAAGATACGGTCTGTTTCTTTTAAATTCGTCAGAAGTAGTTCGTTTGCTGGGATGGACAGGTTACTTTATATCTCAATGGAGGCTTCAAAATTGGCGACCCTTTGATCAATGCTGTCAGCGGGTTTTGAGGCCAGCGGAACACACTAGAAGCATAGACTACCAAGGCGACCACCTTTCAACGGGCAAGACAGGAGCATAAATGCAGAACAGATCTACGAGACTCATAACAGCTGCGTCATTTCCTTGTGGAGAGGGATACTCTAATGAGCCATATCTCAGGTTATGACGGTGAATTGGATATTTTGCAACGAAGCCAAAATTATCACCTCCGCAAAGACGGCGAGAAAAAGCTAGCTGCTGGTGATTTTTAGGGCATGCAGGTACCAGACAGAGCCTTGCCCGGGCTTCAGGAGCCTGAATTTTCGAAATGCGGTATGTGCTCGCGGGGCTCCTATTTATCCGTTCTATTAGCCGCCAAGCTCCAAAGAACATCAACGCTTCAATTGAGATTTTATGCCACCTAGGTCATTGAATAGTATACGGATCCAACGGCACTGCTCAAGTGAACCACGGTAAGTCAATGTCGGCAGAGACGGATGAAAGTCGTATTGCTTCATAGAGCGGGGCTCTGTGAAGCAAATCTATAAGAGTACAAGATGTACTTGCATATAGTCTCAGGAACTGCTAAGACTCGTGTTTGCTTTGACCTCTCTCTTTCACGTTTCTCTTTCATTGTCTGCGAAAATGAGATGGTCCATTAGCGTAGTGATTGCAACTGGCGCGGTCGCCAGCGGTGTTGCTCCAGCTGAGTTGAATTATACGCAGGGCATCGATACCTCCGTATCGGTAACTGTCAATGGCTTCATTAAGTATCAAGAGATGATAGGAGGCGGATGCTCGGGCGCCTTCGGTGTTGCCTGTGACCAATTCGGACGTAACGGACTCTCTCCTACGAACCAGCAGGCGGTCACTGAAACGCTCTTCTCTGAGAATATTGGGGGCTTGTCTGTCCTTCGGAATGACATTGGCTCGAACAGTACCTCCACAGACGGAAGCGTCTTCAGCATTCTCGACACATGTCCGCCGACCCCAGCTGGTCCGTTCGACTATACCTGGGACGGCAACGACACTTGCCAAGTCGAGTTGACCAAGACAGCACTAAAGTACAATCCTGACCTCTTTGTCTATGCTGACGCCTGGTCTGCACCAGGCTGCATGAAGAATGTAGGCACTGATGTCGACGCTGGTCTGCTCTGCGGTGTGCGTGGCAGCTATGGGAATAACGCCGAAGGGAGCCAAAGCGAGTCCAGCGCTCCCAGTCAATGCAACAATACCGATTGGCGCCAGGCATATGCTGATTACCTTGTCCAGTATGTGAAGTATTACCAGCAAGAAGGTGTCAATGTTTCCATGTTAGGAGCGTACAACGAGCCAGACTTCAATCCGGTCACTTACGCAAGCATGGAGTCCGACGGCTTCCAGGCCAAAGATCTCCTTGAGGTGTTATATCCAACCGCAAAAGCCGCATTTCCAGATATGAAGGTTAGCTGCTGTGATGCCACAGGGGCACGGCAGGAAAGAACAGTCCTGTATGAGCTGCTAAAAGCTGGTGGAGGACATTTATTTGACGTTGCTGTAAGTAAGAATCCGGGAAGGGGACTTGGCTTTAAAGGCTGACCAGAGATAGACATGGCATAACTACCAATCCAATCCTGAGCGCCCTTTCAACACCGTCGGCCAGCCAAACCTCATGACAGAATGGGCCGATGGTACCGGCGCATGGAACGCCTACTGGGACATCACGGGGCAATTGGCCGAGGGCTTCCAATGGGCCCTCTACATGCACAATGCCTTCGTCAATTCCGACACGAGCGGATATACGCACTGGTGGTGCGCGCAGAACACGCAGGGCGACAACGCGCTCGTCCGGCTCCAGGGCGACGAGTATTTCGTCGCCGCTCGTCTGTGGGCGTTTGCCGGTTACTTCCGTTTCGCACGCCCGGGCTCGGTCAGAGTGGAGGCTCAGAGTAATGTCGAGGAAGTCTACGTGTCCGCCTATGTGAATACGAACGGCACGGTGGCCATGCCGGTCATCAATGCGGCGCATTTCGCCTACGATATGACGGTGGACCTCTCTAATACCAACGTGACCAAGGCAACGGCATACCTGACGGATAATGAGCACAATGTGACGATGACCGAGACTTATCCAATTCAAGGAAACAGGTTCACCGCGAGTATTGAGCCGAGGGCGATGAAGACATTCTTCTTACAGTAGGGATAGATAGGTACAGAGGGCAAAAATTCAGACCTTTCAGACATTTTATCGTGTGCGTAGAAACACTAACAATACCAACACTCGTTGCTTCTTTCAAGGCTCGAACGCCCTCGACTATTCGGGGCAGTATTTACAAATGGTTAGCCATCAGGGGGAAATGCGGACGTCTTCTCTGATTTGTTTGTGTCCCCCAACACTGGCTCATACAGTACTATACTCCATGTCGGCGAAACCATTCACGAAATCTAAACATGCGAGCGCGGACTGGATCCGCTACCCAGAGTCATGATGAAGAGTTATTTTCGCAGTAAGATTACAACGACACTTAGGCAAAGTTGCTTTCGCCCCAGATGCGGACATTGCGGCCGCAATTGACGATTCAGGGGCTCGGAAATGGAAGCGCCCGCCTAACTCCGCAAGGATGAGCCTCACTTCGGTCGCCGTACTCCGTATCTAAGGTACCCTGAATCATTCTCTTTCTGGATTTGGCGCTGGGGCATCAATTGAGGGCGCTCGACAGGGTGAAGGTAATAACTATATCATTTAGACGCATTACAAAACAGTTGAGTCCTTCGATCATTGCTACGACCCTAATCGCTCGAGATTTCTTGTTGACCGACAATGATCAGAATCTGAATCATTTGTTTATGGAATGGGAATGTTTGGTTGAGGATTATTAGAATATGTTTGTTAAAGCCACGTCTTGATAGCTCTACCTGGTCCCCGATCCTTCCATGCAAGTCAGATCTTTTTCAACTTGACTTTCCCAGGATTTTGTTTTTACTTTTAGAATTGCATGCAAGTACGACCCTGTCAGCGAGGGACGGCAGAAAATTGACACCAGCGTGACCGAGTTTGAAGACCATTTATACCGTCCTTCTACTTCTCCTTGAGAGTATTTTTGACTGTTTCAACTTGTCAGCCTGTCCAGCTCTACCTCTTGATTTAAAATTCTCCTGAATTCTTATCTCGTAGCTTCACCATGCCTCCACCATTTACTCAGATGTTTCCCCCAGCTCCCACATTTACAGAAAAAGGGCTCGGGGACCTTACTGGCAAGGTCAGCGACGACTGTTTTCCCGAATTCCAGACTTCTGACGCGAAATTATTTGGTAGACCGTCATAGTAACTGGGACGAGCTCTGGTGTTGGTCTTGAACTGTCCAAAGTACTCTATGGAGCTGGCGCCACCGTATTCATGGGTGCTCGATCTTCGGAGAAGAATAAAAAGGCAATTGAGAGTATCAAGGCAGAACTTCCAGGAGCGACGGGCCAGCTTATCGATTTACCGCTCAATTTGGCAGATTTGCCTTCAATCAAGAAGTCTGCTGAGGATTTTCTTGGCAAAGTGGAACGGCTAGACGTCTTGGTACACAATGCCGGTATCATGACTCCTCCGGCTGGCAGTAGAACAGCGTTTGTGAGCCTTTCGAAGCTTCCTCATAGACGAAAATGTATTGATTGTAAAATAGGGTCACGATCTCGAAATGGGCACGAATTGTCTCGGTCCCTTCCTCTTCAATAGCTTTCTTGAGCCCATTCTCAGACGTACTGCAGCCTCAGCACTAACTGACTCGGTTCGCGTTGTTTGGGTCACCTCAATGGTTGCTGTCTCTACTCCGCAGAACGGAATTCTGTGGGACGAAAAGACGGGCCAGCCAAAAGTACTAAGCAACGGCATGGAGAACTACATGGAGAGTAAAGTAGGAAACATGTTCTTTGCCTCTGAACTTACGAAACGAATGGCCGAAGATGGAATCATCAATTTGGTACGTTAAAAGCCGCCGTCCAACAGTCTTTGAGAGACCGATGACTGATGAGATGCAAGGCCGTACACCCCGGCATCGTCCAAAGTGGACTACATAAGAATGGCTCTCCGATGCCGAGTTTTATCCTTGTGCGTAAATGAAAGGCAAGCTTCGATGTAGGTGCTGATCGGTCATCGCAGAATACTTTCTTCAAGCCAGCCAAATTTGGCGCATACAGCGAGCTCTTTGCCGCATTCTCCCCACAGATATCCATGAAGGACAGCGGCAAGTTTATCATCCCTTGGGGTCGCTTTGGCCCGGTCCCAGACCATCTCCAGAAAGCCATGAAGCCCGAATCACAGGGTGGCACCGGTAATTCGGCCCGGTTTCTCAAATGGTGCGAGCAAGAAGTCAAGCCGTATACTTCATAAAACAAACGTCAAGAAATATGATGGTCGAAGAGGAGATTTCGAGCTAAATATCTCGTTCCGGCACAGGTGCACCAGGACTGTTTATTGGTTGTCTGTCGGGTAAAAATGTGATGGTGAGGAGATCATGCTATTTAGTGGGGTCGTCGTTTACCGCGATGTCAATTCTCAAACCTTGACATAGAATTGGCAGTGCCATCATTGAAGATACTTCTTTATGCAATCGATTCAATGTGGAACATAACAGTTGGGAATTTTGCCACCTATAGATTAATAATAGAGCTTGTGGCAGTGCATTGAACAGAGATGGAACTTGACAATAATTACAGCCAAATGCAAGGAACCGGATTAGGGAATACCCCAATGAAGCGCACGATATATTTTGCTTATCTGCGGGGGTTGGCACAGCCGGAAAACGGAATGATGGCCCTAATTTCCTTAGAGACTCTCTTCGTATGTTTGGATATTTTTGAAGATTGTACAGGATTTAACAATGCCAGAAGGTCTAGACTGTTATTAAGAGGAATTTTTTGGAGTATTTCGGAGAAGCTGTACGATATATACTTATCCAACAGCCTCCGATAGATCTTCCGGCGTCCAATTAAACTTGTCTCTGAGGTCTGTTCTTGGCCTTTGCTGAAGGAGAAGCTTGATTATGTCCGTCTTGCCGTATGTCGTAGCATAGTGTAACGCTGTCAGGGGGCAGATGTGGTTCTCAAAGCCATACTGACAGTGCTCTAGTTCTATCGCATCGATAGGGGCACCGGTGCTGATAAGATACTCCATTACTTCGAGTCGGTCTTGGCCCTGTGCAGCTGACGGCAGTGTGCCATACGGATTTCCTCTGGCAGAATGCATTAGCCCAACCACCGCCAGTGACCTTCGCTTAGCTGCTACCATGGAGGTATTGACCCCCGTTCGGCAAGCTGAAGTCTGGATGAGTCTGGAAATCGCTTCATAAAGGCAAGAACGAAGGAATGATGGGAGAAGAGCAGCCACAACGCTACAAAAAGCTTATTTGGGATTGGTTTGTGATGCTATTTTCCCTGAATACGGCAGGTTTGGCTTTCAGCATGTTGTTTGACTTGGCAGTCAACGTAGCGCACAGCACATCTGCAATCCCCGTAGCTGTGGTCGCAGCCTTATCGGCCAGTTCCGCGGACCTGCTCTCATTGAAGCATTGCAATGGTCAGAAACCCGAATCTGTATTCGTGGACAATCTATCAGGAGAACATGCATACGACCACCCAGAGATTTCATAGATATGGAATGGTTCTCGCCAAACTTGACTCATTCGGCCACGGTCAAGGTTGCAAGGCTCTGGATGGATAGCCCTGGAGAACCAACTCAATTGGCTCGGTGCTCGCGTAGACGCCGTTTGTTCTTTTATCTATGCTAGGAAACATCTTGAACTCTGCTTATCTTTATCAAGTAGCTCTAAAAGACTGATACAGCTTGTCGTGGCTTTAGCGAAATTCCAGCTTCGATGTGTACAGTGTAGGGAGCGTAAGTTAGCAAAAATAGCATTGAGGGTTTCAGAACCTCTTCGGAACTTTTTTGTGGAATAACAAGAGTTTGTTTGACGTAAATGCCCTAGCGTATGACCTGCCATGGGTCACCGACATTCATCGTCATTATATTAAGCAACTGCGGCCATTCCATGTTTCTCATCTCTGTCTCCAACATTAACTCACTTTTCAGTGACGGCTTCTGAGCAAGCTTACCAGTCTGTTGCTTTGACCACTCCGGCTCGGGTATGTTTTCGAATTTACCTTCGACAATTTCGGTATCAGGCCGGCGGCGATCATTTTCGAGTTTCGAGGCAGGGGGTTTTTGCAGATTAGAATACAAGACAAATGGAGTCAAGTCAAGTACTCGTATAGCATGTCGAAAGCGCTGTATATCCTTCGGGAGCAAAGTCAGAGACCCGGGATGAACAACATTGGTAGTCGTTGAGGAGCTGAAAGTAATCAACCATGGGTCGACAATACCTGAATAGTGAGGATCGTTGACAGAAGTGTATGGCAAGACGACATTGCATTCGAAGGCGAAATGTCGCTCGTGCGGGAAGTCGAGCTCCAAGAGGCTGGTGTGACTTGTGTGAGGACCTGACGCTTCTGAGCGCCCAAAGTACCACATCGAGATGTAGGCATGGAGCCCGAATACCTCAAATAAGACCTTGATCATGTTGGCTGTCTCAACCACAGCAGTAGATAAACAGGACTGAAATTGTACGCACTTGATCAAACCTTCTCCTTTCAGGCGGCCGGTCCCGTTCATACAAATCCGTGACAACCCTCCAGCGAGAAGTGACAGTTTTTTTCCAGGTCTTTCTTCTCTTCAAATGCTCCCCTCTGTAGGCGTCGCATGAACTGCGCAAGGCATCTTGATGCCTGGGGCAGAGGTCTCCACGTTCGATATTGCAGCATTCGAACTTGAAGTCTTCGGAAACACCATCCCATTGGCAGAATTCACGATGTATTTCTTTTGCCGATAAATGGTCAGTCGGATAGCAATTCTCCGTAGCACACGCCGCATCTTTAGCGAATCTCTCCCAGACTTCATCACGAGCAGACTTGAGCAAATGCTCTTCTATCGTCGAGATCAATTCAGCGGGAATCGATCTGGCGTAAGCGCAGAGACGAAGTGTGGTTATGATTGGTTTAGTTTTGATGTAGGCCTCCATGTTCGACGTCAAATCGAGCACGTGGACGGGCATTCCCCAAGCCAGCGTAGAACGCTTACGCACGATGTGGAACGTAGACATAATGTTATGCAGTGGATAGGTTGACCCTATTAGATCGAAACCCACTGTATGTTAAGATGAAGACCAAAGGAGGCGAAAAGATATGGGGCAGCCTTCCAAGGTTCTCGCTCGTGCAGACCTGTCAATGCGCAAAGGTGACGTCACTTTCGATTTTGCCAGCGATTAGTTCATTTTAAAATGGAAACGGCCCAGGAGCTCTCAGTGTAGAACTGTAGATACATTCCGATCTCGAAACACAGATCTACCTCGGTAAGAGCAGCTGCCCTACTGCCTGGCAAGAAAGCAAAACGCCCCCGAGCCTGAAGATCGTTAGCGTTTTACATGAGTATACATGCATTGCTCACCTCATCGGAATTTTCTCGTTCATGTTCAGTTTTGTCAAAACGAACGAGACTTTGACAACGGCTCTTGGCACCCCACCTCAGACGCGGTAAAATTTATCCTATGGTCTCGTCTAAGCCTCAGTGTTGGTTTTTGTCGGTGGCTCGATTGACAGTCATTTCTTGGTGATTTCTCGGTCCAAATTGGAGCAGGTTGAAGGTTTATGCTGGTGAAACGTTTTAATATAAGACTTCGATTCCCGCCCTTAGCTGAAGATAATCAAGTAGAATAAAGTTGAGTTCACGAGGGGGCAGGTCCTATGCGTATTTCAATCACTTTGGAGGAAATTGAAATACATCCACTGCGACCGATATTCGATGAGAGGCACAACTCCCACAACTGAGGACTGGATTAGGTTGACTCTTGGATTATATGCATATTGACTAGCGCATGAGCATGGATTTTCTCCCAAGCAGGCGGAACGACCAATCGGGATGCGCCATGGAGCTACAGGGTTCCTGTGAGCATCTATTTTGTACATATGCATGGTTAGGCCCGCAATACACTGCCGGAGGAGCGACTACGAATGCTAGAGACAGAGATCTTCGTCGTGCACCCAGACCATACGTCGTCGTTTACATAAGCCAGCACAGGGTGGGTGTTGATTGGGTCCCACTCAGGCAGGGGCTGGTTAGTGCCCGCTGCATTGCCAACGCATCAAGCATGCCCATGAAGAAAGCGATCGCGCGTCATTTCACTCGTCTCCTTCTTTTCTCCTCCGACCTCTCTAATTATAAGAGAATTGTGAGAGAAACCCGTACGGCTGACCTTCTCCTCGAGTTCAGGCACAGCGGTTTCCTGTCAGCTCCGAGGCCTTTATTGCATTTTCACGAGTACTCGTATCCATCGGTATAAAACATCAATTGACGAGCTGTGTTTCAGCTAGAGATGACGCTCGTCACCGGATTTTATTTCATGAATTCTCTGTGCTATGCTTTCGTCGAAGTCATCGCCTTTGACATAAACTAAAAGCTCGCTGCAACATATGCGTCGTGATGCAAAGGGGCATCTACACATACCATGAGTATCAGACCAGAAAGAAAAGAAGCATTGTCAAGGCGTCGCGTGAGCAGTCGAAATGTAGGTGGTCATTGCTGACCTGCAGTCTCATGCTGCTTTCTCTTTCCGTCACGTCGTCGTATCATTAAAAGGAGACTTCAGAAAAGTTGATGTGAAAACCGGCAACGCCTAGGCTTCTAATCACACCAGTGAAGACCACCAACACCATCTGCTGCTTGTCAGAGAGATGCATAGTCTCAGATGGACGAGATGGAAGGAGTCTTACCACCGGCACCGCCCTCACGTACAATTATTTCTTCGTCCGAGCAATCAACCACTGCAACACAGCATCGAGATTGGTCTCTTCCTTGGCGCTGATGCCGTAGCAGCTGACCTCGCGGTGTGAGACTGCCTTGAGGTTCAATGCTTCGATCAGCTCGTCGACGGTGCAATGATTGGCCAGGTCGGATTTATTGCCAAGTACCAACAGAGGGATGCCCTCCAGTGCCGGTTTCTCGAGCAAGAGCTGAAGCTCCTCCCTCGCGATAGGCAGAGCATCGCGGTCAGCCGAATCAACAATGAAGCTACGCCGTCTAGTTAGCGTCGACAACAATTTGGATTCGATCTAGCTCTGAGGAAGTCTCACACGATGGCATCGACGCCACGGCAGTATCTCTCCCACATGGAGCGGAAACGAGGCTGTCCTCCAAGATCCCAGCTACAGCCTCATCAGTATTTGTTCATTCAATGGAATCAGCCAAGAAAGAACTCGTTTCCAAGGCCAAGAGCCAAACGCTCGTCACTTGTGTCTGGAACTTACCATTTAAGCGTCACGTGGCCCTTTTGGACGCGCTTCATGTTGAAGCCGACTGTTGGGATGGAGCTGTGAAGGCGGCGTTAGTTGGACATCTGACCGACTGATTCGGTCTTGCTCTGGAGATGCATCACCACCAGATTGGACTTACTCGATGGTAAATTCGCCGCCCTGCACGAACTTCGTCAGCTTCGTCCACATCTTTCACAGAGCGGCTTGTTCAGCCTAGCAAAGAGGAATGATACTCACAGCGAGGACTCGCAACAAGGAAGTCTTGCCGGCATTCTGCAAACCGATCATCGTGATGTCCATCTCCGTCTGCCTAAACGATCACGACACCATATCGTCAGTACCATTCACCGACCGAATGCGATCCAATCCATTTCTGAACCGTCGTTTCTGGCGGTGAGAAACGCTCGTGTCACTTCAATCCGAACAAAGAGTGGAAGACACGTACCAGAACAGCCTCAACAACCAATCATAGATCCTGCGAAAGAACCCCGCCATCGCGCCGTGACGAAATTCGAGAGAGTTGACAACGTCAGACTCAAGTGTGGAGGGGCGACTGAAGATAGTCCCTTGGTTCTGTGAGCCGGCGGACCAGCGTAGGCACGAGGCACGGAAGAGACCAAGGTTGGCAGAAGCTTCGGCTGGCGTCCGGGCAGATCCTGGTCCGCGCCGAGATGGCGTCTTCAGGCGAAGGGCACACAAGACAAAAAAGCTCTGGCTGCGAGCGAAGCTCTGTGCGGTCTGGGTTTTGGAAAGGCGGGGCGGACCGGCCTAGCGTACCTTGATTGGGAAGGGCAGGTTACCCCGAGGTGTGGGAATGGCCGGGTTGTCTCACGCCTCCGAGGTGGTGGAAGCAGAAGATACCGGTGCTGCGGATGGGAAGAAGAGAATCTCCCTCCGCCGTTGGATGGAAACTTGGGGTTGTCGGTGGGGAAGGGTGGGGGGTAACCTTAAACACACCGACCCCACAAAGTTTTGAACAAATCCTGAGGCGCTCCGTTTGTCCCACGGGCCGATGTAGAGAAAGGGTCGGGAGGTAGGTCGCATACCACGGACGATACATCATATACAGGCAGTAGATAGACATTAGTCAGGACACTTAGGAACCGTCTCAAGTCGGTTGACCTCCGCTCGTCATGCACACATGTACCGGCTGTAGTGCGGGATCTTCGATGCGTGCAGGCCGCAGCAACGGCCCCATTGCTTCTTGTCCCTCCTGGCTTCGGAACGAAAATCAAGATGCTGCAGGATGCCCTAGGTGCCAGGAGGCTCTAAAAGAGAGCAGCCGACCAGCTGCAGATTGCGGGCATGGATGTGGAGGCCAGATGATGGGAGGTTCGCTATCGCGTAGCCCCGCACTAGCCGAGCGTTGGGACGAAATGTCGCCAACGCGGTACCGCATCTTTTTTTTTTGGCCTTCCGTTACGGCGGTCCCATCTCGGGTTTATTTTCGAACCGTACCTTAGGTAGGTTAGGTTAGGTAGGTAGGTAGCCAGAGGAATCTTGGATTCACCTTCGCATGCCTCACCTGACCCCTCCATAACGTTTCTAGCGGGCTCGGCATCGATCTCGTCCTCGATCCCCCCTCCCTGCAACCACTACCACTACCATGGCACCCGCTCGAGTACCACGCACAAATACCGAATGGGACAACGGTTTTCATACCCATCGCCGGCACAAGCTCTTCAAAGCTCCTCCTCGCGATCACACTGCCTATCCCTCCCTGACTGATGCTGTAGAACCTCACATCAAATCCTTCAACGCGATTACCGAAAAAGGCGGGCTCCTCGAGTATGCTTTGCGGGAAATCGGCACCAAGGAAATTCTCGATGGTGAACCCGAGGTTGCAACTAACACCAGCAATGGCTCCAACGATCCCCCTCAGCTCTCAGACGCAGCACCTGCGACACCTAAGCCGAAGCCAGCACCGAGAAATAAGCTCTCCATCCGCTTCAAGGACGTTTTCATCGAAAAGCCGCTGTTGCCCCCGAGTAACAAGCATCAGCATGGCTTTCGAGGAATTACGCCTGCCGAAGCGAGGGAGAGATACAGCAGTTACAAGGGGAAGTTGAGGGCTAGGATAGAATGGAGGATCAATGGAGGAGACTGGAAGCCGGCAGTCAGAGAGCTGGGACAAGTACCCATCATGCTCTGTGTAAGTCGCATTAGCCATCTTGGACCCATCTCCGGTGTTCCCTTCACCTGAAAACCGATATGCTGGAATTCTTCGATTTGACGATCATTAATTCAAAACAAGTCTTTTTGATGGTACCGGCCTTTGAGTATTGCTGATTTCCTTTCCAGAGTAACAAATGCCATCTCGAAGGCTTATCTCCCGAGCAACTCGTTCACCACAAAGAAGAAAGCGATGAGCGCGGAGGGTACTTCATCGTTAATGGCAACGAAAAGCTCATTCGCATGT
The DNA here is from genome assembly GCA_021030935.1 of Astrothelium subdiscretum. NCBI lineage: Eukaryota > Fungi > Ascomycota > Dothideomycetes > Trypetheliales > Trypetheliaceae > Astrothelium > Astrothelium subdiscretum. Next base: position 124,935 of record JAGFMW010000198.1, read on the forward strand.
TGATTGTCCAACGGCGGAACTACCCCATGGCCATCATCCGACCCTCTTTCCAGAATCGAGGGCCGGCCTTCACAAAGTACGGCATCTCGATACGCTGCACTCGCCCGGACCAAAGCTCTCAAACTAATTTCATACATTATTTGAACGACGGAAATATCACTTTCCGTTTCAGCTGGAGAAAGGCCGAGTTCACTGTTCCGCTTGTCATGATTATGAAAGCGTTAGTAGAAACAAACGACCGGGAAATTTGTGAAGGCTTATTGGGGCTCGCGAGCGACGAGAGGCTCAAGGATAAACAATTTGTGACAGAGCGAGTGGAGCTCTTACTAAGAAACTACAGAACGTACAACATGCACAGCAAAGCCAAAATAAGGGACTACCTTGGATCCAAGTTTAGATCCGTACTTTCCATGACCGACGATAAAAGTGACGAAGAAGCAGGCACTACCTTTTTGAGGAAAATTGTGCTTCCGCACTTAGGATGGGTTAATGTCACCGAAGCCCAGGACGCCGACAAATTCCGCATGCTGCTTTACATGGCGAGAAAACTATATGCCCTCGTGGAAGGGGAGTGTGCAGCAGATAATCCGGATACGGTCCAGAATCAAGAGATCTTGTTAGGCGGGTTTCTTTATGGAATGATCCTCAAAGAAAAACTAGAAGAATACCTTGAAGGAGTGAGAAGGCCGGCAACTGTATGGCGCTCTCAAAATCCAGGACAGACGTTCTCTGGGCAGAAGTTCCAAAAAGAATTTGTGACTAAAGTCCTGGCTGCAAGCTCTGAGAACATAGGAGCGCCCATGGAAAATTTTCTGTCAACTGGCAACATTACCAGCAGCAGTGGACTGGATCTGCAACAGGCTTCCGGATATACTGTCGTTGCAGAGAAGATTAATTTCTATCGTTTCATTAGCCATTTCCGGACTGTACATCGAGGTAGCTTCTTTGCAGAGTTGAAGACGACAACAGTCCGGAAACTGCTACCGGAGAGCTGGGGATTCTTATGTCCGGTGCATACGCCCGATGGCAGTCCTTGTGGGTTACTGAATCATCTTGCACACAAGTGCAAGATAGCGACCAAAAATGTAGATGCCTCTGCGATTCCCAATCTTGTCGCGCAAATGGGAGTCTCGCCACATGTCAAAGCTTCTCTCGATGAAAGTGTTGCCGTTGTGCTGGATGGTCGTATTCTAGGTTTCTGTTCTCCTCAACAAGCAAAGGTTATCGCCGACACGCTGCGATACTGGAAAGTCGCGGGTCAGCATAGGGTACCGACTGAACTCGAAATCGGTTATGTCCCTAACTCGAATGGCGGACAATATCCGGGCCTCTTCATGGGTTCAACATGCGCCCGCATGTACCGACCTGTAAAATATCTCCCTCTCGATCGCAACGACTTTGTTGGTCCTTTTGAGCAGCCTTATATGTCTATCGCAGTGCGCTACGAAGAAGTCATCAAAGATACCACCAGCCATGTTGAATTCGACCCTACAAATATCCTCTCCATTGTCGCGAACATGACACCATTTTCCGATTTCAACCAGTCTCCACGCAATATGTATCAGTGCCAGATGGGAAAGCAAACGATGGGGACTTACGGGACTGCGATTAGGTATCGAACCGACAACAAATCGTATCGTCTTCAGACGGGCCAAACGCCGATAGTCCGACCTCCTCTTCATAATGTCTACGGTCTCGACAACTTTCCCCAAGGCACAAATTGTGTCGTTGCAGTCATCTCATATACCGGTTATGACATGGACGACGCCATGATTATCAACAAATCTGCTCATGAGCGTGGCTTCGGCTATGGTACCATCTACAAAACCAAAAAGGTTGATATCGCGGAGGAGGGTATGAAAGGCCAGTACCGCATCTCTAAACTTTTTGGCTTCGCTCCTGGCGATAGAATCAAGCCCGAAGCCCAAGAAACTCTCGATACCGACGGCATCGCCCGTGTAGGTGTTCAAGTCAAGGAAGGCTCGTATCTTGCTGCCTATCACAACGCGGAGCGCACTGCGAAGGGAGACTGGACGAGTAAAGAGGGAAGGACGATGTTCGTAAAGTACAAGGACGCCGAAGTCGGCTACATCGAGGAGGTGCGCGTTCTCGGCTCTGACAACGGTAACGACCCTTGCCAATCCATCCTGATCAAATTCCGCGTCCCTCGCAGTCCCGTGATTGGCGACAAGTTCTCTTCTCGCCACGGCCAGAAAGGTGTCTGCTCGGTCAAGAACCCGGCGACTGACATGCCCTTCACCGAATCGGGCATGCAGCCGGACGTCATCATCAACCCGCACGCCTTCCCCTCGCGTATGACAATTGGCATGTTCATCGAGTCCATGGCGGGCAAGAGCGGCGCCCTGCACGGCTTTCCCCAGGACGGCACTCCCTGGCAGTTCGACGAGGATGAATGCACGGCCTTCGAGTACTTCGGCCAGCAGCTGAAGAAGGCGGGATATAATTACTACGGCAACGAGCCCATGTACTCAGGCATCACGGGCGAGGAGCTCGCGGCGGATATCTATATCGGCGTCGTGTACTACCAGCGGCTCCGGCACATGGTGAATGACAAGTACCAGGTGCGTACCACGGGTCCCGTGGATCGGATTACTGGACAGCCCGTGAAAGGGCGTAAGAGGGGTGGTGGTATCAGAATTGGAGAGATGGAGCGCGACGCCTTGCTCGCGCACGGCACGGCGTTCATTCTGCAAGACCGTCTCATGAACTGCAGCGACTATGTCCGGGCTGCCATCTGTCGACAGTGTGGATCATTTCTCGCTGTGGGTTCTTCGGTGGATAACTACTCTCGAAGAAGGGAAGCCACGGGCGAGATGAAATGTCGACGCTGTGCAAAGAGGTTGGACGCGCCGAATAAGCATGACAAGGTGACGCGGAACTGGAAGGAAGTGATGCAGAAGAGTCTGAAGGAGGATCTGGATATCGATGGCGATGACATCTGGGAAGATGCTCAGGGGAAGATGTTCCGAGGTGGTGAAGACGTCGCGATCGTGGCTGTCCCTGGAGTCCTGAGGTTTCTGGACGTCGAGCTGGCGGCCATGGGGGTGCGGATGAGGTTCAAAGTGGAACCATGAGCTAGAAGTCAAAAAATTCGCGTCCAAGGTATGTGGAGATTGGGGAGACTTGCACTAGGGACGACGGACTTCAAATATCGCCGAGAGTCAGCGACCTCTGGCCGTATACCGGCCCATTGTGTGCCTCATCGTTGCGATCTTTCACGATGCTGGATTCACACAAGTGCAGCCAAAATTCCGGCATAGATGGCGTCTTCTCATTCCTGAATGAGGAATCTGCCATTCTATCCCGCTGATGACAAGCATTTAGAGAAGGTATTGGGGCATTTTATGGTATGGAGTTACAAGATGCATAAAGGAAGAAGCATAGCGAGACAATCATCATGAATTTAGCCACATCAATCAGAAAAACCGAGCTTCAGATATGAAAACATTCGCGACGCCATCATCTTCTATTTCCTGGGAGCTCTTGGATGGTTCCTCGGCGATCCTGACGCGCTGGCTGAGGTCAGATACGTAACTATAGCAGCCATGAGGTAGTCGGTACGCCTGAGCTGGCCAACGCTGGATTCTGCGGGCCGAGATGCCGTTGCCAGAAACTGTGATTCAAAGTGAACGCGAAATTTAGGTCCTTGCTACGCCTGATCGGCGTAGCTTAAAGTTAGTATGCATGGTGCATGTATAGACGTTGACTAGCCTGGACAGCGACCGGTGAGGAGATGCAGAAACGTATCTATAGATTTGCTGGCGATAATAGTCGGACAGCAGCCATTTCAAGAATGTTGTGGGCCGAAATCCGGGATCAAAAGCTGTTGCGATGGGCTTGTGCATGACCAGGTTCATAGAGAGACCGAATGTGAAAATGACTCAAAATAGTATTCCAAAAACACTAAATCCTTATGTAATACTTATTTAAGAAGAAAAGCCCCTCTGAAGAAGTAAAATAACGCGTCTAGTTTTGGAAAGATACGGTCCACTTCGATTGTCCTGGTTGACCAGCAGTACATCCACCACTCGTAGTACCATCACCCTGTTGACCCGTTCCGGCGCAGTTGTGCAAGAGATATTGGTAGGTGCAGCTCTGTGCGCTCGTGTCGTCGCATTTGAAGACACACTCGTCGTTGGACGTGCCGCAGACCGGGCCTTGTGCCGCAACCTTGTGGCCAGTGGAGTAGACCTCGAGACTCGTGTCCACGACACCCTCGGGGCTGAAGGTGTATTCCTGGATGGTGTTGGGCAGCTGGCCACCAGACCCCTCCACGTCCATGGTCGAGGGAGTGTCCGAGTAGGCGGCGCCCCAGCCACCAGAGATGCCTGAGTCGAAGGAGACAGTCACGGAATGATTCTGGCCGCCAGAAGCCTTCTTGAGGGTGGCAGAGACGGCGGGAGCAACACCATTGCACCAGGAGCAGCTGGTGATGGCGTTACCAGAATATTCGCCGCCGCCAGCAGCCATGTCCCATACGAGGAGGACAAGCTCGTCCTCATCACTGTCGTTGGTGAATTCGACTTCGTAGTCACCACCGCTGCCAAGTCGGACGGGTCCGCTCTCGGAGTTTGTACCGGGGAGGATTGCCTTCTCACTGAGGATGCTGGCCATGGTAGCGGCGCGTTTGTGCATGCGTCGATGCGCGAGGTTTGGCTGAGCGAGGGTAGTGGAGACAGTCAGCGCTGAGAGCGCGAAGGGGATGAACGTCTTCATGTTTGATGAGTAGTTTTTTTTTGTTTTTTTCGGAAGCCTCGATTGGCCGAACGTCGTGTTTCAAACGAGTGTATTGGTCGGTTTGCTTGAAGGAGCGTGTAACTGCTCAGAGGCCGGCTCTGCTCTGGCAATTGATTCTAGAGAATGATGGTCGACGAAAAACACAACAGACAGAGAACGGTGCTATAAAGGGTAAGGGAAATGGGCGCCCACAACCGGGTCTTTGTCCTTATAAGCCATCACCCGGTTCTATTGAACAGCCGAAATTACTGTCGGATAACAAGGATCAGGCTTTCGTCAATGCTGCAGTAGCCGCATTGTTTCAGGGGATAAACTCGTGCCATTGGCCATACGGAAAGGGGGAAACACGCAACAAACGTGGGCCCATCGCCCGCGATTTGCGCCTAGCACAGATTAGGCCGCCATGGGCCAACCGTCAGATCCTCCCCCCGGCAAAGCGAGACCTTTCATTTGGCCCCTGTTGGATCCTTGGATGCATGAGCTCTTCCAGGTAAAGAGTACTCCGTAAGCTGAGCGAGACGGAGAAGACAGATGAGTTGGTCCTCATGTAAGAAACGCGGTGTACGGAGTATAAAGGCTCTCGCATCCAGTACTGATCCAGTCCGCGGAGAACGAAGATTTTTCGAGATTCAGAAAAAGGAGAGAAAACGTAGCAGCCAGGGCGCTTGCAAGGAAAAGTCTACAAACCCAGTCACAGGCGGTGCCTGGCCTCAAGCGTAGGGTAGGGCCCAAGTTGATTGGAATTGCGCGGCCGGCCAGCTCTGGGCCAATTGTTGGAGACGCGCCATCTTTTCAGGCAAGTTTGTCGCAGCTAGCCCGTCACCGCCGTCTTCCGGGGCATGGATCGGCAGGTCTGATCGCTGGACGGCTGGCGGACGTTGGGGGGAGACGCCGAAAACTGAATCTGAGCGTGGCCCGTTCCAGCGCTGGCGCCTTTCGCTCGCCGGGGCGGGGGAAGCCGCCGACGCTATGATATGGGCTATCAACCTTAACCAATCTTTGTTCCCAGAATTGACCAGTTCCCTGGATGCCTTTGCTGTTTCGGTACTAGTCTTGGTAATTGTTGTTGAAGACTCCCGCCTTTGTCCTCCAGGGCTCGTGGCCTTAAAACCCTCCTCACCCACGCGCCTTGAGACGTGCAAGCCTTTGTCGAGTACCACCACCTTGGCGGCGTATATCCAAGAAACATCTGCACGTGGAAGCTCTCCCGGGTTCGATAAGGTATCAGACTAAAGTATATTGTCCCACGTCTCAGACAATGTCAGTCTCCCGAAATTCACAGTCGAACGTAGTCCTTTGCCCGCCTGATCAATCAATGGCCTATTTTCTGTACAAGGACATTGATCGAGACATGCAACTGTGATGTACGGCTGCCAGATGCTCGTGATGCTCCTACTCATGGCGTACCACCAGACTGATTTCGCCATTGCATAGGTGACCATGAAACCAAAGACATGTACGTTAGACATTGCCGCTAATTCCTGTCGGCGTGCATTGTGGTGAAGCCTAAAGTCGCCGTGAGCTCCTTTACCAAGTAGTCATTCCTTTGCATTTCCCCCCCTCTGTCCATGTGTCACACTGCCCTATTGATGGGTAATTGGGTATACCTAACGCTTATCGTCATATGATGGTTTAAGTGCAGAGTGACTGTTTGGATTTCAGGCGTGATCTGCTTTCTTCTATACTATTAATGATTTCCAGGTGTTGCGACTTGAGAGAATTGAAGGACAGGGGCGAATTGTTAAAGATGGTTACCCCTGTCAGGTCTCTTGGGTCTAAGCCTCCAAAGTGTGAAGGCTTACTTGCCACCAAGCTCCACACAGAGTGCGAGGATTGGAATCATCACGGAGAACCATGGTCTTGGTCACAAGCTAACTGCTCCAGTCATTTGTTCCCGAGCTCCACTCCTCTATAGCAACTGCTTCATTCCTTCCACACGCTTTCTTACTCAAGTTACGGCAGAAAGCATCACCGTGCGTTTGACAATCTCCAATATCTGCACGGGGTCATCGATGCTCATTGACTCGTCATGGCATCCTCTACTGAGAACTCTTTCGCCAAGTCTATAAAGGATTTTGAAGTTCAACGCTACAAAAAGTGGCTCAAGAAACAAGTCGACAAAGGCCGATACACCAGAAGTTTTGGTGACCATGTCGCTGGCACTTTGGCGGATGAGAACATCTGGGGTATCAAAGCAGGAGCACCAGTGACTCAGTCTGTACTTGATGATGCCTTCAAGCTTCAGCCGCAAGTCCTCGACTACTTTGATCGGTCCGGCATCAAGGCGTTTGGGCTACCGATCGCGAAGACTTGGTATGAGGTAAAGCAAGCTCAGTCCAAGGGGTTCAACGCGTACAAGGACGCCATCACCATTCGGGTTCCGTATGACAAGATGACCGAAGCCCCACTCCTTATTTCCAGGGTCACTCAACTTATCAGTGCCACGCCAGGCTCGAAATACATCTACTATGAGCGAGAGCCTGATATCGTATATTATATAAACTGGTACAATCCTGAAATCGGACACACTATCGAAGTACAGGTGCTCCACATGTTTGCCCTGCTTACATTTGACCGCGACCGCCTTCTCCAACTATCTAATTCCAGCGCCGGAAAGGGTGAGGAAGCTAGGAATATCGATCTCTGGGACGAGGGTCTGTACATTAATGTCCGGGATGCCCTACTCCGTCCTGACCAATGGCACGACATCTGGCATGAGAGTCCGCAAGCGCTCTGGCTTAATCGACTGGATAAGCTCATCCTTCAGAAGCACCAGAACCGTCCTTCCAAGGAACTTCAAGAGGACAAGAACTTGAAGAAACATGTGCATGCAGCTCTTACGCGCGCATTCTCTAGCCGCAAGTACGATGTCGCTAGCATTATCAAACCTACACCATTGAGCAATCAGCCGACCTATGATCCTATGAAGTATCTTCCTAGCAACTAAATCCGTTCGACTTCTGATGCAGTTGGGGTAGCAACAGATTGACATGATTGAAACCAGACTGCCCATGCACCGACCACCTAGTCAGTTGCTCCAGACTTCGCAAACAAGCACGCAGAATCCCTTTAGTATGCAGGCCGAGTTAGTGGACCATTTGCTGAATTGGAAGTGCTGCGAATTCCTTTACAGAAGTATACACCTTACCAACGCTCTTATTACTTGGCACAGCTCTCTTTTCTCTTTCCCTTACCCATTGACGTACTTGCCGCGAGGCTACGAAAACTCTACGCATCAACTCACGAATAAAAGAGATATTGAAAGGATAATCGCGTACCATGACGGTTTACGACGTAGTCAGATCTTTTATTGGACTATGTCACAGCAGTTAAGTCAACGGTATCCATATAGCTAGAATTACAGAAACAACTTTACCCTCAAACCATTAATTTCACGGTTTTTCTTCCAGTTAACTTTAATCTCCTAATTAAAAACGTGCATAGATTGACAGCGAACTGAGTTTTCTGAAGTCCAAAAGCTGGAGAAACCTCACAGGGTTGCTGCTCTGGTCAATGATGTGTTCAAGGCTCATGCTGCGACGAAACCCGCAATCTACCTTTTACGATACGAATATCCATCGCGACGCAACCTTCTGTTCCGCCTTCTAGCGCGAAAAACCCTGTCCATCTCGATCAAGGCCCAAGACTTTAATAGTGTTGACCAGAATTCTTTATTGACCGATCTGCTACCCCCGAGGCTGCTGCTACCGTTGCGCACTGACGCGTTTGTACGGGGTACCTCCCAATCGAATGTCAGCTTTCGGCCTCAACCCCATCTTTCATATTGGCTACAGTTCCGAATGAAGCTTTTCCTAAATAACCAGAAATCCTATCGGGTGCTCCCCAGCCCAATCCCAGAATTTTGGTGAATATCATCAAAAGGACACTCTAAAAGACGTTCGCGCGCGACGGCATCAGCAGCGCTTTTTTCGGTTGTGCATTCCCACTGTGTCTCCTCCGTGCAGCTGGCAAATAATAATTGAGGTCCTCCCCATGTCCAGTTTAACAATTACTATAACAATCGTAAATAGGCTCAAGATCTGTCTCAATAATAGCTTGTATCTGGACCTGTTAAACTGGAGTAGGGAGTACCCAAATAAAATGTCCGACACATTTTCGTGCCTGTACATTCATTGACTTTCCAATGTAGGGCCGTGCCAATGAACAGCCGAAAAACGGAATCAGTGTATTGTGCATGCGAGGATAGAATGGAGCGCTAAGTTACACGAGAACTGTTCAGCGTCGACACTGATGAGTGTAGATCATGAAATTACGCCATTGAGAGGAACTTTACTTTGAAACTCTAGAATACACGAAGAGTGAGTGACTGTAGCCCCTAAAGCACTGTGACGATACGACGCAAATGATGGAAATGGATGCCTTCGTGCGCTATTGACTGGAAAGTCTGGATACTGGAAGGAGCAAGCTTCGGTACTGAAAACAGCAGAACTAGATTTTCCTGCTCAACTCTAGGAGTTATCAATCTAAATCCCCGAATCGGTCTGGTTTATCTTGAGATTCCACTTATCCCAGTTGGCGCACCCCTCTCGAGTAATATTCAAAGCGCTAGGACCAATACTGGAAGGAATCGCCTCTGTGCGCTCAAATATCTGCAGTGCGAGACCGGAAGAGGCGTGCCAAGCCTAGAAAGACGGATTCGTTAGGATCCCGTAAGGCCTGATGGAGTTGTACTTACAATATGACAATGGACCAGCCAGATACCCGGATTGTCGGGTTGGAAGCCCATTGCGAGGTAACCACCAGCGGGCAGCATGGCGACATCTCGTCTCGGTGGGTTTTTGAAGTTGAAGCTCTGCAAAGCATTCGAGAGATTGAAACCAGCATTGCTTTGGTCGAGGATCACAAAGTCGTGGCCGTGCATGTGAATCGGGTGGGCAGCAGGGGCGTTAATCTTGTTAGGATCGTTGAGGTTGATGCCGTCGACGACTAGGACCACAAAATTATTCTGGAAGTCATCTACGAGAAATCAGCGTGAGCACTGAGGTTGTGAATACGGACCAATGCTTACAGTCGATAGCAGCGTAGTTCAGATCAGAGAATGTGCCGCTAATATTGAGGATTGAAGGATTTGAGTAATTTAGATAGAGGGGCCTCTCGGTCAATTCCCAGCGATTGAAACCCTCGAATGGTTTGTTGCTGATATCGGCCAGAAACGAATACTTTTTCAGTTCGGCTTCATTCTTCGCATTGTCGAGGGTAGTCACGTTCCACTGCACGATAGGAACAAGACTCTCGACCGGCTCATCAGCGCAAGCGATTCTCCCGTCGTTGGGTATGGTAGTTGGTAGAGCTGTATTTGTGGGGCTTGGATCATAGCGGATTATGCCGGTCTGCTCGTCATCTTGCTCGACTGTCCCACAGCCTTGCGGAATGCGGGTTCGCATCCAGAAATTGCCATCGCCAGTAACAGTTTTCCGAGCCGCAACTACGACTTGATAGCGTTGACCTAGGGAAGATCGATTAATACTCATCGGTAATTGGGCACGAAAATCATACCGATGCCAATGAAGAGGGATTTCGTAGTATACCGCTTAATCGGGACCAAGTCTGTTTCGATAACCTCCAACTCGTGCCCATCAATGGAGAAAATAAACATCGAGCCAGCAGAAGAGTTGACGAGACGGAGCAGGTAGCGTTTCCCTTTAACGAAAGTCTTCTGGAAGTAACCGCCAGGCTTGGGACCACCTGGAGTCGACGGGGGACACCGAGGGTCACGGGGGAAATTAGGCGAAAGAGGGCCGTTGCCACAGCAGAATGGATCCAGATCGTCGCACCTAAAGTTGCCTGTCCCAGAATTAGTGTATTGAGAGGGGCGATGGCGTTATAGTGCCTTACCAGTTCCGTTGACCAATATACTGTTTGCCGTTGGAATACCACCAGCAAGCTCCTGATTCAGGACATTAGTAGTATTATCGTGGACCCAATCATTAATTAAAGCGGGCAGGAAGGCCTCGTCGTAATTTGCACTGCTGGGTCCATGAATGACAAGGCCTCCCATAACTCCATCAGAGTACTGCGTCTGATAATGGCTGTGATACCACTAGATCAACTATTATTATATGTTAAGGCTTCAGGACATTTTAATTGTATTACCGTGTGACCATACTGCTGGGCCAGGAATTGATAAGTAAAGGTATCATTTTGAGCGATTGGACATTGGGTGACTCCATTGACTCCGTCCATTTGCGTGGTATTCAATTGTCGAATACCATGCCAATGGATGGTGGAACCCTCAGTGCTGATAAAATTCGTGACATGTACTCGGATTGTATCGCCCCAGCAGGCTTCCAGTACAGGGCCCGGGTAGGTGTGATTGAAGACCAGTCCTGTAGGTTTGAGGTAGCCATCTGGGAGGATTGGTACCTCGGAGACATTCAACCAGTATTCTCGAAGAACACCGGTAGGCCATTCATTTTCGTAGTCAGTGTTGATGTCGTATTCGCCAGGACCCGAGACCCTTCCGGCTTTTTGGAGCCAGCAAGCTCTATTGTTGGCGGAGCCGCAATACGTCCATCCAGCGGGATACTGACATGTAATGGAAGAATTCGGTGGCTGAAAGGATGTTGCAGTCGTTGCTGAGCTCTCAACTGGTCTGTCCGCCAAGTGCAAAGGCTGCTGGTTACGATCGTATCCATTCAAGGGATTGAAGCTTGAAAGAAGAAGCAATGCCTCCCAACATGAATTAAGGAAACCCATCATGTACTTTTTCTTTGGCGTACGGTTACGGAAAGCGAGCAACTTTGAGCAAAAACCCGACCTACTGATGGGGGCAATATAAGCCTTCTGGAGCGGTGACCATTACGTAGGTACTCTATTAAGGCAATCCCTCTGCTTGTTCAGCTCCGCGAATGCCTGGAATTATTCTTGGAATGCAAAGACACTCATCATGATTCGTCCTTGATGTGGCTTGCATCGTGGAGGGTCCGCAAAGATGACAATGTAAGCTCAGCGGCTGAAGACTTTCTAGAGTGAGTTACATCAAGTGCGCCTTAGAATCGGTCTATATTTCTAGGGGCACGGAGCTTTGGGCCAATGCGGTCGTGTGGCTCTCCCCTGCCGCGTGAGAATTCGGTGAAACGGAATAAGGCTGCCTGGTCACGAGAAGGGAGAGTACGGACATAGAAAACGCATGCCGTGTAAAGCGACGCGTGACTGAGCACCGAACGTCTCTTGATGAGGCCTTTGACCGGCCATGACAGCTGAAGATGGACCACAAAGATTCAGGAAGCAGCCGGAAGAGCTTCAGAACTCGAGTTTTACTCACATGTGGTGAGTAAAGTCCTCTGGATTGTTCCTCGAAAACACGTGATGGGGATAGTTGAGCAGAGGTAAGAAGTGCTTCTCAATTAGCATCAACGCCGCATCTACTGCATTCTAGGCGTCGCTGTAGAGATTTGCTGGCGTGCGCAAAGCGGTCTAGACGGACGAGACACGATCGCCGATGTAATTGGAGAGCGGTACGAGAAGCAGTGCATGTTGCGGCGACCTCAGCCAGCCGTAGGGCTGAGGAAAGAAAATCACTCGCTGTCTTGACTCGAGGATATGGCTTACGTGAGAGTATTGCCGTGTCGATCGTACTTAGAATGCGGCAAACGCCGCATTGTAACGGAAAGGTTGAAGACCGTCTTGAGGACATTTGCCGTCGAGTGAAGCCGCAGACTCATGGCTTGGAGAATCGTTGGCCATTGTGGATAGGACCAGGCAACGGGGCTTATTCTAGCGGAATGCATTCGATGGATGAGGGAAAAGCGCGCCCTCTCAGAAGTCAAGAGTCAAATCTTCCTCCTGTTGGTTCCCGCGTCTTGATTCCCTGTACGGGGTAGGAAAGCCGCTCTCTGGATGTTGTGACCGGCCCATCCTTGCTCCTTCGCTCGCGAGGCGTGAAGCTCCTTTTTGAACACCGACCTTTGGCGGGGCAAACGAATGATGGCGCACGCACGACGAGAAGTAGCGAACCCCGCTCGCTTCTCCTGGTTCTTATTCTAGAACGGTGGCAAGCCGCGCGCGCTGCTTCCCCATATCTGGCGCCCATTGCACACGCGCAGCTTACGTGCTCGGGAAGTACGTAAACGCGTGGTACGTCTAGGCCCCTTCGTTTCTGCCTTGCATATTATGTGATCTCCCTCCGACAGGAGGTTGCTCTAACGTTTGAATGGAGCGTTGCTTTCATGACCGAAAGACCAGACGCAACCCTTTCACCGCCTCCCAAGCCGTTGAATTGCCTCCATGCTTTCGACATTCGGACCTACTCCCCCGTTCGTGCGTCGTCCGAATGTCTGAACCTCTTCAGCCCTTAAGCAGCCCTCTCACGCGTACACGAATCCGCGAAGCGGCTAGGCTCAACAGTGTACGCTTGATTGGAAGAGACGCGGAGGTCTATGCAACAAGGCGTGTGTACAAGCAGCTCGGATAGAATGATGCTTGCGTTATGATCGTGAGCACTCAACAAGAAGACATCGAACATACCGGCCCAGACAAGGAAAGATTTGACTTCAAAAGCATGAGGTGGCGAAATCATTCCAGGGATGCGGGCCCCAAATCCATTACCGCGAATAGCAATTTCCTTCTGCTATACAAGATCTCTACTGATCGTCTTCGAAGAGAGGCATTTTTTTGAGATGAAAAAAACCGTAATCTCCCAGTGTGACGGCATCTTGCATACCCGCAGTGCGGCTACACTCTAAACTTCCTTCAAACCCCGCGCAAAGGTTTCTGGTGCCCTATGAGATTCAAAACTTTATCAACGCCACTGTACCCCGAAAATACCACCGCAAAAAGGACCCTTTATACTTACGCTAAACCGGTTAGTCCTACCTGTTCCTGAGCCACCGCCGTCAGCATGCGGTGTTTTTTTGAGGTCTACCCCGCATGTTCACCATTTTTGTAGAGAATAAATTCGAGAGAATTTTTTGAAATGCGTTGGAAATTGTACTTGAGATGTGTTTCTCCAATTGGTGGACTTTTTGACCTCGATCCCTACTCGAGCAAGTGCCCAAAATGCTATTAAGAGGGGTTGTAGCGGGAATATGCCTTTCTGCTTTTACAAGAGGTGAGACAGAGCCCTCGCCATATGGAGAATTCTAAAGCTAACATTAAAGTAGCACAGACGAGCACTTCAATCCGCCCTATTGACACATTGAGTCCTCAGATTGATGCAGCACCGTCCCTTACTCCGACAACTTCTGATCCAACAGCGCCAAATCCCCAGAATGTTTGTCCAGGGTACAAGGCTTCTGATGTCGTTAATACGACACAAGGCTTCACAGCTGCCCTGACAATTGCTGGACCAGGCTGCTCAGCTTTTGGCAATGATATCGCAGACCTCATCTTCGACGTCAGCTTTCAGACTCAGGAACGCCTTAATATCAAGATATATCCCCGCTACATCGGCGCTGAGAACCAATCATGGTTCATCCTCCCTTCATTCGTGAGTGCTCCTTCTGGCGACGGCACTACGAACGCTGGAAGTAGTAGTCTTCAACTAGAATGGAGCAATGACCCGAGCTTCCAATTCAAGGTGAGAAGGACCGATTCTGGGGAAATACTGTTCGATACGTATGGCTTCAAGATCATCTATGAAGACCAGTATATCGAGTTGGCTACTCAAATGGTTGCTGATTACAATGTATACGGTCTTGCGGAGAATATTCATGACTTCCGTCTAGGGACTAACTATACGCAAACGTTCTATGCCGTAGATGCCGGAAACACGGTAGACGGAAACGTCTACGGAACCTACCCATTCTATTTGGAGACGCGTTACCATGCAAATGGAGGCAATTCCACATCACATGGAGTCTACGCTCGGAACGCCCATGGCCAAGAATGGCTACTCCGCAACCAAAGTATCACATATCGGACCCTAGGTGGTAGTTTCGATCTTTATTTCATGAGCGGTCAAACAGAGAACGGAGTCAGCACTCCATCCCAGGTCATCAAACAATTTCAAACAGAAATTGTCGGCCTTCCCGCAATGCAACAATACTGGACTTTTGGCTTCCATCAGTGTCGCTGGGGCTATCAGAACTGGTCCATCCTGCAGGAAGTCGTAGATGGATATGCGAATGCCGGGATTCAGCTTGAGACTATCTGGAATGACATTGATTACATGGATCAATACCGGTGAGTCGAGGTAGGTACTGCTTTGGGTGACGGTGCTAATACCGACCCAAGCGACTTTACAAATGATCCCAATACGTATTCTGTCACTGAAGGGCAAACATTTCTTGCTGGTATACATGCCGCTGGACAACACTACGTTCCAATCGTTGATTCCAACATCTACCGACCAAATCCAGCCAATGCAAGCGATGTGTATGAGCCATATCAGCGCGGCGCTGCGCTTGGTGCATTTATCAGAAATCCGGCAACAGGCGACTACTATACAGGCGACAATTGGCCAGGCTTCAGTGTCTGGGCTGACTGGCTTGTACCGCAGAGCCAAGATTTCTGGACGTACGAATTGACAAAATGTGTGTAACGACCTTCCTCGAAAAATATTGATGATTCGGCCCTGGTAGCGTCAACGCGTTGGCTTACATTTCGACAGGGCATGGAGATATCCCCTTCGACGGTATTTGGATCGATTTGAGCGAGGCATCGAGTTTTTGCGTTGGCTCTTGTGGCGACGGAAACCGTGCGTAGGATCTTACTCACGTCAAAATACATTGGCTTACGAACTTATCAGTCGACCTCAATCCGGCCCATCCACCATTCCTTCTCCCAGGGGACCCTCTGGATTTTGATTATGATTACCCTGAAGGATTCAATGTCTCTAATGCAACCGAAGCTGCTTCTGCGAGTGCAGCGTCCTCCAGCCAAGCGGCCGCCTCATCAGCTCATCCGCCACTCCCAGCCTCTACGACAACCACATTGGGAAGAGTGAATCCGACACCCGGTACGCGCCAGCTTGACTTTCCACCGTACGTCATCAACAATGTGCAGGCCGGCCACGCACTGGTGAAGGGAGCTATTGCCCCAAATGCCACCCACAGTGATGCCTACAACACTACCGAGTACGAAATGCACAATCTCTTTGGATACCAAATATCTAATGCCACATACCATGCATTACTCAACGTCTTTCCAGGTCGACGCCCGTTTACCGTAGGGAGAAGCACGTTCGCCGGTTCTGGAAATATTAGCAGTCATTGGGGGGGTGATAATACCGCCACCTTCGGATCCATGTACCTTTCTATTTCTCAGGCCCTCCAATTTGCCATGTCTGGGCTGCCCATGTTTGGTATGAAGCGCACCGTGTTGTCCCAGTCATACTACAAGCCCTGCTGACAGACAGCGCAAAGGTCCCGACACCTGCGGTTTTACGCATAACAGTGATCTGAACCTTTGTGCGCGCTGGATGGAGCTTTCTGCTTTCTTTCCCTTCTACCGCAACCACAACGTTAAGGCCACCATCCCGCAAGAAGCCTACCAATGGGCTACTGTGGCGGAAGCGACTCGCATCGTCATGAACATCCGGTACAGTCTTTTAACTTACATGTACACACTCTTCTATTATGCGCACACGCAGGGAGATACTGTCTTAAGAGCACTGCAGTGGGAATTTCCGAACGACCCGAGTTTGAGAAGCGTTGATAACCAATTTATGCTGGGACCTTCTCTATTAGTGACGCCCGTGTTAGAACCGAACGTGGAGACCGTGAAGGGCGTGTTCCCGGGCACCGCGGACGGCACCAAATGGTATGACTGGTACAGCTTACAGACGGTACAGGCGCGACCGGGTGAAAATGTGACGCTTGATGCTCCCTTGACGCATATTAACATCCATGTGAAGGGCGGCAGCATCTTGCCGCTCCAGACCCCAGGCAATACCACGACCACGACGAGAGGAAACCCGTACGGGCTGTTGGTGGCGCCAGATGCAAGCGGGAGTGCGAGCGGAAGCTTGTATCTGGATGACGGATATAGTCTTGAGCCAAATGCGACCAAGTTGGTAGAGGTATGTCACTGCTCTCATTCTGGCTTCTTAGCTGGGCGGAGAGTCCACTAACAGCACCATAGTTTGCATACTCGGATAACCGCCTGACGACTTCGACGACTGGACCGTACAAAGTCACTGCTCCGCTCGCAAACGTCACTATCGCCGGGGTCTCGGGCCTCCCGAAAGATGTGGATCTTACGGTTGCGGGAGAGCCTTGTGAGACTCGGACGCTTACGCTAGAATATGGAGCAGGAGTGTTGTACGTTAAGGGTATAGAGGAATTCACACGAGGCGGTGCATGGGAGGGTGAAGTAGATATGAAGCTTACTTTTTGAGTCAATGCCGATATTTCCGCACTTCATCCTCTGGTAAAAAACCTACGAGTTTCCGAATCTCGTACAGCTCTCAAGGTTTCTATTGTTTCCCTAATGTACATTTGAAGGCCACAGAGCAATTTATCGAAGGCCAAACCAACGTATGCTAGAAAGACCCCGCGGAGGGCAAAATAAAATTGACCAGATCATTTGAATGTACCCAAATCCCCAGTAGTTCGTTTCATACGTCGAGGTATCGCCAAAACCATTCATACAGTTGTGCGCATTGACGGCCCTAACGTATGCTCCAAGACTCCTACCAAAGTGCAGGATGATCGGGCCTATTTCACTCAGGCCACATTCACACCCTAAAACTGGAAGGGTGCGCGGCCAAGTAGTTTGAGGCATTGAGCCTAAAAGTATCCGGAATCAATTGATTACTGAGCGCCAGTAGGTTCAACAACTGCGGCTTCGCAGTGCTATATTGCGGCCAGTTGATCAGCGGCGGCGCCGTGCCTGCGCCGTTGGGATTCAACCCATTTACAAACGCAATATAATAACTTTGGATCGTCTCGGTCGGAACTGGCGTGGATCCCACAGTACCATATGCAAAGATGATGTCTGAGGCGTGGAAGGTTCCAAGAAGCGCGGTTCCGTAAAGGTAACTGGACAGGTAAGACCAGGCGGATACCTTCGAGGCAACGAGGTTAAGATAATTGCGGCGGGTGAGGGTAAAAGTTACATCCCCCAGGATCGCCGCCAGACGTTTGTATTCTGGGTAGATTTCGTTGGCGAAGGAAGTGTTAAACGGAGAGCCAGCGGGGCCGAGGTCGTCAGGGTAATTGGCGACAAGACCAGACACATCGGAAACGGCATTGGGGTTGTTGGGGTAGTATGAGGCGAGGTAAGCGATCAGCTCCGCGTTGTTCGTAATGTTACTTTGGACGAGGGAGAAGAGAGTGCCTTCGTCTTCTTGGTCGCCTATGATGATGGGGACTTTGGCGAAGGCGCCACTTTGAACTGAGAGTTCAGGGGATTGAGAATAGAACTTGCTGCCTGGGTCAGGGCGGGGGAGATAGCTTAGATCGACGGAACGATAGGACGAAATTGAAGGCACCGAGTTAGCTGCGTTGAGATAAGTTGTGTAGTCTCTGCTACGCAAGCAGGCGAGGACGTCCGAGGCACCAGAGCAGCCGGCATTTTGCGCGACAGTATTGAAGATGTTTTGGGCTTGAGGAGCAGTGACAGGGTCAGCCGGAGTGACAGAGCCCGAGTCCATAATAGCACCGCGGAATAGAGGCTTCCCGTTGTATGTATTATCACCACCATTGATGACGGTTTGATCAAAGACGGAAATGCTGCCTATGATAACGTTAGTGGAGCTAGCTCGGAAGTTGATGTATGCCTGATGTATGGCATATGGACACTGACCTGCGCTTTCTCCCCAGATTGTGACCTTAGTTGGGTCTCCGCCGAACGCTGCTATATTCTCCTGCACCCATTCCAGAGCGAGCCGTTGATCTCTCAGTCCCAGGTTTGTACTGCCTTCTTGAGCTAACTGGCTGCCCGCCAGGAAACCAAAGCCGCCGAGTCGATAGTTCACCGCGACATAGATTACATCCTTACCCAGGGACTCGGAGCGCTGAATCAAGCTAGTTGCATCATATGTCTGTGTTGCTCCAAACTCGAAGCCACCACCGAAAATCCAAAGTAAGACGGGGAGCTTAGAGGACGAAGTTGCGGTTGAAGGCCGCTGCACGTTGAGCGTCAGACAGTTCTCTCCTGCGTTGGTGATCGCCTGTCCAAATGGACTGTCCTCGAGGAGCCCTAGAACTGAGGTAGGGAAACCAGTCAAATTGACTTGAGTCTGAAATTGAGGGCATGCCGTGGGCACTCCCGTGGCGGTGATGGTACCAAAGCTGGCATTGATGGACTGTGGAGGCCGCAAGCGGAGGTTGCCAACTGGAGGCTGGGCAAAGGGGATGCCTTTGAACGAGTCGACATTGGCTGAAGTCGAGCCTATAACGGTGCCGTTCTTAATCGTGACAGAAGGGCCGGCTTGCCTTTCTTCAAGCGGCACGGCCAGCACCGACGCAGCAAGCAGTGACAAGACGTGAAACAAGCGCATCCTGCAACTCCTGATACAAGAAACAAAATAACGTTCCACTCACCATTTTGGAGATTCCGCTCCTTCTTTTATCCTGAATTACATCCATCTATTGCCCGCTTGACTACGCCCACGAGCTGCCCAATGGCCTCCGACAAGCAGCATTTGTCACGCCAGTTCATCTTAGCCAGTCGGCTACGTTTAGTCCACCATTCAGTGCACCGGACCAGGTCTTTAGTGGCCAACTAGGCGACGACTTGCAGCTTTCCGGTCCCTGAATTAGAAGAAAGACGGGATCGCCTTCGCAGCTGCACCTAAACTAGCAAGTAATGAAATCAGGAACCTGTTCTCGTCTAAACACGCGACGATTTCCCGCGAGACGTAACCTAAGTGAAGTCATTCTCGTCCCGAGGTCCTCTAGAACTCAACTTCACGCATTGGTATTTCCCTCGTTAAATAGACCAGATGGTGCGTTTCGAAGAGTGCGGTCTTTTGAAGTAAGCTTGGACATGAAGATGGGTCAGTGCTGATTAGATTAACGGGTCGGTATTCTGGTAGTTCTACTAGAAGAATGTATGCTGCCTACCTTATGCAATGCGCTCAGATTAGAATAACTTGTAACTACCTAACCTCGGCACCACGGAAAAGGGATGCGGACCTCGGAAGCTCGATCGGCGGCCTGGCCGGAGCTCCAAGGCTGCAGCTTAGCCGCATTTCTCGGCTTATTGGATCCAATACGTAATCACTTACGGAGTGCCTCCGTACCTCAGCCCACCATAACGAAAGACAACTCCAACAAGAATATACACACGTGGGACGATATCCAATCAAAACGGCGAGAGCGAGGATACGCTGACACGTACAAAGGCAGCTAGACTCTTTCTGTCCCTACCAATTCGGCTGTCAAAGTTGTCCAAGTCTCCCGAGAACACACGGGAAGGCAATCAGGGATCTGGGCCCCGATGAGATTTTTCCCAGCGCGAGATATTCCTTTCTTTTCGCCTTAGCAACCATTGATCATCATACCACCTGGACCTATTGCCGAGTCTTTCATGTACATTGACGAGAATTAGCTCCAGATCGCAAGCTCGCTTGTATGCCAGAGACGCTCAATTCGCTAGAGCTGTCTCCTGAGGCGCCGAAGCCCCCTTTTCGATCCTGACAATTTGATAGACGTCCCTGCAGACTTGACTTGTCTTTCCAGAGGACCAGAGCCAAGACTTGATGAGCGTTTCCTGATCAAAGAGATGGACCATCTTCAACGCAGGTATGGCTTCATTTCCGATGCGTGCCTTTTGTCGTCCGTAAAAGAGTACAGTAATGATGCAACTCCATAATTTATTTTCATTTTTGTTTTCCAATAGCGCTTTCCTTCAGGCATTTTCTCAGATAACCGTTTTTAGAGGATTCTTGAGTTCATACCTTTTCAATTCTCTCGAGAGGATAAGCCGACACAATGGTTGTGATTGTTTCTGAAAAGGCAAGATTCAAATTCTCCATACACTAGAAGACTACTCATTGCTTTTGTGCCTCTCGCTACTACGACATCCGCATTTCCAGTGCCTTTTCCCATGGATATTCCACTTGTGTTCCGTGTCATCTCACTTTTCGGAGGTCTTGCGACTGCATTGGCTGGAAGCAATTTCACTTCTTTCAATGCTCGTATTTTTGCTGGCGTAATTGACAACAGCCTTTCTTGTAGAGTTTTCGTAGCTGATTTCGTAAGTTATTGTATTTGTTATCACTTCGAAACAGAAAGAGAGAAAGATGATTGGTGTTCAAGGTTCCGGATCGTTCTTTGTCGAGCGATTCAGATGGGTGAATTCATCGAGAAACATTGACTTTCGCAGGGAGCGTGCTACTGCGATGTCCCATGTCGACCTCTCAGAGCTTCCTTTGGGCAAAGGCTTCGTTCAACGTTTGTGCTTATTAAGACACAATTCCAATGATGAAAGAAAACCATCAGCTCCCCGCCGCTTGATCAAAGTGTCTTACAATAAATTACGATCGAAATTGGCTGGCCGCTCGGCATTGTAACAATGAAGCCATACAGTCGCCGTAGCACAAGACCGACCGTTCCAAAATCCCGAGGTAAAACATGCTCGCTTCTGAGCGCTCGGGGTGTTCACCTTCTTTGCCGGGTTTCTTTTTGGCCAGAGCGTTAATTTTCTTCGGAACGCATCGTCTCATAGAGCGGCGCACCTGATGAAATCGTGTACTAGGGCATAACTGAAAGATCGGTGATGAATGTGTGTGCTGGGCCGGTGAGACTTGAGTTCTCTCACGCCTCTTCTAGAGTCTTGAGAGTCACTCCAGCACTGCTGACGGCCCTGAACTCCCTCGTGATTTTGCTTTTGAAGCCGAAAGGTGAGCGTTTGTCTCTGTCATAACACTGATATGTGCAAGGGCTAAAGGCTGTGACGGTGCCCCGTGTCGCAGCTCTGTCCATCATTGCTCCTTTTCTTGCCTTCGCCTGTGTCTTCGCCCTAGGGCCCAGGCTCGCCGCTCTAACAGCCACCCAGCCCATTGCACGATGGCTGCGGGTCAGAATGGCAATCATTCTTTGCAGATTTTCAGCAATGAAGTGCTTGACAATATCATTTCACGCTTTCCCACTTGCCCTATCGACGCCAACCACCTGCCTATCTTGGGCGGTAAACCTGCATTTCCCAACTATCGAAATGCTCCTTTGAAGGCTCTTTCTGAAGTTAATAAACAGTTCAGAGCTCTTGCTGCCCCAAGACTATTCCAAGCACTGTACCTTCATGGGAACATTACGAACATCATGAATACTGCTACGCTGCTCGCGGAATGCGATGCTGTAATTTTTAGCACGAAGTGTGTCACTCAAGTGCCCCTAGTCAGCGTAACCACTTAGTAATTCCAATAGGCGACTTACGATTGAAGTTACTAATGAGCGCGACTACGAAACTTCACCTCTCCGGATCCCCATTGAGGTTGCTAAATTTGCTGGCAAGTTACGAAAATTGGAAGTCTTGATCTTGCTCGTCGGACCATCGAATGTTCTGAGATTCCAGTTAGCCTTCAATCAAGCTGGCTCCGTACTTCCATCTGTCAAAGCCGTCGTCCTTGCAGCGCACTGTCACTGGCTTATTCCCTTGTGCCCTGAGGTCAAGAGCGTTCTGTCCGCCGGACTGTACAGAAATGCACTTGGGGACGTTAGACAAGGAGAGGACGAGTTGATTCAAGCATCTCGCCAAGCCACACAACTTGTTACATTCTCTCTTCCGATTGCTCTACCACCCTCTCTGCAGGGTAAGTAACTAGAGACTAAAGCGCTGCGGATCAGATACATTAATAAAGTACAGCTATGGTAAATGCATTTCCACAGATCACAAGTCTCAGTTTGATCGGTCGGAAAGGGTCACGCATCGTCGACACGAGAAGTCTGCCGCTCATGGTAAGCTCTCCCCCATAACTCATTCAAGTTAATCTACCAACCAAGTGTTATAGAGAATACTACCAATTCTCATGGGGTTCACTAGACTTCGTCTTCTCTTCTTGCCGGATATCTCCCACCTCGGACTCGGCTACGTCCGCCATGTCTCGGACACTCACCTGGGGGTCCCATTGCACGAACGGTTTATGACGGCTCAGCAGCGTATTCATGAAGAGAACACTGAGCGTACCCTCGCTTGTGATGTTTTCCTTTCGCTTCCTACTTTGGAGCGGCTTCAGCTTGGTGGGGATAATTGCCGGGCGCACAAAGGCTTGAGCCATTTGGGACAGCCTTGTATCTTTTTACATCATCGCTGGGTGACACTGCCATGTCGAGATGATGCATTTCAGAATGTTTAGCTTGATATGGTTTTGAAGGAGCCCAAGCACTTAGCAGAAATCTTTCTTCCGTTATTAGGGTATCAGAAATGAGAGCTTTAGGATTCTTTGACAAGCCTTCCCCTCCATGAACCGAAAATAGGATAAGCAGATTGGCATATTTCGTAACTTAATTCTAGGCCGTTTGCTATTCGTTGTTGGCAAGATCGATCTCGTGTCCGATTCTGACTTACCGGCTTCAAAGCTTTAACTTTGACCGGGAGAGCCCCAATTTTGATGCCAGAATCTCCTAATTCATCGTGATCAAGATCACTCTCTTCTCAAAATCTCGATTCCAGCTTAACAACTACAGCAATAATTGGAGCACTCCCTAACTGGGTTTTGGTAGTTACTACAGACCAATATGTTTTCCGACATCCTGAACTCCTCATGCGAATATCTGCGGCATCTCTACAGTAACATGAGAGTTTGCGATCAACTACTGGAGCCTATGCTTCATTTTAAGGGTGGGAATCGTGGGCGTATTCAATTGGATCCCGCCCTCCTAAACTCAGCGAATGCTTCCAACGACGGCTTTACATTGGCATCAACCCTATTTTCGAATATTCTCTCGAAACCATGGTAGATTTGCCACTAGATCACAACACACAACCGAAGTCATATACCTCTAGTCGATCTATCGTAAGTAAGCCCGAAAGCTTCTCTGATTTCTAATATTCTATTGAGACTAGAACGCTACCTAGCTAATGTACCCACCCATCGGCAACTAGGACGATTGTGGGACAGTTAACACATCATATCCACTTTTCGTTTCACATTCATAAGGTATACGATAAGTTGAACTCCTCGTGACTTGTGTCGAAAACTGAGAAACCATTGTCTGGCTGGTCTCGTTGGTCTGTGAAAGGATTGAATAGCTACGACACAATAATATGGTTGGATCCATCCTGCTTTGCCTGTTCTATTGTGCATTTAAGATAACAATCTTGCATCAGAATTGTCTTTGTTCCACCGTCACAGCAGGGAAGCTGGGCTGTGGGATTCCCCATAGTCATTGAGATAACGATGGATTTCGTTGCACAAGAGGGAAGAGAATTCACGCTGCTTAGGAAAACTTGGTCCGGGCATAGATCATAGCTCGATCTTATTGGATGAGCACAAGCATCGGTCCATTCCAGAGCGAAGTAGGCTCGGATCACCCGACGAAGGTGTAAATCCACGTCAGTACCATACAAAAGTTTCGCATTGAAAACTCGGACGTGGCTCGACTGGAACAACTTAACAAGCGAGCATCGAAATTGAGATTGCTCCTCGGCTAAAGCTGGCTTCTGTTGTGATTTGCTGACAACCTTGATTTAGTCTAGATCGCTCCCTTCGACCGGTAGCGGCACATCGAGCCAGGGATACTCGCAAGATTACCCACATTCAACTGAATGACGTACCGTGGTGTTGCCTAGGAGTTTCGGACTAATGGTGTTGATTCCATAAATCCGTCCGGTTATAAAGTTGAAGAGGCAGCTGAAAGTTCATGTCAGTGGTCCCACCGTCCCAGTCTATATCATCAAGTTATGAAGTCTTTTTTCTCTTCTCACATATATATCGTTTTAGTAGCTGGACTACTAAATACCCTCGGCGCTCTTGGTCTTAATCAAACCACCTTGAGCTCTAACCAAACCACATTTTGCTCCCATAATACTACCTCGAGTACTCTACGTGGCCTTGGCAAGAGGACTGGTTATAGAGTGCGCGCCATTGATCAGTGCCCACCACAAGAGTGCATGGAAGGGGATATACCCGCAACAGCTACGTTCTTTATGACTTCCTGGCGAGATGATGGCTCCCGGTTGGATACTCGTCCTGCTGATCGCCGAGTCGCTGGTCCAAGGGATTGGGGCATCTTGTGCGCGGTTCCTGAACCCGACCATCGTGCTACATCATTAAATGCAGTATATTTTCGAGCTTTCGGGAAATGTGAAGAAGATGAGATTTGTTTCCAGAGCCGGCACCAGGCTGAGGGAACAGCGCTCTGTGTTTCTGGCATGACTTCTCAGGAGCTTTTGCCAACCGAAACAAAAACGGCGGTCCGCCGCACACGGATTTATCCACCCGATCGGAACAAGAGGTATGCCTCCGTTGAGATTGTGCTTACT
The DNA here is from genome assembly GCA_021030935.1 of Astrothelium subdiscretum. Classification (NCBI taxonomy): domain Eukaryota; kingdom Fungi; phylum Ascomycota; class Dothideomycetes; order Trypetheliales; family Trypetheliaceae; genus Astrothelium; species Astrothelium subdiscretum. Next base: position 150,024 of record JAGFMW010000198.1, read on the forward strand.
CAACGGAGACGTGATCAAGCACAGCATCAACCGACAGGCTTGTACAAAGCCAAGTATATCATCCTTGAAGCTGAACGCCATACTGGCGAGATCACAGGCCATCCGCAACTAGAACACTATACAAGCAACATTCAGATGTATTTTGACCCGCAACCAAGAGGGTTTCATATTGATGTGGCCGTGGGGATGCAGACATTTGAAGACGAGGCAACCCTGAATGCATATTTCGAATAAACTTTTGGAATATCGGTGACAAGGAAAAGTTGGATAACGCAACGTAACGGTATCTTGGGTGCTTTAGTGGTTAAGCTTCAAACAGTACGACTAATTGTAGAAAAGGAAGATAGTTGGAAGTCTACGTGAACTGTAACGTGCATACGCAAGCAAGAGATGTCGGGTTTTTGGTTCGGGAAATAGAGGGCGTTAACGATGGTCCAACGCCAGGGAGGTACTCTTATAGAATTGAGAGCTTACAGGGCTTCGACTTCTTTCCGCAGGCAGGTCACGTCAAAGGTGTTGCGGTATTGACGAAGCACGCAAGTTGCAGCACTACCAACGATTGAGTTTTGTTTGGATCTTACGCATCTACCAACACCGTCGCAGTAAGTAAGATCCAGATGCACATATCCACATTAGGCATGTTCTGTCGTCAAGGTTTTACCAGCTACCTCCAATTAGTCAGCGAGCCGACGCTCGTAGTTCCAGGCCGCTTGCAGTTTCTCGAATCGTCATGAGCAGCTTGGAGTGAGCGCCTGTACTCGAGGGTCTTACAGGACCCCAGTTTCGTGAAAATGGGATTGTTGGATCTGATCGAGGCGAGACACGCCCAGCGTCCATGCAGGAGTGATAGTGACCATATGGAAGCTGAGCTTATCATCTCGCAATTCCAAGCTAATCATTGGCATTGCAGGAACCTCAAGCGTCTCTAGGACAGTGGGATAGATTATGAGGCCAAAGTAACAATGAGCAATATGAGCCTTCAAACCCGAATCCGAATGCCGCATCGCCATATCATAGATCTGCTTGCAGCCAAACACATGATGCTTTGCAAAGATGGCTTTCATGATAACATTACTCGCCATATTTTCTTTATACGACACCTTGAGTTGACTTGAGTTGATTGAAACAGACGGCCACACTCGGTTCAGCATTAATGAAAAAGGACAGCAAACCCACATATAGCAAATCTCTGATTTCGGCCCATAGGCGTTGCGATTTACATGTTCTCTGAGCATAACTTGGCTCTTCGGGCCATCCACTCTCGAAGTCACACTCTCTGCACGAGCATTTCTTCTCATACGGAATGGCGCCTTCTATGGCGTTTGCAAAGTCCAGAAAGCTGAGCCAGCTTCTAAAAATTCAATTTGCAATGTTTGGGCAATCCATCCAGTCCAGGTATAACAGGTAGAGGGCTTTACGTGTATTTTTTTGCCCGCTTTCGAGCATGACAGGAGTGTCAGGATAAATTGGCGCTCCGCTTCGTGTATGACAATGTCTTCAATCGTAAATGTAGTATCGCAGGGAAACGTGGATAGCACTAAGGCGAGTACGTGACATATCGTTGAGGTTCCTGATATTCGCACAATTTTATTTTGCTCTCGGAGGGCCTGGCTGAGGGAGCGAAGTAGGTCCACAGCTGCATCCACAGTGAAGCTGTCCAACAGATCATTTGGTAGTGCAACATCAAGAATTCGGTAAATGTTGTGGATTTTGAGAACTTGCTCTGCCACGAAATCTCCAAAGCCAAGAGCAAAGAGCTTTTGCGCCAGTAAATCGCCTGCATTGGTAAGTTGTTCGATACTTGCGACAGCTGACTGTGCTGGAAGGAGTTGCAAAGACAGTTGAGATAAGATTTCGCCAAAAAGTCTCAGGCAGAGGAAAGGTTGTGTAGGCGGAGAAGGTAAATAAGATAAAACTAAACCGAGGGATCAACATATAGGCAGACGTAAGTTAGCAAAATTTCCTATAATGGGAAATACTAAGGAACGTACCTTCAGTATATCGTACATATTGTTTATATAAATACCACATATGTGGGCCACGGAAGCTTCCTCAATCGCTAGAATATGCTCGTGCTTCTTCAAGGGTTTCCGAACGCTCAAAGGAACCGCGAAATGTCCTGTCACCAGACCGATTAGCATTCAGGAAATCACCGTCTGGAGCAGATTGTACAAAGCACCGGTCCCGATTGGAGGCTTGGGAAGTGTGTGTACAAGGACGAAGGTCCGATCAGTATGCGGCAGGACTCCAGTACGCGTATGGCGGTGCGACGAAGCCGTAGTCTAACCTAGAAACTCATTTCATGGAGGTTAGAATATCCGATGGGGATATTCAGTAGATGGAACTTTACCAAAGTCCTCGACGAACATCCAAGAGTCCTCGATTCTAATCGCGCAAATTGATTTTCGATAGTCCGGATCCAATGGCCGCGAACTAAATTACCTTGCAAGCTAGGAAGAATGCTTCAATGGCAAAGCCTAGGCGAAGGGCGTGCTCGTTACGTTAAGCTTTCTTCTGACAGCAACTGCATCGATCATCGACGGGGTAAAACGTCGAGGCTGGCGTGAAGTGGGCAAAACTTTCGGCACTCTGGCTGTAAGGCACGGTGGCTTTCAGTACTTTAGTCTAGTCTAATTAGACCGACCAAATGGCGGGATAGATTCCGCGGGTGTGTCAATTCCTGCGACCTCAGTCTAATCCTTACTTAGAATAGGTAGCTGTCAGAACGGCTTCAAGTTTGCCCGGTTCATACCCAATTTTGCTGCCTCTAAAAGTCTCACGGATGCACTGGCACGCGGTTGACAAAAAAAAAGTGAACACCTTGCTGGGGTACCTCCCAACTGAAAACCCCACATCTAATCAGATATTGCTTTGGAAATTTGTTTCTAATCTAATGGTGGCAACCGGGTTAACAGATAAAAATATATGGGGTAACCCTCCGTTTGGTGTTCGATATATATCGTCACCCGCGTGACTGGCAAGACTTACATGCGATTTACGCGTGGTGGAATTTGTATGTACATTATCCTAAATTAATAATATCTAGAATTGCTTGAATGTCTGATATAGAAATCGAACCTCAATAGGCTCGTGAGAAGGCGAAACTATCGGGTATCCGTGAAACTCGCTTCAATGGCACAACCCCTCAGATTATGGAGCTCATAGGGAAGACCGTCCTTTGCCATGGTCAGTATCGCTCGGAATCCATCTCCAGCGGTCTCTCCTCCGCTGGTAGCTCTACTGGAGGATCCTCTTCGCTTCGATCTTTGTAATGAGCCCCTAATTCTGGCCTGCTCTGCTCATCCAGCAGTTCCGCTCTTTGCCTTTCGGTGTCCGGCAGCTCGAATTTGTCCCATCTGCTTTCGGCAGTACTCAGATCCTCGTGTCTATTGGCATCTCCTCGTTTTCGTCGTCGAAGCAGATAAAGGGCGGCCAGTAATGCAAGCATACCTATCACTCCGAAAGTGACACCTATCCCAATCCCTGCTTTGGCACCTGATGGGAGGCCATTGTCTGATGATGCGTTCGAAGGGGCTGGTAAAGTTGGACCTGAGGTGACTAAGGATGGAGTACTCACTGCGCCGCTCGAGAACGATCTCGTCGACGTTGCCTGAGCGATGTTCCATCCGGCGACAGCAATCGCGCCAACCGTAGAATCACTATCTAGCGTGGTTGTAACAATCGTCCAGTCGCTCGATGCCGTCGCCAAAGTGTCCGAGCTTGATGCATACGTGAGCACAGTCCCAGAGCTGACGCTCGACAAGCAATTTCCGAAGGCGTTTTGGTCCCAATAGTAACCACTTGGATTAATCAAGTCAGCAAGCAAGCAAACATGCAATCGAAGCTAACCTTCACTTACGAGGGACAACAATTCACCAGCGTGCTGCCTGGGCCCGACAGAGTCGTGCCTATTGTGAACCATCCGCTCGGACACACCACCGGTCCGATGTTCAAAATAGTGTGCTGAACACTTTGAGCTCCGAAGAGACCCTGTAACCACCACGTCGTGAGGGCTTGTGGCTGACAGACTACGTCTGGGTTGATCTGAATCGCGTATCCAGGGTCATAGGCCACGAGACTGGGCCCGTTGAGTCGATAAGAACCCCCGCATCCAGGAGGAGGAGTAAACGTTGTCGTGAGCGGGATAAAAGACGTGATATTGCCATCACTTCCAGTGACGTCTGGGTATGTAACCGACATCAGATCAAGCACGAGATCTTTTTAGAATTTGAAAAGGTCGCTTAGTGTGAGGAGATTTTGGCCCTATGTATCAGATGAAAACGTTGAAAGATGCCCGGAATATCCGCAATTCGTCGTGCAAGCAGCCAGCTAAAGAAGCTGCACTGACCGGTGCAATATTACTCCATAAAGTAGACATTGCTTACCCTAGAGTGGGCAGTGTGCATCTTTGCCTCAGCCCTGTGCCCAGTGGGCCCAAATTAGGACTTACTCTTAGACGAACAAAGGCGTGGCACCCATGCGGAAAGTCGACCAATGATAATTATGCACTCAAGTTCGAAAGCTTAGCTCATAAGTATTGAAGCCGGTCGAGAAGCGACCGAAAGGCATCCTTCGTTTGAAGTGCACTATGTGACACGCTGATGACTTAGCCAGCATAATCTCGATTAGAGTGGCTCATGATGTATGAAGAGCACGGTGGCTGCTCTGTCGAGCATTCAGTCCTGGACTGCAGGACCGGACTACACTATCCTCGTGTTGAGAGAGTGGAATCGAATGAAGTACCGTATGCTGATCCACCACAGTAAGTCGCTAGTTGAAGCTGAATACGGCTACACCCAAGTCCTCCCCTGAGCTAGTCTCGAATAAGCGGTTGATCAGTTCCCGTCAGTTCCGGATCACCTGCACGGGCTCATCCGCACGTGCGGCGGAAGGCAGGATGATCGACTGTAGGTGTGTAGGTACCTTGGAACATCCGCTTTAAGCTCTAATAGAAGTGCACTGACTGGTAAGCGTTTATTCTATATCAATTCCGAGATTACGGGTCATCACGATAGAATTTCATGCCATGTCGCTCACCACTGCATCCTATTCCAAGTCATCTTTCCAAATTAGGTTCGAGATCTCGTCTTCCTGTGACGGTTCACGACTGACTCCAGAATCGTTTACAGACTATAATTTTTCTTTGTTCGTCGACTATCCGCGCCATTTCAGAGATTTTAAAGTTGGCTTGCGAAGTAATGTCCCTAAGATGATCAGGTCTCAGTTGAACTATCCTAAGAGAAGTCCAGGACACTACGTCGTACAGGACAAAACATTGGAGACCTCAGAAATTCGACTGACAATATACGCCGCCGATTGTTGGAATGCTGACCATCTCATCCGACGTAAAAGAGTCATTCCAAAGGTTTCAATGACATTTTCTAGGCTTGCCGTACATTTACGATGTTTCAGTGGAGACATTTGACGGTGACATGAGGGTAGGAGATAGTCATATTTACCATTTGAGCTGATCGCTTCAGAACTAATTTCTTAATGCATGAATGCAATGCAAATGCATTATTTTCAGTCTAATAAGCGTGCACGCAGCAAGGCAAAATTGTCGTTGTTGAAGTCGGCAGACTGTTCTGTACCCTCACTAATGATTCGTAAGTCAACACATCATCGCTGATCGCGATCCCTTCTGTAATCACGCACACAAAATGCAGAGCAGGAACAGTTCTAGATTGTCACAGGTGGGAAATCAGTGATCCAGTCTGAAAACGGCATCATGATTCAATTCTTCATGGAGCTGCCTGCACCGAAATCCTATCATCAATACGTAACGCCTTGGCAAGAAACATTACGAAGCGCTTCATCTTAAATACCAGAAGGAAGCCTAGCAACATGGGCAAAGTTCTATTCATCATCGTCGCGGCGATTATTCCAATTTTTGCAGGGTCGTCCGCAGTCCAAATGAACTCAAAAATCTCCTGATGAACCAGACCGGCTGCCGCGAAGAAAAGCAACCCATCATGTTCTATACATAATGGTAGCCTGACTCGTCGTTTGCAATGCAGCCGGTCGAGGATCTCTTAGGCTTCCGCAATAGAATTGCCGATGCTTTGAAGATGGCCGAATTCACCGTTACGAACACCATGGATGGGAAGGCGAGGTGCGGATGGATCTTCCTGGACGATCTGAATTGCGGTACTTCGAAGTCGGCACACCCTTGGCAGCCCACTCTGTCAGTCTACGAAACGATCCCCGATACAACGACCATAGCCAAAATCCGTGATATAATATAAGATGTGTCCATAAAACATGTGGACGTAATTGAAGCGACTTTGCTTGTCCTTTTTTGCATGTCCATCGCAATGCCTCTGCCAATCTTGCTTGTAGGGGCAACATGTGTTTCTCTGAAGAATTACAACAATTGGCCATCGACAAGAAAAGATCAGGGAGATGGTTGTGCCGTTGACCGTTTGGTAGTGCTCCAAAGTGATGTGCAAGAACAGGAAGAAATCGTGGAACCTAAGACCGGGACATGGGATAGTCTATTGACGATGCATCTCCAACAGCTGGTTCGAGAGCTCCCAGTAATCGCTCCGACTCGATGGAAGCGAGATCGCAGTAACTACAACGCCGCTCTGCTTGACCCAATGTTAGTCAGGCGGGAAACGCGATGAACATGAATGGAACAGTAGCTTGGCCTTGGCAGGTGGATATTTGTATGATAAGAAACAGATCAATTAATTTGATAGAATACATGCACTTAGCCAATGAGCAAAAGACCGCAACGAGACGTGCCAAGCGCATTTTGAGGACTTCGATTGACAGGTGAGGTGAGGAGTGTGTCCGTCAATAAGCGTCCATCTTGTACTATTGTGTAGCACGAGGCCGAATTACGGTCTTTGGAGAATCCCCAAGACTCATCAAATCAGACAGCGATAAAGTGAGTGTCGTTTAATTTTCGAGATTTGCACTGCTCGCTTCGATGTACTGTGTCAGTTTGCCTTCTCTAGAATAAGCACGTGTCAATATCCACGAGGCTTGGAATGGACCCTTATGTTCATTTGAATATCGCGATAAAGAAATATGCTCCGTCCAACGCTATAACAGGGGTATACTTTGGTGACACAGCATATTCTTGGGCGGTCTTAGAATCGTACAACTTCGTGTAGAGTCTTGGACAATGGTATGCTGGACGAGTAAATGCTGCGATCCCCTGGAAGAACTCGTCAGATCCTAGCGTCGAGATTTCGAATACGGTAGATGTGCTCCAGGAGGAGTGGAATGTCCGGATCGACCGAAGACCTTGGATCAATATCGACGAGGATAGAAGAGTCTGACTGGAAGGTGGAAGTTTCCGGTGATCGCACTCCGCCACCGATCGCGTCGGCTTCCCGAACTGCTGCACGCCATCGTCATAAGCCGCTGCGCTGTCTGCTCTACCACGCCACTCCCAAAGCCCGGGCGCCTAGACGATCCTACCTCAGAACTGGATATCGTGCTGCAGCTTCTCAAAAGCCGGCCGTAGCCCAAGTTTAAAGGATAGCCCCTCAATGGTATCGGTCAAGGTTCTTCCTTTTCGTTGCATGAGCCTAGTGATGTCCCAAGTCAATGCTGAACCCTCGCATACGCCCCGAAGCGGTAATCCACAGAGGGAACGCTGTTCGAAAAATACGAACTCTGACGCAAGGTTGGATAGACGGCGCTGGATATCTCTCCTACACCATGCCTGATCTAGACGAGAACATACGCAAGCTCTGTACGATGGGAGCTACATCGGGTCACACCAATGGTCAACGGCTTTCTCCACATAAGCAAACTGTCGTCCGTCTTTTCGTAGATGCAGTTGTACCTTCTGAGGGGGCTACTTCGAGGCGAGGATGGTTCGAGGCCTTGGTACAGTTCTCACGCTCGCTTTATTCTCCGCTGGACAGGTTCTGGCCGGAGTCGGTATGTAGTTCACGTGTGCAGCTTGCAGTTGCTTATGGTTTTCACAGCATATTCAGTGAAGACGTTAAACAAAACGAGTACTTCGTCGTGTGAATCATCTATCTTATCTTTGTCTTCCTCCACAAGCACTATAAACACTGGGACCGCGAACAGAACGAGTACTACGTCGTGTAAATCATCTATCTCATCTTTGCCTTCCTCCACGAGCGCTATAAACACTGGAACCGGAAACAAAACGAGTACTACGTCATGTAAATCATCTATATCATCTTTGTCTTCCTCCGCGAGCTCCTCCTCGAGCGCTATTAACACCGGGACTGCAAACAAAACGAGTACCACGTCGTGTAAATCATTCGTCTCATGTTTGCCTTCCTCCACGAGCGTCATAAACACTGGGACCGGAAACAAAACGAGTACTACGTCGTGTAAATCATCCATCTTATCTTCGTCTTCCTCCACGAGCGCCTCCACGAGCGCCATTAACACTGGGACTGCAAACAAAACGAGTACTACGTCGTGTAAATCATCTATCTTATCGCTTTCTTCCACGAACACCATAAACACTGGGACAACAAATACGTCGTGTAAATCATCTACTTTACCATTGTCTTCCTCCTCGAGCGCCATAATCACTGGGACCGCAAACACGTCATATACATCATCTATTTTATCGTTGTCTTCCTCGACGAGCGCCGTAAACACTGGGACCGCAAACACGTCGTATAAATCATCTACTTTATCGTCGTCTTCCTCCACGAGCGTCATAAACACTGGGACGGCAAGTAAATCGCACGTATCATCTATCTCATCGTTGTCTTCCTCCACGAGCGCCACCAATACGGGGACCGCAAACAAAACGAGTACATCTTTATATTCCTCCACGAGCGCCATAAACACTGGGACGGCAAGTACATCGTATGTATCATCTATCTCATCGTTGTCTTCCTCCACGAGTGCCATAACGACTGGGACCCCAAGCAAATCGAGTACATCCTTATCTTCCTCCACGAGCGCCATAAACACTGGGACGGCAAGTACAACGTATATATCATCTATCTCATCGTTGTCCTCCTCCACGAGCGCCATCGATACTGGGACCGCAAATTACTCCACCCAAGGACCATCTTCATACTCCGGGGCTTCAAACGAGAGCCCGAGTCGATCTCGAGGCTCGAGCACCCGTATAGTGCCATCGACAACGTCTTTGTCCTCAAGCACGACAAGCACGACATCTTCTCCCTTGGCGACTATCACTTCAAGCCCAGCCACACTCTCCCTCTCACGTCCTGTGGAGAGCTGCACTTATCCAGTGTACGATGTGTCAACATTGCCCAGCGTTGGACCCGAAGGTTTGAGCTGCTACGCAAGCTACTCTGCGTATTGGTTTTCTGTCAGCAGTGGTTGTGCGAACTCAACGGAGGTCTATTCTTATTCCACGTATCTATCAACCAAATTAGTGGATGAGGAGTATACCTTATGTGATGGAGTGCCCCGGTTGCGCCTGACCGGACCACCAGAGCCTACAACTACAACTCAACTCGACGCAATTGGAAGATACAGCGGCGAACTGACCATCACTGAAACCGTCGATCAGCCAGTACCCATTTCTCCGTCGGTAAATACTATTCCAGTGACAAAGACGTTCAGCACGATCAAGTGCCTCGATCCGGAACCGACCATAACGCAGCCTGACTGTACATATAGCCCGCAGGACTGTACAGCATTGTTTTCGCTCTGGGCTTTCAATACACTTGCCCTCTCTCCGCCTTGCACCATTGCATCGTCAGCGACACCGTGCGCTTCTTGCAAGGGATGTACAGTAACTGTACCTCCGATTCGGCTCCTATATTTTCCCGTCACGACTTCGGGAGATTTTTGCGGTAGCTGTATTTCTGACCATATCCCTGTCTTTGTCGAGCGAAGCTCATGAGTGAACAGATACGGTCATTACTCCGTCCGAACTCGGCTCCGTACCAGCAACGGCCGAGGCGTTCGGTACAACATTTACGTCAGGAACGGCCTACATCTCCTATGGCGGCTTCCAGGTCAATGGCTACCAGGGACAATGCGGTAGCTCCCAGCCACCAGGCTTCCTTCCTCTCCCATCTTCAGACGTGTCTAGCTTCCGCGGGTTTGACCCCGCACCAATCACTGATTGTTCTCCTGGTGGATGTGTCACATCGATAGATCCTCAATATCCCTTCAATTATGCCGATCTCGCTCCCAACGAAGTCCCTTGGGATGCTTGGGCTGGCCAGCCCGATTGTGACTATGAAAAAGAACCTACTCTCTTCCAGAACTGCAGCGTCATCAATGACGCCATCTACAACCCCGCCCTCATCTATCCCACGCAGATTGGCAAGTTGAATCCACTCTGGGCTCAATGTGAGACGGCTTGGGAGGGTCTATCGGATCCGCCATACCTCCTCACACCAACAGCCGAAGCTGCGCTTCCAACACCAAATGCCCCGAATCCAACTCCGAACAACCCGGGTCCGGGACCTTCTCCTGCACCTCCTTCACCGGGAAGCAATGTCGAGGGCAGTCCGGGACCTACCGCGCAGCCAGAAACTGGTCCCACAGGCTCGGGATCCGGTACAGGGTCAGGCTCATCCGCTGGTAACCCTCCACCGCCGCCAGCGAACCCCAATAACCCTGGTGGCGGGATCGCATCCATTCTTGGCGGAGGACCGGGAGGCGGAAGCGGGTCGCAGCCTGGACCGGCAAACCCTGGAGGCGGTATTGTCTCGATCATCGTAGGTGGAGGCTCGAGTCCGAGCTCAATCCCCATAAGTCCAAGCAATGGAGGCTCAGGCTCAGGAGGAGGTTCTTCCGGAGGCAGCTCCGGTGGGGGCAACGCCGGTCCCAGTCCCGGTACTGCTTCCTCTGAGCTTGGCTCAAACCCGGCGTCTGGCTTCGGGGCCGGCTCTCAAACGATTATACCAGTTGGTTCGTCCAGTCTCACCGCGCACGAAACCACCAACGCCGCGAGCCAAACGGTAGTTGTCGCTGGCGGCACTACTCTAAGCGTTGGCGGTCCAGCACTGACAACCGGCGGCGCGACACTCAGCGCAGGTCCTTCAGGCATTGTGGTTGCGAGCAGTGGCGGTTTGGGCAGTGCCGCGTCTACCGTCGCAACCGCGGCTGCCGAGACGGGCGCAATCATACCAGAAGGCAGTGCGAGCGTCACAGCCGTCGAAACGACGAATGCGGCCGGCCAGACTGTGGTGGTCGTAGGAGGAGAGACATTGACGGAGGGCGGTGCCGCGCAGACTACGGCGGGAGAGACCCTCAGTGCCGGTCAGAGTGGAGTTGTGGTTATCAGTGGTGGGAAGACTGGTACGGAATCCTATTCGAGTATCGGAACCAACCAGCCCCTCGCTGCGCCAGCTTCACAAGCAGCAAAGGTCAAGACCAGTAGGTCTCAGCTTTTGAGTGTGGTTTCGAGTATTGGAGCCTTGAGCATGAGTCTCATGATTTTTTAAAGAATGTGTTGGAAATATCAGGCCATTTGTGCAGGAAATGGAGCGTGTACAAGACACGATCGACTAACATTATGGAATGTCTTGGACCATGCCGAGGCTTACGCAGGAGTATCATGAGCATTTCAAAATTCGTTGAAAGGCCACCGTTGACAGTAACTTGGGATACCTAACTAGATATAGACGATTAATGTATATTCACGGGCTCGGGCTCAAGCCAAATTGATGCTACGCATCAGCTGCTTTAGGCAATAAAATTCGCTGGCGATGCTCGTTGGTCTCTTTCATATCTGATAAATTCTAATCTCCAGATGCTACAAGTTCACGTCTCAAAGCTTGCTCTTCCTGGGTTCTATCTCTAGATCTCTGAACCTGTGAAATCTCTCCAAACTCTGTGGATTCGCGACTGTCGAGCTCACTTTAACATCCTTCCCGCTGATCAAATTTTTGATTGCGATCTCGACTTTTTTCCCGTTGACCGTGTACGGAATTTCCTTCACCTCCTCCACAAATCGTGGTACATGCCGTCGGCTCAATCCCTTCGCGATCGCCTCTCTCAATTTCTCTTTAAGCTCGGCTGTGAACTGACTGCCCTCTTGCATTCTCACAAAAAGAAAGACGGCTTCATCCGTGTCACCTGGTCGTCGGCGCCCAACACACAGTGTCTCAGCAATACCGAGGGTGGTATTGAAGGGCGGTGACTCGGTAATGGCGTAAATCTCTCCACTGCCAAATCGAATGCCACTTGGATTCAGCACCCCATCGCTCCGCCCATTCATCTTCCAGCCTTTGGTACTGGGATTAAAGGTGATCCAGTCAGATACAGCCCATACGTCCTCGATACCACCCCACTTGTCAAAGTACTCTCTCTGGTAGATCTTTCGCCCAGGATCGTTCCAGAAAAAGCACGGCATGGAGGGGAAGGGCCGTCGGATCACCATCTCTCCGTCGCGACCGGACTCCTTCATGCTGGCGCCGGTGTCGGAATCGAGGACATCGATGGCCATGCCGAGGCCTGGGCATTGCATTTCACCTGGGCGGAGCGGGCCCTCGAGATCCGAAGACAGCAGAGAGGTGCCGACGTCGGTGCCGCCGGCATTATTGGCGAGGAGGAGAGACGGCGGGAAAGCGCGGTAAACGAACTTGTACTGGTCTGCGGTTAAGGGAGCGCCAGTAGTATTGATTTGGCGGAGCGAAGACAGATCGAATTCGCGGGCTGGATTGCAACCGGCGGATTCGAGTTCGAGGAGGTAGCGAGGTGATGTGCCGAAGAGGGCGCATCTGGGGGGTTGCAGTCAGTCGGGAGGACGCGATGATCGGCGGGAAACATAGGAAAAGAGGTGATTCACGGAAGAAGCGGCTCACCTGTACTTTTCGAGAACGCGAGGCATGAAACGGATGTCCGGGTACATCGGCGAACCATCGTAGCAGATGCAGGTCGCCCCTGCAGCTAATTGTCCATTGAGAACGTAGAAGACTACCCAAGTTGTGCTTGTAAATTGCATGACTGTATCGCCCGGACGGAGGTTGTCATGCATCACTTCAACCTTTAAAAGTTGCATAATTATGCCATGCTGATGCACGATACACTTTGGCGCTCCGGTTGTGCCGCTAGAGTAGCAGATGAAGAGTGGATAGTTGAAGGGAACACGTTTGAATTCTAGCTTTTCCGAGGACGAAGCCCTGGCGACGAATTCATCGATATGCGGATATTTCGACACGGGTTGGGAAACAGGAATAATGAAGATTTGCGGCTGGACATTCAGCTGCTGGAGAATTGATTCAATCTTCGCTATCATGGACGAGCGACGGCCTTTGTACGTGGAGTCACCGTCTGCAAAGAGGATGCTTGGTGTGACTTGCTTGAGTCTCGAGACGCAGCCCTGCTCTTTCATCAGCTCCATGATGAAGTGCTATCGACATCGGAGGCATTGACTCACCTCCGTCCCCAAGTCAGGAGCGATGCTAGTAAAGATGGCACCCAGACTAGCAGATGCGAGGAACAGCACAACCGCCCATATAGAATTGGCCACGAGCGCTGCCACTCTATCCCCTTCTTTGATGCCAGACCTCTTCAACGCGCTCCTTGTGACCCGCACGCGCTCCCATAATACAGCCCATGTAACGTGGTTGCCCTCCAGACCCATGCCCTCCCGCAATTCAATCAGAGCGGTGTCATCTGGTCTGTCGCGATTCCTCGCATACACGTTTTCAGTAAAGTTCAAGAGGTGCCCTTTGAAGAACTCGGGGACGGCTCGCATCTGAAGTGTATCATCGTAGGCTTTGGTGGTGGCTGGCGGAAGAGCTGGCACAAGCTGCAGATAGCCGTAGACATCTATCCAGAATTCGTGAGGGTTTGTAATCGTCCATTGGTGCAGCGCCTGCGTGTTGGGAATGTCCAAATGAAACTTTGTGTTCACATGGCGTCGGTAGGCTGCGATGGCGCTGTGACCAGGCTTTGGGGGTTTCCAGAGGACTTTCGAGTCGGACTCTGCCATTGCTTTCGAGTTGAGCCAGATGGAGGGAGGCACAGGAAGTGGGAGCTCTTTACGAACCTCTCCAAGGCCTAATGAGCTCGTTCATTGAAGGTTTGTGACCCCACGCAGCTCGCCATCCTCTAAGCTCCTCGGGAATTCCGAGCGGGCCGGAAAGCCAAGGATCAGGTAGTTCTGATTAACACACTTGGCAGATCCCGCATTGGAATAGCGACCTCAGCCAGGGCATGTTGTTCAAGACCTGTCACTTCAACATCCTTCCAAGGTCTTGGAGGCGGTAAGTCTTGCATGATGTTTGTTTGCCGTGCTTCGGGTTCGGGTTGTCTTCGACGAACGTAATACCCACTCCGTGCCCAGTTATTGGAGCGTGATTACTTTACATACCACCATCCCAATCCAGTCTACAGGCAAGTTTGCCGAGGCGCCCGCCCACACATCCGACCATGAATGCGGCCATTAGGATGCGCGCCGGGAAAAGTGGCAGGATTAGTTGCCGCGGTGTCGTACTCCGCACTCCGTAATGTATTATTCCTGCTGGCCCTGTCCGTATCCTGCAGCGTATCGTTTTGGTCGATGAATGATCCTTGTACCTTTCCACGCTTTGTAATTTGTCACCGTAACTACACGGGCACTACGGAGTACGTACCTGAGACTGTGGCCTCGGAGTCTCGACTAGGAAAATATTTACTTGCATGCACCAACGGAATCGCTCTGCGTCCAACCTTTCCGCTCAACACGCGTCGACGACACGAGAATGCGAATACCAAATGGGATTCTTCTGGTTAAAAACCTACTGTCAAGCCCACTGCTACAGTCTGACTAGACATGACGGTCAGAGCGGATGTTTAGCCGATGAAATAGATCCAGCTAGGGAAATATCCCCACGAAACCCGCATTGTTGTGTCAACTGGTATTTCAGACTAGCTGGGACAATACGCATGTACTGCTCAACCCTTTGATACAAGCTTCACCGGAAGGAATAAGATACCAGCAGTGTTGGCTTCCACGGGCGAAAGGCCGGAATGATCAATGCTTTGTCGAAGCTAGATTGAGCGCTTGCGGAGAGACGCATATTCACACAAGGCTTATTGTGTAGAACACAAGGTAAGTTAGATGTGAATGAGGCCAATTTTTTTTTTATAACTAAGAGTTCCTCGCACGCTTAGAAGGTTGTCTATGCTGCATAACCTCGTTATTTCCTGTAAAACGAAAATGCAGCAAATCTTTCTCGATGAAGGGTAAATGATCCGCCGACACCATGCTAGAAGCAAAGTCTATCATGAAGTTTTGCCACACTCTGCCAGCTCATGTCTAAGGCTCTGCGCCAGGGACTCCGCGGATGTGAAGGGTCTTGAATCTGCGCTCTAACACCTCAGACAGCTGCTGCTGTCCTTGCGCCACCTCGGCGTCGCTCCAACTAAAGTCAATGGTTCGAGGTTTGCAATGCGCGATCTTCCGTTCGTACAAATCCCTTTTCAGCCATTTTGCAGTCATATCGCTGCTCTATGGATCGCGCCGCTCGCTATATCCGTCCTCGTAGGGGGCTATATCTCTGTCCCAAGTTGGAAACCGCATGTTCAGTTCCCCCAGAGCAAATTCGTTGACTTCGGTAGCCGTTGGACGCATTTTGGGGTCATCGTGTGTCATCCGGGCCAAAAAATGCCTTATAGTCCCATCGAATAGGGGAAGGCATTGGGTGCCATGCCTGGCCTTGTTGAGCCATCCTCGCATTGCTGCTACATTTTCCGACACGGATCCCTCAATGTCATCGGGAGAGCTTGGAAGGATGAGTCCCTGGCGATGGAATTTGCCAGCGTTGGCTTCGGGAAGAGGCATGGTCTGAAAAATGAAATAACCGGTGATGCCAAGCGCGTGTATGTCGCCCTCTTGCGTGCGTTTTCCAAGTTCTGATTCTTCGCGAGCAAGATAGTACGGCTGAACACAGGCGGTTCTGCCACCATACGGAAATGTGCCGTCTACTGATGATACATTGGAAAATGCCATGACCTTGACAATTCGGCGAAATCGGGAGTAGTAGATGCTCGACGGCTCGATATGGCCGTGGATCAACCCCAGGTTGTGCATATCAATGAGGAGCGAGGAAACCCCCGTCAGAACAATGAGCAGGTCCATTTCCTCCATGTTGGAGAAGAAGTGTGACTGAAGCCATGCAGGCTGCGCTAGATTCTTGCAATCCACGAATTCCAAAAAGGTCGTGAGGGAACGATAATCGAAGAATTCGGCTATCATTACGTGGCTCTAAGATACATTAGCAAGCACTCCAGACATCGACTTTTTTCTCCCCACTCACATGCCGACCTAATTGCTTGAGCGCGACGGCCTGATTTTCAAATCTCGAGGCAACCATAACTAGCTCCTCGGCGCTAGAAGTTACAGCGTAGAGCGTATGACACAGCAATAACTTGGAATATCCAGCAACCTGGACGACGTAGACCAAGGATTCTTCCGAAGAACGTAGATCCGTCTTTTCGGTCCAGGTCAATGAATACGGCCCAATGCCACCAGATGCAGGGAAGTGGACTTCTGGTCCAAGAGTGGGACACAGGTGGACTTTACCAAGGAATGGTTGCAATTCGGTATCTCGGCTAAACTGAGTAATCCGCTCTTCTCGATTCCAAGCTCCTGTCGTACGTAGATAAGAAGCCTCCGTAGGATGTAAAATCTGCAGTCTGAGCGCTTCATCGCCCAATTTGATGACATATTCCATTTCGTATTGCCTCTCATCCTGCAGGAGGGTAATGCACGAGCCGTTCCTCAGAACTTGAACAGTGTCTTCAAGTATCTCACCCTCGGCAATAGATATCACAGAAACTGGACATTCGGCAAGACTTTTTAGAACGGCAGTCT
The DNA here is from genome assembly GCA_021030935.1 of Astrothelium subdiscretum. NCBI lineage: Eukaryota > Fungi > Ascomycota > Dothideomycetes > Trypetheliales > Trypetheliaceae > Astrothelium > Astrothelium subdiscretum. Next base: position 166,768 of record JAGFMW010000198.1, read on the forward strand.
CATCCTGACAATTGAAATAGACCGCCAAGAACCCCTCGAAGTCGGAATTCTCGGTAGGTCTTTTGTCTGATCCGTCCGCAAGCCCGGAACTGACGGCTGAATTGAACGATCAGCAACATTTGGCAGGCAAAGATAGAGAAGAAACAATGCGTTGGAGGGCTCCTTACCCGGAATTGTTTCGGTATTACTCGATCTCATTTTTGGACAACAGCTGAGAGTCGTGGCAATACTTTGCCTGGAACACGAATCAATGTGATTGCTATCGTCCTCGCCATCATCTGATAGAGATTCGATTCTTGGGATACGAATATCATCATCTGCGCCGCATCCAATTTTGCAATGTGCCTGGGTTGGTAGCCATGCTGGGACTGCAACCCGTAGACGCACCAAAGTTTCCTCTCCAAACATCGAGGGCTTCTCCATTTGCCTAAGGCAGGATTCGTTAGCGACAAAGAATCGGCCTCGGAAAGATGCCGATGATCTTTCGAAATCGGGATAGCAAACAACGCGTCCATAGTGTTGCGCAATATCTTCTTCGTCATAAGAGTGCTGATGCAGAGGATCTGCGCCGACAGGGTCTCGAGGAGCAGACATGGTTTCTTGAAAAATAAGAGATTGTAACGTAATGAAGCATGAAAGAATTGACTAGAAATGAGAGTGCGGTGTTCGGCTGATAATGAGAAAGAGGGCGAGGACGGGAGAGAGCAGAGGGCAGCTTTGTCCAGGTCATGGACGCGCTAGGTAAGATCCTGTTGCAAGTGCCCCGCGTGGTATAGGCCATCTTGAGTGAGAAAAGCAGCGCTGTGATGATTTCGCGGTGTTTAGGGCAGCGGGAAGGGCGCGTCGCTGCTTTGACGACTTGAAAAAGTGATGCGCAGAGCTCTGGACTGTCCCAACGGCAGCTGGGGTGTGGCCCACACACGTGGGCTTTTTTTTCTTCTGTACCTCCCACGCTCCGTACCACAAAGTCAAATGAATTTTAGACAGATTGAGGGCACGATCAAAGATCCAAAGCGGAAGCGAAAATGAGAATAAAATTCTGCTCACTATGCTTGCGACCTTTTCAGGACTCGCGTGAATGCAATACTGGACAGTGTGTAACAGATGGCAGCAGGCAAGTGGGTTGGAACTCCACTGTAAAGGCAATCGCATACCTGTGTCCTTGCTCAGTGTGTATTGTATCTCCTTCGAGACAGAGTTCTCCATGGTCTGGCGCCTCAACCTTCGTTGAGAGTATAGTGAAAGGTGATTTCATTCTCACTAGCTCGTGTGACATGAATCCCCTTCGCCACTACGCTGGAGAAAGCCTGAAGCGCTAGATCACACGCCGCGGGTGGTCGTTCACTGGCTACTCTTCTGCCTCACTCTGGGTGAAAGGGGACAATCACGATAGCGGTTCTGTGAACATCTTACAAAAAAGGGGTGTTTAAGTTGCGGAGTGACTAGCCGCGTGCCCACAAACGCGCGTTCCCACGGAATTTAACCGAGCAGCCCAGCCACATTTGCTTGCCGCACCTGACCCCTTGCCACCCTGCCCGGTCCGCTTTACAACGTACCACGCAGATCCTGCACAAGCTCCGATTTTTTACAACGATCCTAGGTACCTAGTAAAACAAGCCAGGAGCAATCTACACTCACCATGCCATGGCCAAGGGACGTACTCTCCGAACAGCGCTTAGCCAAATTCAACTATCTGCCTATAAAGCTTTTTGATGAGGCACACTACCGTAGACTTGTTCAGTATCTCCTCCGAAAGCATGGCACTGTCGATATCGTGGAAAATCTGCTTGAAGATTATATGGGAAAGAAGACCGAGCTTCTGAAAATCGAGTTGGACAAGGTGTGGGGACGTATCTACGATTGGCCTGAGATGTTTGGAACCACAGCCGCCATGGGAGCTGGCCTGCATTTTGCAAAGTCTCAATCATTGGCCTCCATGCTCATCTTTTTCGAGAAATTTTTGCCAGACAAGCCGCCAGAACCACCGTCGGAATTCAAATGGCCAGAACCCCAAGACCGGGAACGGGATCCTCGATGGCCGTTTGGAGTGAAACCGCGCCACTGGAATGAAGAAGAATGGAATGAGGAACAGAAGAAACATGAGGATGCTCTTGACAGAGCGTTTGGGAAGGAGTCAAGAGACAGAGCGTTTGGGAGAAAGCCAAGAGACAGAGCGTTTGGGAAAAAGCCAAGAGACCCAGCGAAAGAGATAGAAGCTCCGACAAAGGGCAATGACGCAGGACAAACTGCTGATTCGGAGAGCAGTGAGACAGCTTTCTCGCAACCGGATGGTGAAGCCAGGGACGAGACCCAGCAACCGTCCAACGTCGAACCTGAGCGAAAATATAAGCGGCCTTGTAAGATGCCGGGGAAACGGCCTCCAGAACAGGAATCTCGCACCCCAGAAGGAACAGCGCCAAAGATTGCACACGAATCCGTCGAGCCGTCGATGAATGGTGACTCTGGAAGAACTGAAGAGCTACCCGGCCCAGGTTCCGAAGTTCTGAGTGAGAGGTCTGCCAACGCCTCTCAATTTTTCAGCACGGGAGGCACGCAAAAACGCAAGCGCTCGAGTTCCGAGGACTCAGGTGGAGATCCCGTCAGCGCCAGTTTTGAAGAAGCTGGGCCAGCAACCAAAAAGTCATGCAATACCGGACACGAGCCGAAGAATGACCTTTCTCGTCCAACTTTCCAGGAGTCTTATGGGCCGTCCCGGTATAATTCTCATGGAGAGGCCGGGGTGGCAACGAAACAGCTATATGAAGGTGAGCTCGGGCGAGAAGATGAACCTCGTTACACGACTTTAGAGAACCTCGCCGCCAAAATTCCCAGCCCTTCCTATGGAGAAACTTCTCACACTAAGGAGCCGTCTTACGCGACTTCACCGAACGTTGCCGCCGAGCTTGGTAGGCCTTTCTATGAAGAAACTTCCCGCACTGACGAGCCTGAAACAAGAGATGGGTCGCTGCCAAGTTCCGAGGGCTCTCGTGGGAGCTCCAGCTACACTTCTGAAACACCAAGCGGCCCGAGCAAACGGAAACGCAGGAGCTCGACTGTTGAGGATTTGCTCGATAGTCCGCAAGACGCCAGCGAAAGTGAAGGGCCCGCATCCAAGCGAACTCGCAGGCACTTACAGCCATATTCTGCAGAGGATAAGGACCTCCTGTATTTGGAGCTTTTCGGAGATGACTACGACAGCATGCACCCTCCAGGTCTTTTACGGTCAGAAACACCGCAAAAAATTCTAGTGAGGGGGGCTCTAAGCAAGACGCTACGCCATTCATCCTAGAGACCCCTCTTTCTTCCTCTCCACGCGCTCGTACGCCCTCCACCATAGCGCCACATTCGCCGCAACCAGCAAATCCATCATCTTCAGGCCCTCGTCCCACAAGATCAATTTCCCCAATTTCGCTTGCTTCCCACTGAAGCCACCACCCGCACGCTCCTGTCCAAGACTCAAATCCAACTTCGCCAAGCCGCCCTCGAAGTCGAAGTCGGAGCTGTTACGACCGTTGCGAAGATGATTCGCGTCAATGTTTGCTAGAACAGGAGAGATGGGGGCCGCAGACGCTGCTTTTGTTGAACTCGTGGACGAAGTCGAAAATTCGGAGTGGAGCCTAGGGGTCCCCTTGGGTCGCCGAAGAGCTGCCATGGCAGAGGCCCGATCAGAGGCTTTGCTGGCGGTAGAGGCCACCGCTGATACTGGAGGAAGATTGAACCGTAGCTCGCTGACAGTAGTTGATTCATTGATGCCGGAGCTGTCTGAGAGAGATGCGTTCTGATTGGGAATCGAATGCCGGCATGTTACGCTACGCCCAGCGCCGCCGGTAGAGAACTGGCATTTCCCGCCCCATGGGCTGATGAAGGCGTATCCTTTGTCTGTCGGCCGCGAAACTGAGAGAGGACGTTCGATTGCGGCTGGAGTCAGATACTCGCTGCCACTTGGAATGGTTCCGGAAGGGATGGAGCCATGGGAAGACGATTTACGATGGGCATAGGTGTGGTCGGCGTTGCGAGAGCCTTCGAGATATATGCGGCGCTCGAAAGAGGGAGGATGATTACTTTGATGACTACTGGAGGATTTTGGACGGTCGTTGAACTCGGTGTACCCAGGAGTGAGAATTTCGATGAACATTGGCGCACCCGTTTGCTTGTATCGCTCTCTCGAAGACCCGCTCCGGATCGTCTCAGAGGATACTTCAGTGATCGGGGGATCGGAAATCTTTGCTACGTTCCATTGGGCTCCGGATGTTGGATCCCTTCTGATGAGGGTGATGGAGGACTGGAGTTCTCCTTCGGCATATTGGCTAAAATATGATCCAGTTCTCGAAGACATGGATGGTCTTGACGCTACCACGAAAGCATCAGCAAATTCGGTTTCTGGATTGGTTGGCGAAGTGGCAGAATCGTTTGGGTATGGAGGGCTTTGTCGATTCAAACGAGGCACGCCACTTTCAGATTTCCATTGTCGATGGCGCGGCGGTAGACTTGGAGGAATATCGGGCAGAGCCGGACCCTCTGGCATGATTAGTGGGGTTTTGCGTGGTGCATCTCCAGCATCTGCTGGAAGCACTTCGGGGGAGTCCATGGGTATAGCTGGAAGCGGATGTCCAAGTAAGGGCTTCATCGACCTTTGGCCAGCCTGCGCATTCAGCCGACTGTCCACACCATGGCGACCGGAAAGAGGGGCGACAGAAGCGCCAACTGGTTTGCGACTCAACTTGTGAGTTTGGCCAGGCAATTCTGGCTGAAGAACGGAGGAGGATCCTGGAGCTGGAGCATGTGGTCTTGGCGGTAACGAAGGCAATGCTTGTTCCACAATGCTACGATTATCCAAAAGTCTCGGTCTCTCGGGTAAGGCCGGAGCTCCGTTCTCAATTGATGAGTGATGGTCCTGTATTTGATCGACTGCTACTTGCTCTTGCTGCAAAAGCAATTCGTCTTCAGGTTGATCAATGTGTACATAGTAAAGGGAGCTCTCTACATCTTGTGCGCTGACGACTTTCTGCTTTGGTTTGAGCGGTGATAGAAAGACATCTGAGGTTGTCAGACTAAGACATTCTAATTGAAGACCAAGTGAACCTGCCTTTGCTGCCAGGCACCCTTGCAATGTACAAGACCAAAGGGGATCTTTCCCGCTCCGTAGGGTTTCGCGGGTAAAGAGGAGGGTTTGCAGCAAGTGTCGTGAGAGAAGAGAGCGAGCCAGCCTCGACAGCGTCAGGCATTGGATGATGGTATACCAATCGCAATGGAAGACGGACTTCACGAAGTCGTGTGGCAATTGGTAAAGAGCAATTGCACCAGCCTCGATTACCGGGTGAGCACCGGCCTCAATATCATCCTTGAAGGATCATAGAAAAGCTACTGCAATGTCTAGGTCGGGAAGAGTGGGACTTTTTTCGAAACCAAGGGCAGGCTTGATTTGTTTGTATGCGTGGACGAGGCTGAGGAGGATGCATGCCAGCGACGATGACGACCTCAATTCCCTCGTGGGTCACGGGAAGCAGACACAGGGGCAGGAGCTGTGAAGCAACCTTATTCTCTGTCTCTCGCAGGAGTACGGTGCACAGAGCACTTGATACGTGGTAGCAAGAAAACCTGCGGGACTCTGTCTTGAGGGTGTTGGCAGCGGATTCGACGGGTGCAAGGTTCCATGATCATCCATATTCCATCCCTGCGAGTGCGAATCAAACACGCCAAGATTTCGCCGTCGATGATCCCACACCGCCCGCAAAACCGTCCACCCACATCCACTTCCCACTTCCCACTTCGGCCAAATACCTACCTAGGTACACTCTCGACATCATAGATCTCGAATTCTTTCATTCGAAATATGGCAGATGAAGAGCTCCAGGTCGTCTCAGACTCCATCTGTAATTATGGGAGCAATAAGTTGACTTGTTTTAGGCTCGGCTCGAGAGCCATGCCCGTGCCTTTGACGGACTCATGTCCCTTATACCGGCCAAGGATTACTACGCACAGGACAATAGCGTACGAAATGCCACGATCCAAGAAGAGGCACGAGCAAACTTGGCTAATCGTATTCTTCACCCCAACAGGATCAGTGGCAACGTAAGAAACAGACCAAAGAGCAGAAGAAGGCAGCCCGAAAAGAGAAGTTGAAGCCCGAGAATCAGAAGAGTGCCAAGGATGTCATGGACGAGAACGAGCGGAAGAGGAAGAGGGAAATGGAGCAAGACGCAGATCAGGAGTCAATCGACCTTAACAACCCGTCAGTCGAGCAACCTAGAGAGGGCATGAAACCCTCGAAGAAGCAAAAGACCTCGGATCCTCTCGAGACTTCAAAATTACGGGGAGACGAGAAAGTTGACCATGCTCAAAAGAAAACCAAAGCGGAGAAGCGAAGAGAGAAGAGGAAGGTGAAAGCAGAAAAGGCCACCCGCCAGCAAGAAAAGGCCGAGGCGAAGAAGGCTCGCAAGCATGACCAGCAACTCGCAGAAATATCTGGTACCACCCCGAATAATACAGAATCGAACGAGGATAGGGACGGATCTGTAGGCCTTGGAGACAGTGAATTGGAAGCTATCGACCTTAATGGCATTACGGAAGACATCGAGCGCCATTCGCACTCCTCTGTCACGCCCACGCCAGTTCCTGAGACTCCACAATCACCCGCACCGCATTCTACTTCCTCTTCAACGTCATCCATTGTCCCTCCTTCCATCGCGGATCCATCCGAAAAACGTCAATCAACACAACTGGCTACTAATCAAGATCAAGCTTCTTCTACAACTGATCAAGCGGGCGTACCGCCAGCGGATAAGATCTCGAACCTCTCGAGCGACAAATCGCCTATCGGTACCCCCAAGCCCAAAAAACTTCCACCGCCGTCTGAGATCAACACTGAGCTACTTCGCGCCCGGCTCAAAACACGCATTGATGCTCTCCGTGCCGCCCGCAAAGCCGATGGTCCCGATGGCAGGCCGGCCCGCAATAGACAAGAGCTCCTTGATCAGCGACGACGTAAAGAAGAGGAGCGCAGGCAGCGCAAGAAGGACATGCGAAAGAAACAGAAAGAGGCCGAAGCCGAGAAGGCGGCCGCTGCTGTACAGGAGGCTCAACTCAACGCCAAGGCAAACGTCGGCGGAGCCAAAAGCAGTGGCAAGGCCAGGGAAGCCGAGCACAACCTCTCTTACGGCACCATTCATTTCAACGACGGCCAAGGTCTCGACTCGAGCCTCACCAGCCTGCTCCCCAAGCCGAAGCCGAAAGGCGCACAAGACTCCAAAACCGCCCTCGCCGCCGCCCAGAACAAGCGATCCCGCGTGAACGCGCTCGATCCGGCCGAGCGCGCCGACATCGAGGACAAGGACCGCTGGCTCAATGCCCGCAAGCACGTCCATGGCGAGAAGGTCCGTGACGATGCCGGCCTGCTGCAGAAGGCGGTCAAGCGGAAGGAGAAGGCCAAGGAGAAGAGCGCCAAGGAGTGGAAGGCGCGCGAGGAAGGGGTCAAGCAGAGCCAGGCGGCGCGGCAGAGGAAGAGGGAGGAGAATCTGAGGAAGAGGAAGGAGGCCAAGGGGGCGAAAGGGGGCAAGAAGAACAAGGGCGTGAAGACGAAGAAGGGGCCCAAGAGGCCTGGATTTGAGGGACGGTTTAGAACGTAAGACCTTGGGCGGTGACGATATAAAGTTAATGTTGACGCTGAACGTGGTGCATGTATATATTGTGAGTGCTCCTCACACGGGTAGTAAACTACCGTAGGCTGTGTGCCAGACCAAGATGATCCCTTGCTTGAACCAACAATCTCGCTCTTCATTATTTCCGAAAGTAATCTCTCGGCTAAACTTGCTATTAACTTGATAGTTGCAACTCGTGTAGAAGACCCTTCAGTAAGTGTACTCCACACGATTCCTAATGCTGGTCGATGGTCATTTGTCGACGCTCCAAAATTGGCCCTGTCTTATACTTGGCTACACTGATTCCGTTTTTCGGTTATGCACTGGAAGACTATGCGCTGGAAGGCTGTGCACTAGAATGGCAATAAAAGTACAGGCGATATCCTAAAATATATTAGAAACTTTGTTGGGGCACTCCCTCCCTACTCTATTTTGATAGACTTGCAAATAAGCTACTATTGAGACACATCTCGACCCTATTTATAATTGTTATTATAATCGTTGAATTGTTATTTGCTAGCTGTGGGCACAATGGGGGGGGATGCACGGCCGAAAAACGGAATGATTGTAGCACTACAGCATAAGCTAGGTATACAGTACCACATCACTGATAGACGATATTTAGGTTTGAGTTTGCTATCCTTGCTTATGGATCTATAGGTATGCCTTAGAGCTCCACTGCCGAAACCGTCCGCGATATAATAAACATCACAACCAATTCATGGGGCTTTCAGCATTCAACACATGCAGAGCATCAAAACTAACGAAGAGAAGTCTTTTATTATGCACTCCCATGGTATCATATTCGATTGGCTTAGCAGCATCCATCCTTACTATCTATTTCCTCATCAAGTCAGCGCTTGCAAGCGCTGTCCAAACACTGTGCAAAATATGGAAATCCAGAAATGGTTAATAGCAGCACGGTGCCATGTATCTCCTGCCTCCCGTATCTTTCCCCAAAATGCCGCGCGTGGGCACGTCCAGCCATGCACATACACGCTTCACCTACCACCACTCACTTCATCTCTTCTAACCCTCCCACTCATCCACGATTCCGCTTCCCACTTGTTCGAACTTAGCCCGTTCTCCTCGTCACATTCCCCAAGTGTCCGCGATTCTTCAGGTGGACTTCAAAATTCTCGACGGGGAAATTATACAGCCGGCCGGGACAATCATTGCACTTGATTTTGGGTACGTACTGCCATTTGACCCTGCCCGCCTCTTGCTCTGCCTGCAGCTGCTCTTGCTTGATCGGCTCGTTCGTCGTGGTCGAGATCGGCGCATAGCGCATGAGCGCCTCAAACCGGTCCTGTGGGTAGCGGGCTGTGAGGGAGCGAAGTGAGGATACGAGGTGTGGAGGTGGTGGCTGAAGAAATAAATGAGTCAGCAAGGGCATTGTTTCTAGCGTCTCCACACAGGCTCCCTTCTTTCAACTCTCTCATTCTGTTCAACGTTCCATGCGTGCGATGACTTGTGCTAAGAGCACGGGGAGGGTAGAACGAGATCTTGCCATCATTCATCGCTCCAGAGAGTAGAGACAATCACCGTTTTGACCCTACTTCCACGACTGACGCGCTGCTGGTCTTACGACAAGGTTTATTCGTCGTAACGAGCCGAACACGATCATCGGAATTCCCAGGTTAAAGAGGAATGAGATTTTCACTTACGGGAGGCGCAGCAACATTCGGTGGATTTGGCGCATCCACCCTTCCTTCTGGTGTATAGGCCCAGTTCCCATTACTCTGCGGAGGAGGTGGTGGTCCTTGCCCTTGCGAGGGTGCAGGCGTCGAGCTTGCATCTCGCTCGCTTCCACCCACACTGACGGCTGGCACCTGCAAATACTGTGGCTGGATTCCAGGAGTTGTAGGCGGCGGCGGCATCTCGCCTCTCTGCGGCGTGTTGCGCGCGGGCGTTGAGGACTGCGAGCCGACGAGCGGCGTGTTCGACGACGGCTGCTGCGCTTGCGATTGCCCGAGGCTTGCAAAACTTTGTTGCTGCCGTTCCCGCTCCTTCTGCTGCGCTTGCTGAAGCTGGAGTTGGTGCAGTTCGCGCTCCTTCTCTCGAGCCTTTCGTTCCCGATTCCAGCGTCGGTACTTCTCCCGCGGAATCCTCAATTTCAGCAACAAAGAAGGCGGGCCGTCGGGATCTCGACTCTCTTCGCGACCGAGATCATGGCTCAGTCCCGTGCGTCGACTTGTCCGCGTCTCGTGGTGATGCGGTGTCGCCTGCTGAGCAACCTCTGGAGTAGCGGATCGACCCATCACATTAGCTCGCATCGCTGCTTGGGCCGCCGACGCCGCCCCACGCATGCCACGACTTCGTGTACCCTGCAGGAGCGATGAGGGAACAGGAGATTCAGGACCGGACTCCTCGCTTTCAAAGTCGTCAGAGTCGTCACCGTCGTCACCGCGGCCAACGCCGGAGCGTCTGCCCCGGGCAGATTGCCGAGAGTAACGGTAGATCCGGGCATCCTCCACCGTCTCTGAAGCTGCGGGAAGAACTGATGAAACGACCAAAGAGCGGACCGTCTTTTGACGATCCTTGAGGTCGGGTAGCGCAGGACCACCGCGTCGGTTTACTGACCGTTTTTGGCGTCGCTGTTCCCGCATTAAAGAGAGTTCGGTCTTTTCAAAGTCGGCTTCGGTCAGTTCATAAACATAAGGACCGTATTCCTTGGCGGCCTGAACAGGTCGAAAAACAGAAGGTACGGGCGAGGGTAAAAAGCCATCCTGCAAGTCAGAATCTTCGATAGGGCGGCCATCGAACGGATGGCCAGTAATGTACAAGCTTCGTGTATAAAGCTGAATCTGTTCGCGAATATTGTGGGCAATGGCGGTAACGAACTCTCCCGAAAGCGAGAGGTCCCGCGCCATCTGCCTAGCAAATTCTTCTGGGGAGTTGGCAGGATTATTGATGTCCCATTCGAATTGGTCGACCAGCTCCAGCGTCCCGATTGTAATGTCAAGTTTGATTAGAATCCGCATTTCGTCGTTCTTATGTGCATAGTAAGGAAGATAGGGGTCAGCAGGTTCATCAGCGATGAAACAGTGTGGGTAGAAGTCTTGCAACTGTTCTTGTATCTCATGATGGACCTGTCGAGAGAGATGCGGGAAAGTCTCTGGTGGTAGATTAAAATCTTCCACCAGAGTTTCTGCAAAGAGATCCGGCGGGACGGTCCTGTCATTCAGATTCCACGTGAAGGTGTCCCTTAATTTGATCCGATCAAACTCAATGTCCAATCGCACCGGCACCAATTCCTCGGGCATATCTGCTTGAGTCGCTATTTCCTTGCGCGGGATCCTGAGCTCTCTAGCTCTCCTGCTTCCAGGTCGCGTGCGCTGGGCCGGATACTTGACTAAGATTGGCATATGGGCCTGGTGTGGCTTTTCATTCGTAGCTCCATTGCCGTAACCAGCATAGCCGTATCCAAAGACAGAGCCTGGATTTGCCCTCCGCGCACGAGCTATTTCACCCTGTTGATACTCTTCCCGATCGGCGGCCTTGAGTTCGACGGTCGCTTTGCGAATTCTTTCTTGGTCGCGCGCGGCGACGTAGAAAAGGTGATCGCGTTGCTGATACGTTTCAAGGTGGATTCGGTCGGGTCTTGAAGCAGCGGTGCTTTCTGCAGAGGCAGGCTGGGCGGGGATTCGCGAACCTGACCTCGAGCGCTTCCTGGTCATGGCGACGCCATTGACCACAGCTGCAGCATTGTTCGGAAGCGCATCATGGCGTTGGGCTGGCGAGGTTTGGCTGGATGCAGAGTTGGGATTGACCCCAGCGGCCTCCATGACGGCCTTCGCCTTTTGCTTGCCTTCCCGGATCGCATCCATGCCGTCCGCGTTTGAGCTTGCAACATGGTCTATGGTGGGATTGGCGAGTGCGCCCGGCTGCTGGACAGAGCCATCGGCACGAGCTCCATTGGGCGCAAACGTCTGTGGGTTGGGGTCTTGGGAGGAGGGAGGTTCGGAGTTCTGTGGCGCGGCGCTTGAGGTCGGAGCGGCCATGAGGGAAGATATCTTCAAGGAGTGATAGAGCGCACTATGATGGAGCGGCCCCGCAGGCTTTGCCGGATCAACGGCCTCGAGAGGAGGGCTCTAAAACATAGGCAATCTGCCATGGCGATGTCAGCTTGGTGGAACAGCGGCGGTGGTGGTCGTGTCGGGCAGTACACCACGGGGGGGGACAGCAAAAGGCCAAAAGGCCAAAAGTCGACGCGAAGCCAACCACAGCTCTCCTCGATGGACAACGGGCAAGGCACAGGATCAGGCAGGGGAGCTGGGTCAGCGCAGGCGAGGGGATTTGTGTACATACCAAAACAGTGAGAGGCGCGTGTCCACGACCGAGACTCGATTGGCTTCTGGAACCAAATGCCGAGGGAAAGGATCAGAAAGGGGGCGGAGCGCGAGACTGGCTGGCCACGGCGAGGGCCGGCGGAGAGGTCTAGGAGCGGAAAGAATATGATAGGGACAGCGGCTGTTTCTCCGGTGGGTTCCGGCTGTCTGCTCTGGAATGCAAGGTCGTGTCGTCGTGGGCAGGGGCGGAGGGGATAAGCTCGAGGCGTGCCAATAGCGTTGCGACTCTTGGCGTGACACCAGGCCCGGAGGCGACACACGACGCTGTCGTTACTAATGGCCCCGACGATGGAAAGTACCTGATTTCTGCGGTACCGTGGCAGATCGGCAGTCACGAATCAGGTGGAGAGCGTCACGAGGGCGCCGAGAGCGTGTGCGTGGGTGCGTGGGTGCGTGGGTGCGTGTGTGTGTGGGTGCTTTGCCGCCAGCCTCAGGCCCGGTACGGAGTCATTAAGGTAAGGCAGGTACCTTCCCTAAGTTCCTTCCAAGCGCCTGCCACCACCTGCAGAAGGTTGTTCGGTTGGGGCGGTCACCAGCATCATCACGTGATTTCTATACTGGAACCGGGCTTACCTTACTCCGTAGGTACTCTTAATGGAACCACGATTACCTGGGGTCACCTTCTGTGGCACTCGAAACCCGAATTACACGGTGAATCTCATCTCAGAGGGGATTACACTGATTAAGGTGTGTTTGGGAATAGACGACCTAGACTACCTAATCATTGTCAACGGATATACATCAAGTACTGTAGCAGCCCCACGCTCATCCCACGCGAACCAAACACCCAAGTCCAGTGCCAAAAAGAAATCTAGATTTTCCCCGCCTCCACAGAAGCCTGGTGCAGGTGGAGCTCGCAAGTGCCAGCTTTGGTTCTTCTCTTGGGCCACCCAAAACTTCCTCTGCTTTCGAGCTTTTACACCATGCTTCAATTGCTTTCATCTTCGATAGGCCGTAGATAAGAAGTCGGATAATGACACTGGTCGAATGAGAAGCAGCAAAAGTTCGTGGCAAACAGTAAACCACACCTCGCAGTCCGCCCTGAACAAAATTGGCAAGCCCGGAAGTGTCTCCCTTAGAGCAAGGAATCAAGTCGTGTAAAGACACTCAAACAGGCCGCAACCACCTATCGAGTCGTCAGTATATGCCCTTCCATCGCCTACCTCGAAAATAGGATCGCAGACTCACCTCCAATTGCAAGTCTTTGTCTTTCTCCCCGCATTGCGTAATCTCATCCTGGATTGCTTGCCCCAGATTTGCCCCTACAGACGCACTTCCCCCGGCCCTTCGTGCAAACGGATACTGACTGTATTCGGCCAACAACTCATCCACCTGGGCAAATGCCCTCTCCCTGCTCTCATGACCCAAGCTCGCCAGCGCGTTCTCCAGTACGTTCGCCGCGTACGCTGCACACACCATCGTCACCGTCCGGAGGTAGCGAAATTCCATGCCTTCGGGCAAGAACTGGGATGGAGGCAAAACGACGGTGCGATTGGTGAGGACGTTGCGGACACGGCGACGGATCTCGTCCTTGGCTCCGCCGTCCGCTACTGGGTGCGTTGCCATGTCGAAGAGGAGAAAGTTGCGCTTCTCGGTGCGGAGGATGCCTTTATCGACAAGACCTTTGGCCAGGCGTTCGCGAACCTGTTTGAGTTGGTAGCCGATTTTCATGAGATTCCATGTTTCTCCTGCGAGTACAGATTTCATCATTAGCAGTTTGTACGTGAATAACCCGATGTATGCCAATGTATTTGTGTCAGAGGATACCGACGGCTTACCACTCATCAAATCGATCCAAGAGCTGACGCTCATTTTTTCGCTGCTCTTCATCATCTTCAAGGCCTCATCTAGCAGCACCTCGCCCGTCAATGTGTCGTCAATGACTTCGATGATCCGGTCTGCAAGTGGAAACCGCCGTCTCGAGGAGTCCTTCTGCATGCTCACTCTTCCCCGAAATGCTAATTCGATGACTATGCAGCCACGGAGTGCGTATGAAATGTTATCGTTCCAGAACGACAAGTAGCCCTGCCAGTGATTCTGTCAGCTGGGTGTCTCCCCCCCTTCCAAACTCCTCAAATCCCAACAGTTCCGTTGTCTGGTGGGATGCAGGCCCAATCCAACCAATAGAAGAGCTCTCATACCTGCTTATCCTTCAATCCCATCAACAGCACCTCCTCCATTAGCGTCAGCTTGGGCTGCTTTTTCCGCTCGGCGCTCTCGCTGATATCTCTTGGGTCGAATGCAATCTTGTGTCCATTTTCGCCGCTCTCATAGCTCGTCTCCGGCCCTCCATTCACCTCCGGCCGCTTCGGAATCGGTGAGCTAACTCGAGAACCCTCGTTTTCATCGTTCTCAGCAGTCGAGGGCCCGCCGCCGCCGCCCCGGCGCCGCGTCAGACCCGACGTCGTCGACATTGTCCCCTACGATTTCGAAGTTTATTCGAGGGCGTAGATTCGAAAGAGAAATGTTGTTGAGCCCGGATTTGAGAGCGCTCGAGAGTGGTCGTTGGGGTTGCTGTTAGTGGGAATGGGCACGGTACTCCGTAGAAGCTGAGTGAATTCCGACTCTACGGGCGTATGGGAGGGGAAGCAGTCGTGTTTGGTTTCGAGGCAATTTTCATTTCAGGCCTGTCACAATAAGAGTACAATTTAGGTAAGAGTTGGGCATTGGGTTGCAGGTTGCAGGTTGTGATCTTGTCACCTTGTGGTCGTGTGGCTTTAAGCTGCGGTGCGGAACGCCGCCTTTCACCTTTCCACGGATCCCTTCGAGCGACTAGCGACGACAAAAACCAACAAATTACCTAACCCTCTGGACGCTATCTGCACGGCGAAGTCCAATAATACAAGAATTGGGATTTTCAGGTTCGACAAATCTAATTATATACACAGCTGCTTCTACAGACGCCTTCCCTCGGTCCAGCGTGCAAGTATCCTTGGCTCCAATTCTCCCTCTCTCCCTCTCTCTGTAGAATCCCCGTGCTCAATGTGCTGAAGAGAGTGTTAGCCGTTACTATCCATCTCCGACACTGAAACGTACCGTCAGGTTGGTTCTGAATATAGTCCACTGCCTTCTCAACTGTATGAAGTGATGGATTAGCTTGACAATCTTTGCAGCACCTTGCCCTTCATAACTTACCACTGTGGATAGCGTCCGCTTCCTTATCTGGGATCTCAATACTAAACTCCTGCTCGTTGTCAGTATTTGATGGGGTGCCGAGAAGCGAAACCCCAAATACCTCCTCAATTGCCATGACCACCTCAACGGTATCTAAACTATCCAACCCGAGGTCGTTGGCAAAGTGCGAATTGGGCGACAGCTATACATGTCAATTGGTAGCTGCTATAGGAGGAACACGGTAGCAGTCATTGTGTACCTTAGAAGCATCTTGGACCTATTCTATCTGTCAGACTTGAAGGTGTAAAAAAAGATTCGTAAATCGCGTCAAATCGCGCATACCTTATCGAAATTCTTTAGCAGATCCAGTATCCTGCCGGTGATCTCGTCTTTCGACAGAGCACCACCGGATGAATAGCATCGTATTGCCTGGCAAGAGGCTGCTGGCACGAATTGCTGCACTGGGGTTATGGAGCTTCTGGGAGCAAATCGGAGAGACGTGGCGGGCCTACGAACGGCAATCTGGGTCGCGCTGCGTGCAGCTTTGGGCAAGATAGAACGGAGCATGGCGTAAATCGGAGCCTAGTCTCTGAGTAGAGGAA
Organism: Astrothelium subdiscretum; assembly: GCA_021030935.1. Taxonomy (NCBI): domain Eukaryota; kingdom Fungi; phylum Ascomycota; class Dothideomycetes; order Trypetheliales; family Trypetheliaceae; genus Astrothelium; species Astrothelium subdiscretum. The sequence goes on from JAGFMW010000198.1 coordinate 182,473, forward strand.
TGGGAGTTTGGCAGTGATGTCGATGCTCTGAATTGTTTCATCCAACCGTGAAGCTCCGACCTCAGAGAAGGTCGGTCACGTGAGTGGCATCGAACCCTAGGTCCCGTCCCGTCCCTCAACACGCATCACCACTCGCAACTAAACCACTTCTTCGACGCCACTTCAAACATTCAGTCCAACAATCCGACAATGGCTTCTACGAGGCCGCTCACAAACCTCGCGCGGCTGCGATCTTCTCCATTTCAACCGCTCGCTCGCTATTCACCTTGCACGAGGACCCCCGCCACCACAGCTTTCTTCAACAGCAGCGCCACACGAGCTGCGACTTCTCAAGGCCCGCCGCCACAGGGTTTCCGACTCCCGAGACCGAAAAGGTGGGATCAAGATGGAGAGACCAGTCTAGACAAAGCAGGACGGTACTTCCTCATGACTGAGATGTTGCGAGGGATGTACGTAGTATTAGAACAGTTCTTCCGGCCTCCGTAAGTCTTTCCTTCAATACTATCGTCGATGCACCTTGAATATCCCCCCCCCTTTCCGAAACACTCTTTTCCGAAAATGTATCTCCTTCCTGCATTGTCTAACCAATCTTTAGTTATACAATCTTTTACCCCTTCGAGAAAGGCCCCATTTCTCCCCGCTTCCGGGGTGAACACGCCCTCCGACGTTACCCCACAGGCGAGGAACGCTGCATTGCCTGCAAGCTCTGCGAAGCCATCTGCCCCGCCCAAGCCATCACCATCGAAGCGGAGGAGCGCGAGGACGGCTCTCGGCGAACGACGCGCTACGATATCGACATGACCAAATGTATCTATTGCGGATTCTGCCAGGAGAGCTGCCCTGTGGATGCCATCGTGGAGAGCCCAAATGCCGAGTATGCCACCGAAACAAGGGAGGAGCTGTTATATAACAAGGAGAAGCTCTTGGCCAATGGGGATAAGTGGGAGCCAGAGCTGGCCGCAGTGGCAAGGGCGGACGCGCCATACAGATAGTAGAGCATATCTGGATGAAAGAGGCCTGGAATGTGTGCGAGGCCTGGAATTCTTGTCGAAGGCATTGCGTAGATCCCATGTACATACCCTATGCATAGATCCCGGAAAGGTTCTCTTCATACCCACAACTTCTACGACGAAGCCTCTTAAAGTTATTATCGTGATACCTCTCTGCTGAACTTCTAGAGATGATCAAGGAAGGACACTATCTTACGCTCGCAGCCCTAAATTATTGAGGAACTCGACCATCTTCTCCATTGGAAACCCCCAACTTCAATCATACGGCGACAGACGGACCAGTCTATGAGCAACGGCGTATTGCTGCAATTTGGCTCCACCGCCCAGTTCCGTTTTTCGAGATACATTGAGTACTAATGCCTGACACCACAGGACATTTCTTATCAACCTTCCATACGAAAATGCAGCAGTATCAACGACAAGGTCGGAGACACCCACAGCCACCACCTTACCAAGTGACCTAATATCGTCTACCATAGTTCTGAAGACCCCCATTTACTCTTGTCTACGCTTATTAGGCAAAGGCCTGGCACGGTCAAACGCTCAAATCTTAAATCGCTCTCATTTATACAGCCCCTTCGCGCAAATGACGAAAGGCTTGTGATGTCACAGTACGATACGCTAGACAGCTATACGCTTGACAAGTCAAAAGAAAATGGGACACTCCTTGTATCTGTCTCACAAGGAAAGCTCCACATGACAGGACAACCCTGAACAAGCGTCCAAAGGAAAAAGGAAAAGAAGCTTTCAGTAATGGCCACCCCAAAGATCCAAAAGTCACCCAAAACTCCCGCACGTGGGCGCATCATCGCTTCCGTGTGATGAAAAAGTGTCTGGCCTTCCACAGGAATGACAGACACGACTCGGAATGAAAGGGAATTGATATGAATCGACCATGTGTAAGTACAGGGATAGATGACGGATGAGATTGTATTTGAGATGATTCGCACTCCAAGATGCGGAGATGCCGGATCGGGGTCTAACATTTCTTGCGTCTGTTGGCAGCTATTCCCCAAGTCGGGGTCCACGGACAGGACAGCGCTGGTGAAACCGGCTCGCCTAGCATGGCTTCAGAAGATGACGAAGTTACTGGATGTGAAATATTTTTTTCGGTGCCTTCGCCCTTTTGGTCGGCATATTCCTTATTGAACAGCTTCTCTTTTCTTATACTAAGGCGCGCACTTGGACGACGCCTCTTCCCGCTTCCCAGCTTGTAATGTACCACATGGTAACGGATTGCGCAGAACGACGAAGCTCGCATTCCAGTTGTCTCGGTGGTCATGCTGTCTCGCACCTGGGGAAGCTGGCTCTGCGATCCTCATATACGAGTGCGAGCGCAAAGAACCCGAGCAAACGGCAGTAATCGCACAGAACGGCCGCGAGTAGAAACCGCTGGCAAGCAAGCTTTTTCTGGGCCATGGCCAACCACAGCCGTCCTGGACATTTCATCATTCTCCCAGGACTCAAGATCCGAAGGGTCAGCACCTCGGTTTCACACCAGGACCCATTCGCTTCCCCTCTTGATAAACTTGTCCAGCAGCAACCCCACATCCGTCAACACAAACCTGCAGATGTAGAAGCCAAAGAATTCGGCGGCGTGGCGAGCACTGAGCTCAAGACCCACATGTGCGGGTGAAGAATGTTTGAGACCAGGATCTTCAACTTGGCGGGCGATTTGGTCTACATCAAATCCTCATCAGTATGTCCAGTCTTCGGCAACAGTGAGAAAGAGAGGTGAGGCCAAAGATAGAGAAAATAGACAAAAGGGTCTGGGAAAGAAAGGGCTAGGAGCTACATACCAAGTACCTGCACGGCATCGCACAATCTTGCCAAACTCCCCATGTAGTTCCCAATACCGCCAAAGCCAGTGAATTCCAAAGCCGACACATCTCTCTTTGCAAATCGTGGATTCGGTAAGGACGTCATAGGAAGAGTCGGAATGGTGAGTCCTACTCCATCTCTGCCATCTTTATCCTTCAGGCCAGCGCCTCCGGCAGACGTCCCAATGCCGGATCCGGATATCGTGTTGCCTCCATAGGTGCCTCCAAGTCCCGCGCCCGAATTCTTGGAGCGCAGTTTACGCCAGCCAGCAAGGTAGTTCTTGCCACTGCTGCTCATCTTCCTCCCCCCACTACTGATCATGCTCCCACCATCACCATCGACGGCCGCGTTTCCCGGATCCAGGTCCGCATCTTTGAAGAGTCCTCCAACACCCGAGACGCCGACGTCCTGGCCGAGTTTCTTGGACAGGGTACTCTGCACGTGATCCATGACACTTTCGAACACGGAGAGTTCTTCAGCGACACGCTCGACCTCCCATCCGCCCTCTTCCCAGCCCACGCGGACCTTTTCGAGCGCGGCAGTCAGGAGGTCGCATGCCGAAACCTTCTCCTCGATGCCTTTGACTTTGACGCCACGGACCCCCCAGACATCCCTTGGCACGAATAACTTTGTAGACAAGTAGCCACCCCGAGGATGTGCGATGGTTTGGTATATTGCTCGCATGAGCCAGAATGGTCGAAGGAGCGTAGAAGTTGGGCACGGTTCGAGGGGTAGTGGGGCACTGCTCGACGCAGCAAGGGGGTTGGCATTAGGAGAAGTGGGAGAGTCGGGATGTTGCAGATCCGCTGTTAGCAACAAGCTTTGCATGCCGCCCCCGGTGCCAGTTGAAAGACCACCGTCGGTAGTGGATGATTGGAAGGTTGACGCTGCGCCTGGAGTGGCAAGCCCTCCGGCGAAATTTGGCCCGAATCCCGGCGTAGGAGCAAGAGAAGTTGCTGTAGGAGGTCCATTGCGCTCCAAGGCGGTCATAGGCCGTCGGAAGGTGGTAGATTGAGGAGTAAAAGTACCATTGGCACTGGCAGTATTCGGATTGGGACTCGCGCCAAGTCCTGCAGGTATGGTGGTGTCCGCACTTGACGGCGCGGTCGCAGATGGAGGCGAGGAGATAGATAGGGTTCGTCCGCGGGACGAGAGGGAGAGCGAGGATTGGTTCTTCTTGAGGCTCGGGCGAAAACTTGAAGACGGTGAATTAGACCGTGAAAGAGCGCTGCCCTCGACAGACTGGGCTTGCGAGCCAGTGGGTAGTAACAGGGAGAGTGCGCCATCTTGTGAGTTGGGGGTGACGCTGCGCTCTAGCTCTGGGCGAGGAAGCTTCAAGCTACTGTCATCCGACTTTTCCACTGAAAACATAGCTGCTGCGGTTTTGGGAGCCTGAAGGGAGTCACTTCGTGGTGTCAATATCGGACCCTCGGGGATTTTGGATGTTTGTAGTTTCGCGGATGGGGGGCCACTGCCGGCTGTTTTCGTCTCAATCTTGAGCTGTTTCGGTGTTTGGCCAGAGAATCTCCTTGTCAGCACACTGGTGGAGTTGCCTGTTGATTGCGACGGGGTGGCATCGGAAGAGCCGGTCGATGAATTATTGGGTGCAGAAGCCATAGCAAGGTCTACCGGTGGAGGCGGTATTGGAGGTGGCTTCGAAATCGCTTGCTGAGACCTCCGTCGTAATTCTTGATCTTCAGCCACTGTGGACAAAGAAGTTCCAGCTGTTGTTCGTCCAGACCCACCCGAGCTCTCCCATGTGCTCCGGGTATATCCACTTGAGTCCGACTCCCTTGGAAGCGCTGACTTGGTTTGCAGCCCAAAATCAAACCCCTCGTCCAACATATATTCTTTGGTCATCTCTTCCAGCATTCGCTCTTCGTCATCCCCGTCTTGAGTCCCAAACGGTATTGCTACACTGTCCCTTACGTGTGGAATGTTATTTTCTTCCAACAACCGTTTCCGCTCTCTCTCCTTCGCAGCTTGGATTTCTTCTTCTCTCTTTGCTTCCCGTACTCTCTCCCTTGCGAGTTCCACATTCCGCATTGCCTGCGTTACAAAGTCATTTTCTGCCGGTTTTTGCACCTCGTCTTCATATGGTTCGAATCCATCGTCGTAAGCAGCTTCCACAGCCGCGTCGAATGCCGCGTCGAACTCGGCCTGTGATTGTCCGCTGGTATTCCGCAAATGCCTTCTCTTGATCCCTAAACTCGGATCTACCGAGTGCACGGAAGATGCGCAGGACGAGTCGGATTCATCAATCGTATCCAACCAGCTCATCGACTCTGGTTGATTTTGCTTTTGGGGCTGATCTTCAGTCGACTGACGAGGCAGGTTCATGTCCATTTCCACCGGACTTGCCGGAAGCTCCACTGGAGCTGACATGGACTGCGCTGCACGCGGTGAGCGCGGCGATAGTGGTTGAGGCATCAGTCTTCTGTCTGCAGGGTCCAGCATCGATTCCTTGACCTCCAATACTTGTGTCTTGATTGGTGATCTCGAGGTACCCCAGCTTGAATCCAAGAAGTTTGATTTGGGTGCTGAACCGGGCAACGCTGATTCTACATCCTTGATTGCAGACGATATCACTGACTCGCGTATCCGGGGCAATTGCGAAGGTTTCGGTGTTCGCGATCGGGAATCGAGTTCTGCAGATGGATCGTTCATTATTCTTGTCACAGTCGCTGTGCCAAATACAGCAGGTTCATCTACCACGGAGCCGATTGAAAGAGTCCTTCTCGATTGGCTACTCAACGATTCATCGCTCATCGGCCGTTGTGGCAATGATTTCCCACCGGCTTCTTGGTACTCTGGCTCCAATGCGTGCAGTTCGGCTATCCGGTTGAGATACGTTTGTCTCTGTAAAGTCATTGGTCAACATTGGCCTTTTTCGACCCGGGCCGACGCCAATTTGATAACAAAAATCAACTCACAATGGCCTCCAACTTCTTCTTGTCTTCCTCTCCAGAACTCCTCTCCATGACATTTTGCAGCAGCCTACAAGCGTCCCCGTACGCCGCGATGGCTCCCTCAAAGTTCTGTGCATTATCCAACACCACTGCAGTATTTGCCTTTTGGAGGGCCTTCGCTAACATTGCTTTCTTGTCCTTGTCGGCGCGTTTGTCGCGCCGGTCGCTGGCTCGCGACTGGGTATCTCTATCAGTGGGATTGGTACTGCGGTCATCGAATCGAGAAGCGTCGCTTCGGCTGCGATCGCGCTGACGGATTGTCCTCGGCTCGTCGCCCGAGGGTTTACGTTTCCCTGTCGGGGTTCGGGTGCGATTCGTGGTATCTGGGATTGTGGTAGAGAGGATCGGACCAGTGGAGTTTGTGGTTCGACGAGGAGACCTGATCGCTTCTTTCTCCGGCGTCGTTCTGGTCCGTGGTTGTAGCGGAGGGCGGGTTTTGCTGTCTGGGGACAGGCTCCCCTTGCCGTCGCCCAAGTTGGAATCGATTGGCCGCGCCGTTGGTGTCAATGGACCCGTTGTGGAAGGGGTGCGGGATGCTGCAGTCGAGGATGGGTGCGCGTCGGCCACGGCTTGCGAAAGGGAGGGAAGCGTGACAATCGGCGGCAGGGCGTTTAGGGGCAGCGATGGTACTGCCGGCGTGGGAGACGAAGGCTGTCGTTTTCTCGGACTCGGTGGTGATCGATTGCGTTTCTGCAGCACTCGTCGCGGGGATGGGGGCAGGGAGGTTGGGTTGTTCTGAGCATTGTTATGGGCCTGCCCATTCGCACTCCCGCTCAATCGTTTGGAGAAACTGCTCAGTCGTCGGTGACTGCTGGAGGACAGACTCGAGGTGGTCGACTGCGACCAGCGATTCAGGTTGCTCAGACCGTCTCGAACGGGGGCCGGAGTGTCTTGTGCGACGTGGGCAAGACTGGAGCGGCGCTTGGAGGCGGAGGACCGATTTGTGGTGCCAGCAGTGCCAGCAGCGCCGTCAACGGCAGGGCCACCGACGCCGTAGGGCGCAGTCGTGGGCCTGGACGCGGTGGCAGCCGAATTGAGCGACGAGGTGCGCTTGACGGTCGTGGCCGCAGAGGAGGAGGAGATTGAGTTGGATCGCGAATGGGGCCTCTTCACGGAGCGGGAAGCGTGGTTGGAGGAGCCCGCAGTGGAGTGGAACATGAGGCCGGCCCAAGGGATGATTCGTGGTGCCTTTGTCGTGGAGTCGTAGACCGCCCTTTCGACTAGCCGCAGATGCTCAGCATGCCGTCCGTCAGTGGGAGGGGGCGAGAAAGGGCCTCAGAGGGGCTAGGTAGGTGGAGGGATCAACAGGATGCAAGGCCGGCAGCTTGAGAAACAGCGTTTCGGTGGCCTGCGACTGAGGCCGAGTCAGGGTCGACGATGGGGCACCGATGGGGCACCGATGGGGCACTGATGGGGCACCTGGGGGTAGGGATGCCGCCTGTTCTGGCGACTCCTTTGGTCTGATCGCAGCGCCAGTGGCTTGCCGCGCCCGAGATGCTGCGCTGTGCCCTGGGTGCGACGAGATCAGCCCGTAGGTAGATATAAGAAATGCCCGCACCCGCCAGATCCGCGTCTCAGAGAGGATGCGACGAAAAAAGACCGGCCAGAATTGGCAATGGCAGGATGGCAGGGAGCAGAGAGAGCCCTGAAACATCCACCAAATCGTGGCTCTCCAGAATGCACGACCAGAGCCTTTTTTTCGTCCGCAACGGTCAGCAATTCGCTAGACTACCTAAGGTACCTGAGGCCCTGAAGTATCCGCGATCGCGCAATCTGCAATCCGCAATCCTCACCGACGGTGGAAGCGTGGCGTGAGAGATGAAGACGACAACAGTCCCAGGTAATACGGATACGCCAGGCCAGAAAGCGAGGAGAGCGATGGCGATTTAGTTAGGTAAGGAGTCGCACCCTCGTCTGATCGGCAGTGGCCGCGACGGTCCGCCAGAAAAGATGCTGCGAAGCTTCAACGTTACCCAGTACGGAGTACGGAGTATCAATTAATTAATACTCCTCAATCTTCTTTTCGAGTATGGATTGCTGGCTGCGGGCGACGGTCCATGCCATTGGACTACCTAGGTAGTACTCCGTACTTATTGCTGCTATATATTGCCTGCCAAGTGCCCATTCCATTTCATGCATAACCACCTGATCTCAGCTACCAACACCTTCGCATTGCTACGGATGACCACCATGCCCGTAAATTTGGCTCCAACTGCAGCGCTTTCATGTAGATTGGTCATTCTAGCTCCGTGTCTCCACCATACGTAAATTCAGCTCCATCCCTCTGCCGCGTAGAGCATCCGCACCTCTTCGAAGTACCCAACATCTGACGCACTTGCCTCAAACCGTGTCGCGACGGAGTTCCTCACCAGGTACCGTCAAGTCGGCCGAATTTTGAGTCGGTCTCGGAACAGCTGCGGATGCTCTGATAGCCGTGGCATCGAGCGGCAGAAGTCATCACTTTGGCTGGGATCTGGGATTCTGTAACAGAATCCACTCGTTCGCATGGAACCACCGAACGTTCTCACACCCTGGCTGTAGATCTCGAGGTCCATGAGTGATCCACGGTCTCGACCGCTCATCATTACGGACGATAGCTGCTTCTCTGGCGCATCGTCGTAGAAACTAGGTATTCTCTATAGCTAGTCGCAGCACGCTGTCTTGCCTTCACAAGGCCAGCCCTTCTTACAATTCTCCAGACGCCACGAATGCCGAACCTTCCATGCTGCAAGGATATCTACGAGCCCAATTGCGCCGGCATCTACGTCATCCGCTCGCTCGTCGATTTTGACGACTATCTCAAATCTCCCATCATATCCTCGTCGTCTCCTGGCCCTCCCCAGTCGAGATCCATTGCTCCGCCATCTCCCGATTGCTCCTTTCGCTCCCTTCTCGTCTTGGCGTAATCCACATACTCCTTGCTCAGGCTGAGCCGTCGATCTGCGTCCCTGAGATGATCCGCCAGTTCGAGAATCTGTTGTTTCTGCCTGACAAGATCCGCGTGCAATTGCTTCTCCGAACGTGCAAGAGGTCCCGACGATCGGTCAGAATGGAAACGAAGAATCGGCGATGTAGTGCTCGAAGATGCGCTTGAACCTTCAAGAGTGGCGTTTAATTGGCCTGCAGCTACCAGGGAGCTGAGGTATTGCTCCGCAGCCTGCGCATCCTCACCAAGGTGGTGGGCGATATCCTCTAGAGGGAGCGCCACGTAAGTCTTGCTGAGGCTGACGACTTGAGATTCCGTGAAATGACGAATGACTTGGCGCACGAGGCCGGTGTTACCATCGTCTTGCCAGAGACCCTGGCCTACCTCGGCCTCTGCTTTTAACCTTGGAAGATTCCCTGATTTATAGATGTCGGCAAGAGCCTCGTAGGCTTTAGATGCTTGTTTGATTTTCCTCAAGGCTTCCTGGTTGACACCTCTAGGAAAGGTGGGAGTCTGGAGGTGATCGTTAATTGGACATCTCAGGATCAAGCCTGGGGAAGACCCACCTTTCCCTCAACTAGCAATGCGACGAGGACCCACTTCCTATACGCCTCAAGCATCGGACCCGTTGCCACATTCTGAGTTGGTACTACAAGAACGTGCTCTAGGAAAGTGAGCGCCTTCCGCCACAGTTGGAGACCGGTATAAACCATTGCGCCCAGAAGATAGTATTCCTGCACGGCATCTGTATGCACGGGTGATGAAAGCCCCGACTTTCGTGTTATGAAGCCACTGCTGACTGGATGATCTGCGCACAATGGCTCTTCTTCTATCCCTTTGATCACTTGAGCTGGAAAGGGGTACCCAAGTATGGGCTTATCGAGGAGGGGCAGAGCATCCTGCAGTGCGCGCGCCTCGAGACAAAGTCGGATGTATACGAGATGCGTAGATGTGAAAGTTGCGCCGGAAGGATCGATACGAAGCATGGCTGCGCACATGAGCTGTATTGGTAACCTAGCCTATTTTCTTGTGTATCAGAGGGTGTCATTGGGAAGAACAGATGGTCAGAGGAGATAGCTGACCGCAAGATAAGTTCTCGCTACTATCCCAAGAGCGTCGAGCAGCCTGCGAAGCCCGTAGCCGACGTATCTTATTTGAACAGGATCAAAAGAAGTGCAGAATATTGAGAGTCTTGTCCATATTTCATCGGGTAGTGTCTTAGGCTTGGCCGATAGGATAGCCTCTAGTTCTGTTAGGATGATGTAGAGATAGGCAATGCTATTTTTTGAGGGATCGAGCAGCTGCTCAATCTGGTCAGAATGATCTTCAGGAAATACTGCGGTCGGCCACAGACTTACATCAATTACATCCTGGCCGTCGACGGTTTTGGTCAGAGTGTTCGCTGGGATTTTATCCAGCTGCTTCACGTAGTCGCGCACCTCTTGGTCATAAGTAGAGCTGGTTGGAGGTTGCGCGTTATAAGAGTCTGGAGGAAATGATAGCAAGACCGCCACTGGGTTGGTCATATTGGCTATGGCCACAGTGCGATTCTCGGCGTAGAGAGGAATACGGGGAGGAAAGACTGAGCGTAGGTATCCTAAGTAACTGTCGTCACACAGGCAGCGGAAGTTGAAGCTTTGACCCACGGAATTAAGGCAAATGTGAACTTGAGGTACTCCGTACCTTATTTAAAGAAGCCAAACCATGCCCTGCAGACTCTCTGGTTTTTCTGGTAACGGCCACCGATTACTCCGTAGCTGGTCACCTTCTTTTGATGGTCACATCTCCGCCATTATCTATGGGACCTTCAATCGCCCTTACATCAATTGAATCTTGGCTTTTTACAAGGATCTTTGACCACTATTACGCTCCCACTGCAGCGACGGTGCAACATAATCTCAGAGCCCAGAACAAAGCGGTCAAACACATTCGCAAGCTTCTCTTCGCAGTTGGAGGCTTTGCAGAAGCGGCAACGACGATCTCTCGCTTTTCAGACCAGAGAGAGTAGTGCGTGGTGAAGTGCTGTCGTGCTGTTTGCATGCCAGTGCCCTACCATTTACCCAATCTATTGAACCCTTACTCCAGCATGACCCCGTATGTTCAGATCAGGCTGAAAGTTGGAGTGCAACACATGTTTTCATTTTTCTTTGCGTCAAAGTAAATGAAGTTAGTATCGCTGGTAGAGCGGAGTAATTACTTTGTATGTTTAATGAATAACCTTCAAAAAGAATAGAAATGAATTTTCATACATCTGCGTAGATCTAGCGCCGCTCACCAGGGTTAAGCAGAGTCACCTGCTAGCGCACAATGTCTGTCTCCTTGCATGGGTCTCAATAGTAGATGCTCCATGGGAATGACTACCTTATCTGTACCACAGTCGACGTGTCAAGTGCATTATAAAACCCTATGTCTTTTGATACCATTGTTTGTCATTTGCATCATTTGTCTACGATTGGACGCCTTCAGAAAAGCCTGCTGACCTCACCTTGTTGGGCTTCTGGGCAACGTCCGCCGTCGAAGAAAGAAGAGGCTCGGCGGCTGGATAGAGTGCTAGGCCTGACCTATGCTTGCTAGACATATAGATTACCGTCTAAAGAGAACAAGGCAAATACTCATAGCCTAAGGCAATAATGAATGCTCGTTGTCGGTTCTAATGAGAAGACACAGCGTTTATAGTAGTCTCCCACGGAGTCTTAAAGAGTTGACCCCGAAGACATTTGCTTGTGCCGGAGCTTACCTCTTACGATAGGTATAGTATCAGCTATTACATCAAGCTCAATGCCGTTGGTAGTGACTCGCCCCTTCATAAATACCAAAGGCCCTCTCGAAAATTGACTTGGACATTGTTACTCTTTATAAGACATGGCTGGATTCGACGTACTCTATCAGCTGAGAGCTACGCTATATCGCTGTACACGTGTACTGAAAATTATCTACTCGCCATTCGGATTCATGCTCACCGCTCCAAAGCATCTACGTCCTCCCAAACTAGTCTATGAGAGCCCTCATCTTGATGTTCGTGCCAGATGACTCGCTTTAAACTGTCACGAAGCTCTTCCCAGCTCTGAATTCCTAATTCATCCGTCATTGCCGCTAGGTGCCCCACAAACCAAGCTCGCTCCGGGGCGCCCTTCGAGGCAACAGCCCCAGCTGATAACAGCCAAAGAAACAGTGGGTTGAAGGCACCGGGACCTAAAAGGCATTTCAAATGTGTCTTGAGGTTGTGTTGGGCCGAGCTGACCATAATGGATGGATTCGGCTGATGACCGCACCATTGCGAGAAGACGTGAACGATCATGGCGGAGCGGCATGCCTCTGTAATGTAGTAGCTATCCGGCTCTTCGACCTCTGGCGGTGGCAGACTGACAATACGCTGCATAGAGGAACATAGGAATGAGAGGACGGAGAGGTAGTGTTCGGCAGAGTCCGTGTCATCCGCAGTCTGGTAACATTGCGCTAAGAGTCGGACATCCTTCATGACAGCAGCAAACTCTGGAGCAACGCCACAAGCTTCGAGGTCTAGGTACTGGCGTTGTTCGACCATGGGTAAAGACTCCAGGTACCATTCCGGTTTTTCTTCGCTGGTTTCCAGATCGATTGTCGGAAACGCCTCATCAGCAGCTATAAACATGCAGAAAACGATGTTCGCAACCATAGCATTGGACCGCCGAATCGTATGCAAACCTCCGCGGACGATGATCATTCGCTGTAGCCCATCCATGTGCATCTGCACCATTCTCATATTACCCTTTTCGTGCTGGATAGACTCGTATTAGTGCAGGGCCTAGGCAAGGTTTTGGGTTGCCTACCTCGATCGCAGCAAGTCCAGCCACGGCACTGATTGTTTGATCATGAGCGCAAATTTCGGGTTGATTTTCCACCCGCTCCCTCAAAAGACGAATGGACTCGGCTTGAAGACGCGTCGATTGGTAATTACTCCGGCGGTAAAGCTTTTCAAGGTGGAAGGCGCTTAGTTGAAGGGTGACATTGAACAAGACCGGGTCAGTCCAGATGAGAGGGGCGTAATATTCGGTTTGCGGGTTTTTGCCAGGGGCTGGGTAATATGGAAACATGTTAAACACAAGACTGGAAAAATCTGTCTCTCGTCGTTAGCAAACACCGGCAGTGACTGCGTGGTCATGCTACGACTGCCTTACAGTGCTTCATCAGGTGATCAATCTCGGTCTCGGCAGAAGGTGGATGCGTCTCGAATGGGTCGAGAAGATCTTGTCCGAGATTGCTGTTCATAAGGGAATGCGAGCGGCTTGAGTATGCCTCCAGAAGATCAGAAAGCAAGTCAAAGACAGGTTGAGGCATCTTGGAACAATTACATCGCAAGCTGTAAGAAGCGCTTCTTCGGAAGGCCATGATGTTTGCTTTTCTTTACGGACAGGCTTTGCGCGAAGAGGAATATCTTCATAGATGCAATGGACCGTAGGCTGATAAAAGTGTCTCACACAGTCGGTGCATTGGGGTCGCTTCTCGTCACACTAGATTGATCGAAGGTCATCAGCCATGGGCACACGGCCGTAAGAAACTCGAAAATGATGGGACTTTCCCAGAAGGACTCACTTTAACCTTTCGTTCCTTGCAAGGCTTGCATCCTGTACGGGATTTCTTGTGCCTGCGCCTCGCAATCGGCCCTGATTGTTCACTCACTGGTGACTTTTCTGGATGAGTTTGGTTTCCCTGTTGCGTATGCATCGGGGTCTCTTCAGCCATTTTTAAGGCAAGAGCAGATTCCTCTCAGGTTCGGGTTCGCATTCGCACTCGTGGAAGATCCCAACCACCCAGTCCCCCCTTTTCTACTGGGACCACCTCTTTTTGAGAAGATATCACAGCAACAGCCACGAAGGTTCTTTGCCGCCATATTAGAGCAGATAACGATTATCATAATATTAGCAACTTATTGCAAAGGCGACTGTGGCTTTTAGTGTGCCGCTGGAATACTCCCTGCGAGGTAAACAAGATCGATTGGTAAGGCCGTGCTGGTGTGGATTTGACTAAGCAGCGCCACACGGTCACGATTGTAGGGCGGAAAGAAAATCCATGCAGCTGCTGATTAACTCGAACAACTACAATACGGAAGACACTGTCCAGTGGCGATGTCATGCTTCCCAACAGCTAGGAGAATCAGTCAGAACCAGTACCCTCGGGTCTAGCAAGACGGAGAGCATCCATCCTGCCTTCGAAAGCTTAGCTGTCGCCGAAGACGCCTCAGGATACGGTTACGGCTGACCAGTTCGATCAAGCTGACGTAGACATTATACAATAAGTTCACGCCTCTTTTTTAAACTTGTTACCTACGGAGCGAAGGTATTGAATGACGGAAGCAGATCGGTTGCCCGGTTACTCTGGGCCAATGACCGCCTACTAGATGTGGGTGCGAATTCAAGAATGGAAAGTGATAACTGGATTCATCCTCTTGACGACCGGTGAAGAGCTTTTCGGGGCGATAGCTGTGAGGCTTAACAAGGGGTGCTACTTAGCTATAATCGAATGTCTCGTGGCTATCTCTTTGGCCCAAATCAGAGCATGGGGTCGGTTTGTCCTGGGATACCACCATTGGTGGAGTCTAAGCGAGTGCGAACCCGAGCATGCACTAGGATTAGAAGATAGTTCAAACATTTTCAACGAGTTTGATCAACCTGTTCATGATTCATATATTCTAATCATGGTACCTTTCGGTGTGATTTCTAGGGCAATGGGATATCGCTGCTTTTCATGTTCTGTGTCAGCTCGAGATGCAGTTCTATTCCCATTATACTGTCGAAGTCGATAGAAGCATGCATCAGAATCGGGTTCTTGAAGATCCTTTTACGAATCTCTAGATCCCCTTTTCCGTGAAGGCTATACCTATCTTTTTCTGCGCATTATATTACTTGCTCTTTATACTTGACTTTATTTGTTGTTTGTCTCGGCTAGGCGACGGATCTTCTGCCCATTCTTGTCGTTTTTCTGCTTCAGAAATTCCAGCTATTGACAAGATTCATTGAGAAAGGTGCGTGTCTTTTTTGCCTTTGGTCAGCTAAGCCTCAGCTAGGCCTGCTGGGCCGGGCCCAAATTCTCGTGTCTCTCTCTATTGGTTAAAAGACGGCTATTACTTTAGTAACTACAGTCGCGACGATTAATTCGTGCGAGTAGTAGGAAATGACGAGAAGTCAAGCAGCCAGCCGCGTGAGGACCCACTGACAATGGAGAGTAGCAAAATGAAATGGAGAATATCAAGATTCTTAGTACAGAGGCCATAACCGTGAGAAGAGAGAACAAACTGGAACTAGTTGCGTTCAGTAGGTAGAGGCGATCCAAAGTGGCCCTTCCCAGTATTCAATTGTTTGAGAGGGTAGAAAATCTCATACTTGAGTAGGGTCCAATCTCTGTTGTACAGCAACGAGCCTCGTATGAACACTTCATAAACAGATGATTCCTCGATGCTAGACTTTAAAACCGCTAGCGGAAGACTTTGATACGGTAAGCGACAGTAAGAAAAGTCCATGTTGTATCGAGCAGATCTCACCAAACACTCACCAACCTCGCAGTACGCCCACCAAACGTCCATACCGCGCCCATCAAATACTCCCTACACTTTCGCCCATAACGCTCTCTTTTTCCTTCCCTTCTACCTCCGCCTCACTAGGCTGCTTCACAGCCCTCCCCCTGAATCCCTGCATCAGGCCCACCAATCCTTTTCTAAATCCCACCTGCATCCACACTGGCCACCCCTTAACCGGAACACAGAACAATTTCGCGCCCTGCTCCGGCAACCAGACATAGCCGCTCTTCCCACTCAAAACCTGCTTTACGATGGCTTCGGCGACCGTCGCCGGTTCCAGCGCGTACGTCACGAAGCCGTCGCCCGGCTTGAAGCCCGCAAAAAGCGCCGTCTTGGTGTAGCCCTGTGCGACGAGGACGGTGCGGACTTTGGGCGCCTTGTAGAGCGCATAGAGCTCGGCGGCCAGGCCCTCGTGGAAGGCGAGTGCGGCCGATTTGGAAGCGGCGTAGTCGGTCATGCGGGGCGCCGTCAGATAGGCGGCGGTAGAGGCTACGGTTACGACCATGCCGTGGTTGTTCTGGATCATATAGGGCAAGAATTGCTGCGCGAGATGATAGTGCGAGAGCGTATTGACGGCAAAGGTGAGACGCAGATCGGTTTCGCTGAGATGAAGGATGTCTCTGTTACGAGTGATGCCAGCGTTGTTGATGAGGATCGTGGGAGAGCCGACGGAGGCGCGAATCCGGTTGGCCGCCGCATTGATGTCGGCAGCGGAAGTCAGGTCACAGGGAAAGTAGGTTACGGTGGGGCCAGCTAAGAACGAAGTCAATTAGGTACTTCAAACTCCAATGGTAGAGTCAACGTTGAGGATAGGCATGCGGCCGACAAAAAAAAAGCGAACACCTCACTGGGGTGCCTCCCAACTCAAAACCCCATATCTAACTAAATCTTGCTTTGGAAATTAATCTCCAGTCTGATTGTGGAAACCAGGTCAATAGCTAAAAATATATGGGGCAACCCCCGGTTTGGTGTTCGGTTTTTATTGTCACCCGCGTGATAGGGTCGACTTTAGAAAAGGAAGCAAGATGGTGGTGAAGAGATATACCTTCGTACGTCAAGGGCTGAATATCAAGAACACACACTTTGATGCGACGCTCTGCGAGCAGCTGGACAACAATCTTGCCAATGCCATCGCTGCCTCCAGTCACAACGACAATCTCCTTGTGCCAACCATATTTGTCATTCGTCCAATTGTTTGCAACAAGTCTATCGAGCGCCTCACTGACTCGGAAAAGAAGGCCGAGCAGGAGAAATTGCTTCAACCCCTTAAAAGATTTTTCATAATGTGCTGCCAGATACTGGCCGCGTTGAGAATATCGAGCAAGGAGGACGAGGGGAAGGGTTAGTACGGGATTGAGAATTGTCTGCTTTAGGAGTCGGGCAAGCGTGTCTGCAGTGATACCTGCCAACATGATCAGTCTGGACTGAAATATCGTAGCCTATCACATCACATCAGTACCCTCCCGTTGAAGTCGCCAATCGCTTCTAATGGGCATCGTGGTCAAAGCAAGCAATTGGCAAGGACGAAATGTCAAGGGACGGCTTGGATTATTAATTTGGATATTTACAAAAGGCGGCTGTGATAACAGAAGGGGAAAACGGCCCAAGCCACCGGCCCAGCAGACGGAGCAGGTAAGTCTGAATATTTACAGTTTGTGGGGTTGGTTAGAGTTGTGGTTGTGATCCCAGGGATATGGCATGGTGGGAAGGACCAAATGTGAGTGCGGGGTCGCCTGCAGTTTCGCCTCCGAGGTGGTTCGGGTTACCAGGCGGCGGGAGTGGGGTTAGCGTAACACGGTGTCGGGATTTCCTTCCAGAAATATGTACCTGATGACCTCATTTTGCCACTCACCCACTTTCGCTTGGCGTCCCGTTTCACCGGCGCAAACATGCAAATCACGCCACGCGGTAGATGGAAGGACCCGAGGGCTTCTGTCCAGGATCTACGGCTTCCGTCTGATCGATCGCATATGCCGACTCCTTCCATGTCATTGGGGTTTCCGTCCGAGCGTGACAAAGAACTTCATATGTTTGCCCTCTTCCCCAGGCACAAGAGTTCTTCTAATCTCTTCTGATAATAGCCGGATTTCTTCCTTGCTGTGCGTTTTCTGAAGCATTGCATGCGTGAGGTGTGAAAAGATATCGGGCCAGGTGTCAGCAGAGTGCTTCGCCATCAGATCACCTTCTGGATGTTGCGGCCAACGACCGAGTGGCCAGACATATTGGGTTGTGGTAACGTCGATGAATCCAGCCTTCTGCAAGTACGAGGTAGAATGCGATCCCGAATTCATATCTAGTCCTTTTTGGTGTGCCACCCTTCTCAGTTCACGAAGCCATTTCCATTCCTTGTCAATGGGAATTGAGTTCTTGTCGTAGAAAACAAAATCAAGTTCCTGGACTTCGATCAAGGCCCCTGGCTTGAGAAGGCCGAATGCCGTGGTAATGTAGCCACTCCAGTTGTCCATTCCGAGTGGAATGAGTCTGCTGTAGACGTAGTCCAGGCTCCCTGCTCGAAGGCGAGCGTCTTTGTTCGCCAGCTCCAGGACATCACCTTTGATGTAGCTGACATTGGCAGGTCTTTGGTGCATGCTGGGTACCTCGTTGAGGTCGATCCCGCAGACAGACGCTGTTGGAAACTTGCGGCCAAGATAGACGGTGGTAGTGCCCGTGCCACACCCGACATCAATTGCTCGCTCGACTGATGAAGGCAAAGGGGCATGAATGACTTGGCCTCCCATGACAGCTATAATCGCGTCTGACTGTTCTTCCAAGCGGCCGTGTTCCGGAGCACTGAAAACGCATCAGCAGCGGCCATATAAGAACGATGACTAGTGTTCAAATGAAGAGGTTGTTTGGAAGCTCGAAGATGTGGAGATATGACCACACTTACTCATTGGGTAGATGATATTTTGAAGCCATGACGGGGCCCTGTGGCAGGGAGGGAGAGGAACCTGCTGTTAGGACGGACATGATGGATGGCCTAGACAGAGTGGATGCGGCTCTTAAGAGAAGGAGCGAACGAGTAAGGAAAAGGACGGATCGCCGAACGATCTCTCTCGAAACACACGCAAATTAAGGCTATCTGTGCAAGAGGGGAAGGAGACTTGGATTACGACAAGACGCAGAGGAGGGGGAATGGGAGAGATTTATCCTGACAGCGCCTTTTCCGCCGCGAGCCATGACGCTAATAGTTTAGGTGCTGGCCCATTCAGAGCTCCATGCGGACGCTGGGCTGTCGATTGGCAGTCTATTAGCTAAAGACAAAGGTCAATCATCCTGCAGAGTTAGGGAGCGCTGAGTTGGCCGCTCTACATCCCGAGCAACACAACCGTTTTAGGTCGTCACGAAACTCATTCCCGGGTACCTGTACGACAGCGATCGACACGACGAGTCGGACCCACGGGCTGTGGACGTGGTTCGCGCACGTGGGGCATCATGTGCGAGACGAGGATATAGAGAAGAAGAGAGGAAAGGGAAATGCAAATCGTGTCGTGTGGGATTACTCGGGCGAGTTGGACATGCCGTTTCGGTGATCGTCCGCTGTCACGGAGTCTTGGCCTGGGTTATGCATCCTTCCACGAGCTAACTGGGTCGCTTTTCCATCATTTCCACGGAAGATAACGAAACGTGCCCGGTCAGGCACGCTAACGCCTGTCATAATAGACAGTCGCAAACACGTCACTCGTGCCCCCCCGCCGTCTCCACCGCCAAAGAGGACCCGGAGCAGCGACTGGAGGGATTGCTCGTACTTGCTGGTGTGCTCGTAAGTGATGGTGGGGTTGTACTTGCCGGATCAGCGATAGTCGCGATGCAATGCGATTCCCCGCCGCGGGTGGCTGCAGCTCGACCCAGGCATGATTACCTAGGCACCGGGACGCGGTTCGTGGGTGCGAAAATCATAATACTTCATCCTAATCAATGGCGAAGGGACCCGGATATCTCAAAACATGCCATGTGCCAAGTGCGCCTGTCAACTCCACCCGTGCCCAATCAATTCACCACTCCACACACGCCATCTCTACCCAATTCACCGCTTCTTGTTCTATCGTCTTTGGAATACCGCATCGCTTCGGAATGAACCACACGATATGCCCTCGCTTGCAGTCGGCGCTGCTGATACTGCTGTGCGACAATTTCCAGGGGTTTGCGAGTTCAATGAAACCCAATCGCCGAGCCCGTGATCTCGTCTGATGCACTGCTAGTTATGGCCTGAGCTGCAATAGCCTCGCATGATTCCGTCGTCGCTGATGCATCGTGACCGCGATGCTCCTTAATACGCGCTTCGGGTACAACCCACTCCCAAGCTATCTCCGCCTGAATTTCGCATCCACCTTCTTTTCTTCTTCGATCCCAGTAGGCGCCCTCATAAAGGAAGTGCATGCGTATCCGTGACTTTGCCTGCCCTTCCACCTCGTTCCCCTCATTCCTCCGTGAGGACACAGTCCTTACCCTGCATTCCCATCATCGCTCTTTCCGCGATTGAACCATCCCATCCAGCTCGCCCGGTTCGCCGCCTTCTTGTCCTTCTCATCTTGCTCCTGCTTATCCTGCACCAACCGTAGTGGCCTCATCCTGTTTCCTCCCATCACAGCCGGCCCAGATCGGTCGCCGGTGCTTCCAACGCTCCGAGGGGGGCTGGACGGGATGGCGTCGCCGGCCTCGCTACCTGCTGCACTGCTTTCCCACGTCATGCTCATGTCACGCGATGCAGGCATGTCGCGCGGAGCACTGCTGTCCCGGGGTGCGCTTGTAGGTGGTTGCGGCGGGCCAGCATCGGCCCCCTCGAGCGCGGCGAGGGCTTGGCTGCGGACGCGGGAGGTCGCCTCGCCGTCTGCGTCATGTTCTTCAATGGTTGGAACAGAGTTGCCGGACGGCACGCGTTGCCCGAAAAAGGAGCTTCGTGGAGACGTTAGGCCAGTTGGTGATTGGGGTCCTGGTGGAGGTCCACGGTACATGTTCTGTACCACCGCTGCATGACTCCAATCCGAAGTCCGTCGTCTGTGACTCGATTCTGCATGTCCACGCACGGATTGCGATCGCGTGATGGGGATACTGGGAGCCGTGTCGGGATCTTCGTTTGCTGACGGCTGGGAAGGTGGCTGGGAAGGTGGCTGGGAAGGAGTCGAGAGCGAGTGAATGACACTTGCAGGTCGTGGTCGAAGATTGCTTGAATTTGTCGATGTGTCTCGCGACTTCGGTGCCATGACGGATTTGGCGCGGGCAAGGAAGCTCGAGCCGCCAGTCGTGTTGTCTCTGCTATCCTTGAGAGGGGGAACAGGTGGAAGATCTTTCTCAGTGTTGGTGAATCTAGCGCTTGCTGCATCGGGCCCAGAGAGGAGGTTGGGTGTTTTGTCAAGAACAGATTCGAGGCCCTTGTGATTTAGGAGTCGCTCGATGATGCTGTTGATGTAGAGAGTAAGCGCTTTGTTTTGATCGCGGAGAGAATTGATTTCGGCGTTGAGCTTCTTTTCATTCTCGCCATCACCACCGTCGCTTTCGGTGTTGACGGATTGTAACTCGTCCGCTAGACTGCCTCCGCCCTCATGGGAAGGACCGTCGCGAGAGGGTGTGCGTTGGTGCCCTTCGGATCTGCCGGACATGAGACTGCTGGAGAAGTCGCCATTGAGGGTCTTTTCACTCAGAAGCAATTGAAAACTTTCGTTGTCCTCCATCAGTCGTGCATTGGCCATTCGAGTCTCCATCAAAGCCTTTTCAACTTCTCGAAGCTTGCCACCACCCATATTCTCGATCTCGACCAATTTAATTTGCGCCTCCGCGAGTTCCAGTCGCAGAGATTCAATGATCTTGTCCTTTTGCATGACCAGTTTTGAGTTTGCGCTACTAGAATTACTGCGTTGTAACGGTGGCGCGAATTGACCACTCTCGACGTTGGGCGAACGGTCTTCGCTCCGCAAGCTTGCTACGAATCATCAGTGCAAGCACGATCACTACTGTAGGAAATGACATACGTGTTCGAGATAAGCCTGGCCTGCTCTCAACATCGAGATTCCTGGCGTCTCTTGTAGCCATGTTCTCCTTGATCCGCTGTAGACTCTGTTGTAATCCTTCTTCCCTCACCCCAGCTTCGTCCTTCTCCCTCATCCACGACGCCCGCTCGGCCTCGTAAATGCTTTCCAGTTCTCTCTTCTGCTTGGTGAGCTCGCGTTTCTCGTTGGCCAAGCCTTCCAACCGTTCTTCATCCTCGTGCGCTTTCTCCTCTAGCCTTCCTTGCTCTTTATGAGACTCGTCAATCCGTGCTTGCATGACTTCGACCTGCTTGCGATACTCTTCTGATGCCTCTTCGGCCTTCTTCAGCCTCTCCTTCAAGTCTTCGATCAGCGCGAGGGTTTCGACACGAGCATCTTGCTCCGCCTCCTCGTCAGGTGTTGAAGCTGGATTACTCAAACCCGAGGGTCCGCCAGGTTTGCGTACGGCTGCTTTTGCGGATACTAGGCCACCATTGGCACCCCTGATTGATCTCGCCCGCGTTGGTGTCCCGGTCGCGCTTGTCGCTGGCGTTGCTGAATTCCTCGAAGGACTTCTCGTCGAGCCGGCTGGTGGGGTGTTTGCCGTATTGGTGCTCGACAACCTGCCTGTACCGGCCTGCGGTCTTGGTTTCTTTGCCGAATCTGCCATTTGAATGTTTTGCGATGCAGAAGTCGAAGTGGATAGTTGTGAATCTTATCTAAGAATTCAATGCGATCGACGGCCGACAAACTCAAACGCTGGGGCTAAGAATAGATTGGGCCGTGAGTGGCGCCGCAGTTCTGATGTCTGCTGACACGGGAGCCACCATCCGGCGCGTTGCTAAAGGACAACAAGAAGCTCAAGCAGGGCGGGCTGGTCACGTTCAAAAAGTGAAGATCGCGAGATTCCCGTCTCCGTCTCCTGTGCCCTGTTCGGGGCGCGTTTCAGTTTACCCAGCTTGCAGCGACAGGGGTCTAATCCTGGATTCCAGCTGCAAGAAGAATGTTGCGTAGGAGGCTCTGGGGACCATGACAAAATCACGAGGGAGTCGGAGACTGGGAATTGAAGACCTCGCCCCCATTGACCTTTCGACAGCAATTCACAGACTGGCAACATTCACAGCAAGAGTGTTGAAAAGAGACGCGTGGTGATTTGCACGATCGACTGCATGATTGGCTGCGCGATGATCGGTCGCGTCGGTTAGCCCCAGTTTGCATCTGTTTGCAACCCCCACAGAATTATCATCGGAATTTTCGCAGTCGGCCACAACCACAACCACCACCACTACATCTCACAACCGTCACTCGAAGTCCAGGTCTTCCACTGAAACCGGAGCGCATCAATTCTTTATCAGGACTGTAAGATCGCTCGTCAGTCCTGAAGCGCAGCGATGGCCCCCAAGAAGACCAAGAAAACGGCCGACAGCATCAACTCCCGTCTGGCGCTTGTGATGAAGTCCGGAAAGGGTACGCTTTTCCATCTATTTTGCGCAACTAACATATGTTGACCTCTTGTCTTTAGTCACTCTCGGTTACAAGTCCACGCTCAAATCTCTCCGGTCAGGCAAGGCTAAGCTCGTCATTATCGCCGGCAACACCCCGCCGCTTCGCAAAAGTGAGCTTGAGTACTACAGCATGCTTGCGAAGACAAATGTCCACCACTTTGCCGGAAATAATGTAAGTGCTCGCATGCTGTGCCAGAGACAAGCTGGTCAGGTCTTGGAGTCCTGCCCTGCGAAGAAGTCTCATTCTGAGGCGTTGGAGGGTAAAATCGATGCTAATGTTGTATCTTTACAGATTGAATTGGGTACGGCGTGCGGAAAGCTCTTCAGATGCTCAACGATGGCTATCATAGATGCTGGGGATTCAGATATTCTTAGCAGCCAGACATCGTAGACAGAGAGCATAGGGGATCAGAATTTATGCGACTGCACAAAGAATGAGCTTTCTTCTTATGCATGTACCGTTACTACCGTACACGGTTCGTTAGCTAGCTTCGCAGTGGCCTGGAATTGGAATGGCGCCAGCTTAGCGTAGCCTGCCAGACAGATAGTAGAATTAGAAGGATGATGTTCATTGTTCCATTTTTGTATCCGGAGTGACGGAGCTCGTCCAAACAGACGTCGAGGCGACAATCCATTTGCTCTGTAATCCATATTTCACGTGCTCACAGCCGTCGGCCGCTTTGCCGTGACTTACAAATCCATAATCTGCCTGGTCCGTGCATCGCACACAATGAGCCACGACTTCGCTCTCATCAATCTCCTCCATCCCACTTCCTCAACTTCACCTCGACAACTTCACCTCGCTTACATTCAATACCGTCGCCATGGCTCGCCGTCCAGCACGCTGTTATCGTTACTGCAAGAACAAGGTGCCTACATCCCCAGCTGCGACGTCCTTTGCTGGGATACTGACGATCATGATTTGTATAGCCATACCCGAAATCTCGCTTCAATCGCGGTGTACCTGACCCCAAGATCCGAATCTTTGGTATTTTTTCTTCTTAATTCTCCTCGCTGATACGGGACATAAAGGCTAATTATCGAAAGATCTTGGCCGCAAGAAGGCGAACGTTGACGAATTTCCTCTCTGCGTCCACCTCGTTTCCAACGAATACGAGCAGCTTTCCTCTGAGGCCCTTGAAGCTGCTCGTATCTGCGCCAATAAGTGAGCTACCTGTATCCTGGCTCTTGGCCTTTGCCCGCACGCCCTCTAACAGTCCGCCTTAGATACCTTGTCAAAGTCGCTGGAAAAGAAGGTTTCCACCTTCGCGTCCGTGCTCACCCCTACCACGTCATCCGCATCAACAAAATGTTGTCCTGTGCTGGTGCCGATCGTCTCCAAACCGGCATGCGCGGTGCCTTTGGTAAGCCCAACGGTACAGTTGCCCGCATCAATATTGGCCAGATTATTTTGTCCGTCCGTACTCGTGATTCGCACCGCGCCACAGCGATTGAGGCGTTGAGACGAAGCCAGTACAAATTTCCCGGCAGGCAAAAGATTATCGTCAGCAAGAACTGGGGATTCACCCCTCTTAGACGGGAAGAGTACATTCAAAAGAGGCAAGAGGGTCGGGTTAAGGTGGATGGTGCTTATGTTCAGTTTCTAAGCAACAAGGGTCCCTTGGAGTACAACATGAGGCGATTCCCCGATGCTTTCGAGACAGAGGCATAGGATTGAGCGGAAAAATGATGCACGGTCATGGTTGGGCGTTCTGTGTTTTCAAGATGACATCTGTCTTTTACACACCCATACAATATAGTAGAAACATGCTCATAATGATCTGACCTGCTTTTTCCGTTCGTCTTCGATCTCTGCAGCCACTGCCATGTCCCTTCTGCTTGCTGTCTTGCTGCTTTGCGCTTTCTGATTTCTATTACAATGGGACTCCTTGGGCTGTAGCATTACGTCCGTCTTACCACCAATGTTGTATACTTAGTCCGTGGGTCAGCCATTCCTGCTCGTCTGACCTGACCTGACGCTGTTGCTAGTATCTAGAGGTCACAATAATAATATCCACCATTTTGTGTATCTCTACTGCTGATTGCTGTAGCTACTCGATTCAGTCAGCGTAGAGATCTTTCCATTACCTGGGCACGAGCTACTTGAAAGATCTACGAGGACATTCAGGCAATATTGTAGGAGCCCGTCAGCCGAAGTTTCGGATTGTTCTATGAATGAACAGTTTTTGCCGCCGAGTTTTCTTTCAGACGACAATCTCAAGGAATGCTGGACAATGTACAAAATAACGCATAAAAGCGCAAGTATGGATCTCTGTAAAAAGCCATGCAGAGTTTGTGAGGACAAAATGATGAGTGACTAGAGCACCGTTTGTGCAGATGCGAACTAAGTGTCGTGTTGAACCACAATCAACTTGATTGTATCAATTTCATGATATAACCTCCCAGACAGATATCAATCATAGGCAAAGTATCAAGGTCAAGATATATTATCTCATATCACAGGTTTACTTCTTGTCTGTGGTGAGATTGAAAATCTGTCATCGAAATCGAAACCAAATATCTGGCAATACGAGGAAGAGAAGTGAAATTGCAGCTTTTGTGATTAGAGATTGAATTATGGTGAGTAGATGTAGCGCGCCAAGGTCAACGTTTGACCATCTGCAATGGCTGCTAAGGCGAGTAATATTCATTTCACTCAAGAAATTGGCCATGGTTGTTTTTGAACCTTTTCGGGGTTATCTTTTCAATGGCCTCACGCTGGTCATTGTGGGTCTTTCTCTGATCGTTATTAGCTGAATGAGCTTGAGGTGATCAGTTCCGCTCTAAGGGCCGGTTCCGATATAGCTTGAGTATGTTCAGTGGTGAGACTGGTCTATCAAGGATGCGTATTTATTGGATTTGAGGAACCGAAGACGAGGTTATCTCCGGATGTAAGAGCTGGAGTAGAATAATCGAGCCAGTGACGGTGGCGTTGGATATACACCGTTATTACCGCGCATTAACGCAAACATTGCAGAGGGAGGTAGAGAGAAACTCCAAGTAAGCCCCACGAAGAGTTCAAAAACGACTAGAAATTTCTAGATCGACACGAGTCAGGAGTAGTCGTGATGTTGCTCTGTCTATTTCGCAGCTTTACCTTCCAAATCGATGTACATCTGTTACGTTCAATCGAGACATCCAAGCGCACAACTGACATACCTTGCAAAGCATCGAGGTCTTTATAGACTTAGATAGTCGAAAATAAATTGCCGAAGAGAAGAACTTATATGGAGCACTAATAACCATGACGAAAGCCTCATGTCGAGAATCTCCATCTCAAGTCCTCGTCCCCGTGCCATTCAGTCTTGTCCGCTACTTGACCTTCACCTTCCGCCGTATCTCTTCTCTTGTTCTCCCGCGCTAATACAAGCCACAAGACGCCCACCACAATAGAGTTGGCCAAAAGGTAGCCCAGTGCAAAGGAATGGCCCAGCACGTACCTTGGCCCATCCTCGCTCCTGTAGAGTTGCGTGCCCAAGACAGCCCCCAAGTTGCCAACGGAAATTTGCATGGCATTTGCCGTCGCACGCTTGGTTTGGCCAGACACGTTTACTGCGGGCCAGCTCAAAGCCAGAGCAACGGCGGGATAAATTCCTCCTGCGGCAAAGAAGGTGCCTAAATATGAGACACCAGGTCTGTGAGTAGGATGAGTTTGGCTTAGAAGAATGCAATATCCAATGGCAGCAAAAAGCGCCGAGGAGAAGATAAATGGGGCTCGAATGTGGGTGCGTTCGGAGATGATAGCTATGCTAGCAGTAAGGACGAAGGCGAAGGCATACGGTGGCACGGTGAGCAGCTGAGCGTTGGCAGCGGTATAACCGAGGCTTTTAATAATCGTAGGCTGGCAGGAGGTCAGTCGGCTCAGTGCAGTGGGCTAGAAACTGGTGAACGAGAAGCTTGAGCTTTACCAGAAAGAGCGACAATGTATAGAGAGGCAGGCTCAGGGTATGGTACACAAGACCATAGAGCCAGCATTTGGGATCTTTGAGTGCAGAGCCAACATTGGCCCACGTAAACCCTTCGGCATTGGTGGCATCAGAATCGGCCTTTAGACGGTTATGGATGAAGGAGCGCTCATCCTCGCTCAAAAACTTGGCTTTGTCCGGATAATTTGCAATAAAATAGTAAGCAGCCACCGCGACGACAACGGTCGCGAGCCCTTCCTGTAGTCGACATTTAGTTCCAAGACAATCCTCAGAAGATGCAAAGGGAGCTCACGATAATAAAGATCCATCGCCAGCCTCTTTGACCACCCACTCCATCCATGAATCCAATTCCCTGCACAGTGTCAGCAAATCCGTGTGCGCGGTAGCTTAGACATGCGAAAGAGACTTTACATAAGCAAGAATCCCCCCAAAAGCTCCAGCCAGGGAGGCGGCGCTGAAGAAGAGTGAAACCCGGAACTGTCGCTCGTTTCTTTTATACCACATGGACAGGTAATAAACAACACCGGGAAACAAGCCACCCTCCGTCACCCCAAGGAAGAAGCGTACAGCAAAGAAACCAGAAAGGTTTTGACTGACTCCCATGAGAGTTGCAATAATCCCCCATACGAGGGTTACTGTTGGGAGCCATATCTTTGGGGTGGTCCGTTTCAAGGCAACGTTCCAAGGTACCTGGACGCATCAGTTGTGCTCAAGTAATTGGGTTGGAGTATTAGGATACTTCAAAGAGGACATATCCGACGAAGAACAAGGTCAGACTGGTCAGGTACTGGTTTCCAGCTGTAACATACGATCAGAAATAGCACAGTTTACACAGCATGAAAACCACAATACTCATGTGTAGGTCCGTCGTGAGGCCATCCAAGCGAGCATTAGCAACTGAGCTCAATCAGCAAGTGTCGTTCATCTTCTTGAAGAGGCCCCCCACCATTGCTTCTATCGAGAAAAGAAAGCAAATATAAGATACCAACAGCGGGAAGAAGTTTAAAGTCCAGCTTCCTGAGGAGAGTACCGGTCTTGATGTGGCCAGGCACTTCAACATCGCTGCCACTTGATTGATCAGGGGCGCTTTGCGCGGTCTTTTCTTCAACGGATGCCATTGTGGGCTACAATTTGAAGTAATGAAGAGGATGGAGAGAGTGGACAGGGATCATAGAAAGACCGGGGCATGCAGCTTTTCTATTCTACGGTGGTACCCAGGATACGAAATAGAACGTAATGAATTAACTTGGCTCAGCCTGGTCGTGCCAAAGAAGACCAACCTTTTCGTGATGCACGCAACATTTCAAAACTACCTACGTCAATGGCATTGATTAAGCGGATACAGGAGAGTTCTAGATGGGAGCGGGCTGATGCACGTTTTACAGGGCTAAAATGTCGTGATCGGGATGATCTGCGCCTGCATTTGGCGGCGTCCTTTTCGGCACCTTTGCTACAGGCTCATCGGCAAAACGATACCTTATTATTTCTGATGAGCTCATGCAGACGCCCAGACTCACTTACCTCGATGCAAGACGCGGCTGAGATGACCTTGCATGACCACGTGGAGGTGCCTTGCTAAAAACATGCCCGTCAGACCTCCATAGGTACGTAGTGTGTCAAAATATAACTTGTAATCCAAACCCACCGTCTGGGCAAGGAGAGACAAGGCAGGTTGGCGGTGTGCGATCGTCCGATTCCATGTCAATCCACGTCGGGACGTAGCTGTAACGAAGTTGTCGTTTTTCTCGTTTTGGCTCTAAAATGAATAACATCTATTATTACTGTACGGAGTAGACTACAGAAAG
The DNA here is from genome assembly GCA_021030935.1 of Astrothelium subdiscretum. Taxonomy (NCBI): domain Eukaryota; kingdom Fungi; phylum Ascomycota; class Dothideomycetes; order Trypetheliales; family Trypetheliaceae; genus Astrothelium; species Astrothelium subdiscretum. The sequence goes on from JAGFMW010000198.1 coordinate 210,954, forward strand.
TCCTGTGTCTTCGATATGTCACGAAACCTGGTCGTTGGTCCTCAATGCATGTCCGCCATTGGCCGTTGTCATGAAGCTGAACTTTCATGGCAAAGCCGCTCAGTCGTTTCTCACGAAGGTCAGCAACTGCTAGAAGTCGGATTCAATCATAAAATCGCTTGTGGCGGAGAGCCGCAAGGAGGCTGTCTCTAAACATCTTTCAAACGCTCCCCATGAGACTGTCAGCACTGGATAATGACGGATGAAATGGATGCGACGGAAAACATAGCGCCCTTGTTTACCACCTAGCGCCACTTGTCCCTCCTGCAGTCTTTCCTTTTCTCGGCATTTGAAGCTTGGTGTACCACATAAGATAGGTGAGCCCGATGTCCTCCACTGCATTGCTCGCGTTTTTGATGACATACATCGCCTTCTGAGTTTGGGGCTCGGGGGTGTTTCCTATGATTGATCGTTTGTTGGATACCTTGTCAGGCCATTGCAGGTCATTGCGGAGGCCTCGAAGTCTTGGACAGCTTTTGGTGTAAATGTTGTCGCAGAAGCATAAGGAATGCGTGTCAAGTGCCCTCTTTCCTCGCGCCCTCTGCGTCAAAGCCCAGCGCATCGAGCTGGCGTATCAACTCATTAATTTTGATGACCTTCTCGAATTGCTCTGGCAGCAAAGAATCGCCCTTTTCCTTCTTCTCCTTGAGATCCCTGGCTTGCCTCAGCTTCTTGCTCAGTTTTCGCGCTTCCTTCTCCTTCTCCTTGTCCGCCTCGAAGTCTGCCGTTGCCTTGGACTCTGGATTCACGACATCGTCCGCTTGCGCTCCTCGTATGTGGCTGCTCTTCGGCGAATTCGAGCCCACAGCCTCGTTGGACTCGCCTTCGCCCACCTCTGCCTTTGCAGCGGCAGCAGCCTTCTTCCTTGCCTCCCTTCTCTTGGCATTCTTATTCGCCGCTGCAGTAGATGTGGCGCTCGCCTTCTCTGCCCCGTTGTCGAAATCCTCGGCCCCAGGAACTCCCCGGCTGCCGCGATTCTTCCATGCCTCTGCACTCTTGTTCTTGTAGACTTCGACGTCTTCGGGTGGGCGGTAGCCAGGACGGACACGGATTTCTTTACGAACAGAACCATCGGCACGAGTAGAGGAGGGGATTATGGATTCACCGGTTGAGGAAGTCTGAATGCCGGATTTGGCGGTTGCAGCCTTTGTGATATCATGTGTAGCTGCCGGCATAGTTGCAGAATGGCTGGGATTTGCAGAAGTGCGTAGTTGTCCAAATCGCCACACCTGAGCCCGGGCGACCGCGCTCGATAATGGAGTCTCGGCGGCCAGAAGGTTGGTGGCCGGGCGAGCAGCGAAAATCAGGATTGAAGTCGTTCGTGTCGTGAAGCTGTTTGCAGTACTCCGTACTCCGTATTCCGTATTCCGTACTCCGTATTTGGAGGCTGACGGTGCGCCTGGCCAATCAGCGTGCAGGACTATGTACCTAGGTCTACTCCGTACCCTCCGCCCGCAAAATCTCAAGAGCTCCTGCACCTCGTCCTGCAACCACCATCTTTCACTGTCCTCAATCCTTCCATTCACCGCTCTCTTCTGGCCGTGAGAGCAAATACTGCTCTCTGTCGTCAGCATGGCAGGCGTAAGCAAAGCGCATTGGTCGACCAACGAGCCTCTTGGAGAGACTGACAGCAATCACAGATCACGCAGGGCATCTACAAGCACGTTTATCCTCGTCAATCCCCCGAGAAAAGCCCTCCTAACTTGAGACAGCACTTTCATAAGGAGTAACACTATGTTCTTGGCCTCAATTTTCACCGGTGCCTTTGCCTTCCAAATGTACGTCCATGCAGGACCGGGGCTCTGGACTCTGGACCCCTCCAACAGACCCAACTCATGAGAGATATAGGGCATTTAACATTGGCTCGGACGGAATATGGGACCGAATAAACAAAGGCGTACGTGTTGTTTACTGGCACCGTGGAAACATCAGATTTCGACTGACCATCTGAAAGCGGCAATGGAAGGATATCAAGCAGAAGTATCTCCAGTCTGCTGAGGCCGAGGACGACGAGGAGGAGGACGAGTAGAGGCTTCCTATTCTCAGGCTCGCTGGTGGACGAATGGCAATTTTTGACGGACGGGTTTTGTGGGCTGTTCATGCGGCACCAAAGAGCATAAGGTACCAGGTAGGTACCTAGGGATAGACCGTGTACAGTATTCGCTTGCTATGGAGATGGAGAGTCCACCACAACATGCGCACCAAAGTAAAGCAATCATAGATTCAATTTTTCTGCCTCGAACAACCTTATGCCTTCCAATACAGGGTGACTCATGAAGTTGCGAACCAGCGGCGACCTCCGTTGTTGCCGGTGACGTAGATGCAATCCTGCTTAAGGTGGTTCCTTGCCTGCACTGCTGCATCACTGAACAGCCTCGACACAACCTTAGCCCCTTCGTGGAGAACTCGAGCGAGTGCCTCCGATATGACACAAAATTGTCCCGGCATTTTCATGGAATCTCACTGGTGAACACGCTGCCCCCGAACATAAGCAAAGTGCTCTCTGCAGGATTAGCACCACCTCCACCATCTCCGCCACTTGAAGATTCACACAGTAACCCGCCCCACCTCTCCTCGCAGAGATACTCTCCCTTCGCACTCCTTCGATCCAGAATGCTCATATCGGAAGCTGATGAGCGTCTTTGTCGTGCTCTTCGCGACCTGCCATTTACGTTCCGCAACCGATACAATGCTCATGCCGACCAATACCTCCGCCAAGTACTTTTCAAAAGCCTGGCTTCACATGAATACCAATCCTTGCTATTCCCCGCTGGAAGCCCCAGCGAGGTGCCTGTTCCCCCGCTGGAATCGCCGGAGGACAGAGAACTAGAAGGTCCTCCTGTATGGAGCCTCCGCCAAGCCCAAGGTGCAAAGGACGGAGCTGAGTACACCGAAGCAGCACGAGGCCATCCATGTGGTCACATTTTCAAGAGCGGGGAAGCTACGTATCGGTGCAAGACCTGTTCTACTGACGAGACGTGTGTTCTCTGCGCCAAGTGCTTCGATGCGAGCGATCACGAGGAGCATATGGTCTTTGTTAGTACCTCCCCGGGCAATTCAGGATGTTGCGACTGCGGAGATCCTGAGGCCTGGGCTCGGCCAGTCTTTTGCAACATTCACAGCATCAGAGAAGGCGATAGGGGGACGGCAACATGGAAGGGAAAGGGTAGGGAGGACAAAGGCTTGCCGGAAGATCTGAGAAAGAGTATCAGAATGACAATCGCACGAGCGCTCGACTACTTGTGCGATGTCTTTTCGTGTTCGCCGGAACAGCTGAGACTTCCTAAGACGGAGGAGAGCATCCGGGAAGACGAATGCTCCTCGAGACTGAATAGTAAATGGTACGGAGCCACCGATGACGCACACGAACAGAACGCCGAGTTTGCTCTGATTTTGTGGAATGACGAGAAGCACACCGTGGACGATGTACGGGACCAAGTGGCTCGAGCATGTAAGAAGAGGAAAAGCTTCGGGCTGCAGAAGGCAATAGAGGTCGACGATGTCGGTCGGAGTGTCATCGAATACTCGACCGATCTGAAGGAGCTACTCAAGATGGCTAAAATCATCGAAGAAATCAAAGTTACAGTCACCATACGCTCAGCACGAGACACATTCAGAGAGCAAATGTGCGGGACCATCATTGAGTGGATATCTGATATCTCAGGCTGCACTGTCGGCAACGACGCTTCAATCTTGAGAAACACCATCTGCGAAGAAATGTTACAGCCCTGGCGCATGGGTAGCGCCGCAAGTAATGTAGATATCGGCATGGATGGTATTGACGATCACCAGGGCGAAGATGAAGAGTGGGAAAACCAGCGCATCAATCGAATGTTTGCCATTGGCGGACATCGGCCTATTGTCCGGACGGCCATTCGGCCTGAACAAGCGGATGATAGTGAGGATGACGAGGATGAAGATGAGGATCATGAAACTGATGAAGACCCCCTTGATCATTCGATGCGAGAAGCCAGTGATGACGGAGAAGATCAGATGGAAATCGACCTCCTGATCGACGAAACTCGAGCTGGATTGGCCGACGATGCAGATAATATGGATCTGGACGTTGACCTTACGGAGGCGTCAGAAGCGACACTCGCTGGGTATCCCCCGCCGCCACCGCCACCTGCCACCAATTCGGTGAACACTGGTAGCGCTTCAGCCAACCAACAGGACGATTCCGAGGAGGGAGAGACGCCAACGGCCAGAGCTCCCGTTGAGCCATTTTCCGACATTCCCAAAACCCCCACCGTTCGTGGACGACCTCTCAGACCTCCGAGGCCACCGAGGCACTGGCTCGAGAAGCCCAGAGGTGCACTGACTACAAATGAGCAGCTTCCTCTGCGCGAGAACCTCTGGTCCCGCGTACGGCTTGACTTCATGATTCTCTATGACCTCCGAATGTGGAAACGACTGCGAATTAACTTACGGGACGTCTATATCAGCACGGTCGTCACCATACCATATTTCAAGAGGATACTCGGTCTCAGGTTTGCCGGCTTGTACACAACCTTGGCTCAACTGTACCTCATCGCGGATCGCGAACCTGACCATTCGATCATCAATCTCTCTCTGCAAATGTTGACCACCCCCTCAATCACAGCTGAGGTCGTTGAGCGTGGCAATTTCCTCACCAACCTCATGGCAATCCTGTATACCTTTCTGACAACACGGCAAGTCGGTTTTCCACGAGATGTCAATCCAGTAGCAACTCTTGCGTTCGATGCGGGCGCTGTGACGAATCGGCGGATGTATCATTTCTTTCTAGACCTGAAGTACCTCTTTGGCTCCGAGTACGTGCAGGAGAAGCTTGCAAGAGAAGACCGGTACACGATACAATTCCTGGACCTTGTCAAGCTACACCAGGGAATCTGTCCAAACACACGGGCGGTCGGTGAGCATATCGAATACGAAACCGATGCGTGGATCAACGCATCGCTGGTCACACGGGAGATGAATAGACTGTGTCGGCAGTTTGCCGAATCATTCAAATGGATGCGAGGGCAGGATCCAATGAACATACACCGTGCTATTCGCCAAGTCACGCGGGCGGCTCTTGTGAATAGTCTGGGACTCGAGCGGAAGCGCTTTGATCAGGCAGAGATCAAGAGCGACACTACTTTCAAAGCCATGGGCCTATTTCCATTCGAAAGTAACGACGACAAGGAGCATCATAGCGTTGTCGATTTTTCGGTTGCGAAACAGCCGATGAGCTTCCATCACCCAATGCATTACCTCTTGTCCTGGCTAATCGATTGCGGCAAAAGTCTGCCGGTTGACGAGCTCAAGGGCTTGCTCCTGTTCTCTTCACGAGAGGTGAGGGAAGAAGGGCCTCCTGTGAAGGCAGTCGTGCCAGAGTACCAACCGGATCAGTATCTGCTCGCTCTCTTCGATTTTCCACTGCGCGTTTGTGCTTGGCTGGCACAGATGCGTGCAGGTATGTGGGTACGGAACGGTATTTCGTTGCGGCACCAAATGTCCACATATCGAGGCATCTCGCAGCGAGATGTTACACATCAGCGCGATATTTTCCTGCTGCAAGTCGCCTTGTGCGTATGTGATCCTGCCGAGTTCCTGGCTTCTATCATCGACCGCTACGACATGAACTCGTGGGTCAGTCAGGCTTACGTCGTTGGAGAAGATCGTGAAGACGCTCAGATGATCGATGTTGCGGAGGAATTCATCCATTTATTGGTCATTCTTCTTAGCGACCGAAATTTGCTCCTCCCTACCGAAGCTGAGCGAAAACCACAAATCGCAGTCATGAGGAGGGATATTGCACACGTTCTTTGCTCAAAGCGGCTCTCATATTCGGATCTCAGCAATCGACTAGCAGACAGGGTGCAAGAGTCTGACGACTTCCATGATGTACTCGAAGAAATGACGCATTATCGGCCGCCCGAGGGCGTGAGTGACTCCGGTACCTTTGAGCTTAAAGAGGAGTATCTCCAAGAAGTGGATCCATATGTCGCACACTACACGCGCAATCAACGGGAGGAGGCAGAGAATGCATACAAGTCCCACGTTTCTCGAAGAACGGGCAAGCCCACTGACGAAGTGGTATTTGAGCCGAAGCTTAAGAAGATCGATTCGGGAGTATTCCGGAACATCGCCCAGTTTACGAGAACGAGGCTCTTCGCGCAAGTCGTACACTCGACTTTGCAGTATGCAAGTGACAAGTTATGGATGACTAGGCATACCGGCATCCAGCTTACTCGCGTGGAAACATTCTTGCACTTGGTGCTACATCTCGTCCTCTTGGCAGTTTTGGAAGACGGTTGTGACGCGACCTTCGACTATCAAGAGTCCTTCCTTCACAATACAACGGCCGATCGGGGCGACGGGGGACTGACGATCGTGGCGCAACTCCACAGGCTCTCGCAAATGGACGAGTTTAAGTCTTGCCACCCTCAGATCCAACTCGTACTTCGCCGCATGAAACAGCGTCAGCCCGTTCCATTTATTCAAGCGCTCAGTAAGGTCGGCGTAGACGGTGACAGAATGGACACAAGCTCTCCCGCTGCGCCAGTTGAGCAGGATAAAGATGCCAGGAAAAAGCAAGCACTTGACCGGCAGGCGAAGGTGATGGCGCAGTTCAGGCAGCAACAGAACAGTTTTCTGGAGCAGCAGACGTTCGATTGGGGCGACGAGAATTTAAGCGACCTCGACAGTGACTTTGAGAGTGCACCTGAAGAACAGGAGAAAGTATGGAAGTACCCTTCTGGAACGTGCATTTTGTGCCAAGAAGAGACAAACGATCAGAGGCTATTTGGCACTTTTGCGTACATGATGGAGAGCAATGTATATCGACAGACCGACCTCAAGGACAAGGATTTTGTTACCGAGGTCGCCGAGACGCCAATCAGTCTTGATCGGAATGCAGACGACATCCGGCCATTTGGTATCGCCAGCCAGAACAGAAAGATGGTTGAGAAGGTCAAATCTGACGGGCGTGTGGTCATGGCTGAGCGGCAGGGACTCGGCAGGGGATTTCCATCGAGCCAACAGAAGAAAGGACCTGTCACTGTGGGCTGTGGACATATCATGCACTGGACTTGCTTTGAAATGTACATCCAAGCAACAGCTCGGCGGCACATTAGCCAGATTGCACGCAAGCACCCGGAAGTGTTGGAGCGAAAGGAATTCCTCTGTCCCATGTGCAAAGCGCTCGGGAACTGCTTCTTACCCATCTTGTGGAGGAATCAAGTCGAAAAGTATCCTGGACCGCTTGATGGCCAGGGCAACGCCTCCTTTGATGAATGGCTGACTTCCCAAGTCGCCGTCCAGTTGTCCAGGTTAGACAAGAGCCCTGAGCGGCCAAAGGAGAAATCGGCACAAGTTGCGAGATATCAGACGCAGTTCTCAGAGTATGGATTCAATAAGTTTATAACGCCTATAGCGTCAAAGCTCGGCGAGTACTCGAGATCGACACCGCCGCCGGCGCCACAATTTCCAAACCAAGCACAAGGCACAGGCCCGTTCCATCGTGGCCTCATCCCGACGCTTATGCAGGCGCAGACTGAGGATGTCAGAGACCCTGGCTTGGGTTCTCCGAGTCAAGCACTTGGCCTACCATCCACGCAGCCGCTCGGGGAACTTGTGAACGCATACAATCGCCTCCGAGACACTATTAGGACAAATAATCTTGGAACTCGTCAGTCATCAGTGCCTGCTCCCCCCGTTGACGATCTAGTCTACACAGAGACGCTCAGCATGTCCCTCGGGTTTTCGATTGCTGCCGTGGAAATTGCACAGCGTGGCGTGGAGTCCGAGGGTGTCGTCTTCACGGAGACAATCAACCATTCAACCCTTACTCATCTGCGTGTACTCTCGGAAACCGTTTCCTCTTATTTGGCAATTGGAGGCCTCCGGAACCAAGGACTGAATAGATCGATAGCCGAATACAGTGAGAGCTATGCGAGACAATTGCAGCAACTCTTCATAGGTCATACCCGGCTCTTCGACCAGGGCGAGGCGATGACTTCTGAAGCTTTGTTCCGACGGGATCTTTTTATTTTTCTGGCAGAATGCTCTGTCGGAATTGTGCCCGCTTTACGCCTCAATATCCATCACATCCTCCGGCTCTGCTATCTTGGCGAAATTGTGAAGGTCGTGGTAGCTTATCTCCACGAGCCCGACGGTGTCTTCAATTCTATTCCTCCGATCTGGGAATCCGAAAAATGGGACAAGTTTTCCAATGACCCTAAAGCACAATGTACGGGATCGCAACAAGCCGTCTTTGATCTGTTTGTGCGTAAGATATTGCAGGACGTCAATGCCGCCGCCTCGAATGCAAACCTAGACTTGACTGTGAAGACTTCGAACATTGAATCTGGGTTCCTGCATTTTCTTCGCAATCTCGTCTCGAGTTACGCCCTGACGTTCCTTCGGAAAGCTGCTATCCTCATGCACGTACGCTTTGGCGTTGACTTCAGTCTTATGCCCAAATGCGCCATTGGCGATACCGCAGAGCCTGAATTGTCCCGCCTGACGAAAGCACTTCGACTTCCAAGCATCGACGAGTTATTCACTCACTTCACCTCGAACACAGCTGCAGGCGAGGTGACCCGTTCCATTGTCTACGGCTGGATCCACCACTGGACTTGCCCCCCAACGAGCCTCGGCGCGCCTGGCTCTTCCACTGCTGTGTCCACCTCTATCGCTCCTCCCACAGGTACTGTACACCCTATACGTCTATCCCGCGTACCTCTTGCCCTTCCACATCCTACCATTTTCGAGTTGGTCGGTCTACCGAAGAACTACGATACTCTCACCGATGAGGCGATCTGGCGGAGGTGTCCGACCACAGGGCGAGACATGACGGATCCGTGTGTGTGTCTGTTCTGTGGAGAGATATTCTGCAGTCAGGCCGTCTGTTGTATGAAGGATCGGCAACGAGGAGGGGCCAGCATGCATATGGATAAGTACGTTCCCCCTTCTGCTCGAGTTTCATGGTTTCACGCCAGTTTCCAGCTTCAGCGTTGAACTCAGCTACTAACCTTTGCACTCTAGGTGTGGTGGTCCCATCGGCCTCTTCATCAATATCCGCAAATGTATGCTCCTCTATCTCAACCGCAGCAACGGCTCCTGGGCCCCAGCTCCCTATCTCGATAAACATGGCGAAGCGGACCCTACACTTCGAAGACATTATCAGCTCTTCCTAAATCAGAAGCGCTATGACAAATTGCTGAGAGACGCCTGGCTCTCACATCAGATACCAAGCGTCATTAGCAGGAAATTGGAGATGGATATTAACAATGGAGGATGGGAGACTTTATAAATGGTCTCGAGGTCAAAGTGGTAGAAAGAATAGCGGATATTGATCGGGAAGTCACTAATGCTACAGTGCTATGCCGCAGAGTTTTGGCTTGGAAGGATTTCATGGCGTTGTGGACGCAGTGAGCATTTGCGGCGCTAACCTCAGCATGTGGCTTATAGATTGGGAGACTGGACAAACAGCGTCACACTTAGACTTTCCACCTTCCTCTCCTATGTATTTTGTCACTGTATACCAAGTCCAAGTTCCTTTCACGGACATTTAAATTTGAGCGTTTGGAACAAGATCAGGCGAGACATGTGAATTCGCTGTGAAGGCGATGAACCGGGACACAGATGGTGGCGATATTTTCAGATCAACCTTCACTCATGACCGAACAGTACGTCAACTTCCTTGACGTCTTTCTTCCTCTCTGTCGAGGTCTCCTGGATGTCTCCCCTTCTCTCTAACTCCTGACCCTGCTTTGCCCTCTCGATCCACGCTCTGGCAGTCTTTTTGCTCAGTCGGGCATTCATCTTAGTATCGTGCAGCTTACTTGCGTGTTCTGCCGTCCGAATTTCCGAAGTTGTGGACCTTAAGAACCGGATCGGCCCCTCCTCATCACGCCTCCAATGTGTACGATAAAGGCCTTCTGAAGACGATGTTAAAGCTCCAGAATCAAGAGGGAATCCCTCTCGTTGCCGATCTGGACGACGTTTTCCTTTGTGGACAAGATAGTCACAGTACCATTGGACGATCGTACGTCTACGACGACTGACATTTGTGGAGAAGGCGGGCCCGATGAGGGGTAGCAAGAAGCTATAACCTTGCGCCTTGGGTACAGATACCGTGTTGCTCCCTTTGTGATCGTTCTCAGGGTGACCAATAGTGGACGAGCTGGAACTGATAGAGTCTAGGAGGACGAGATGGAGATGTCGAAATGTAGCCATGATGTGCTTGATAGCAAATGATTTGTATCCAAGATCATTGGCTGGGTCCGCGGGGTCCTGAAGGCAGAGAAGATATGGGCGACGGGAGTCTGTGCGGGCAATCTTTTCACGACCTGCAAGGACCTCATCTTTATCCGGAGGTTGATACGTGTCCTGCTGATTTCTTTCCTGTGATCCGGAGGTGATGACATCCTCGAGGTCGCTCGAAACGTGGAGACCGTCCTCAACAGAGACTGGAGTGTTGACGTTGTCTTCATGCTTGGCATCTTGCTCTTCGCCAGTAGCTTGCTCCTCATCAAGACCATCGGCATCAATCGAACCGGCTGCGTGGCTCGTGCCTTGCCCTTGCTCTTGTTCATCTTGTGACTGTCCAGTGGCCGGGGGCATCTTCTGAAAAATTTCCGGGGTCGTGGGATCGATACCGTATTTAGTAGTATCAATGTTCGAAAATAGTTCCAGGAAAGCTAGCAAGTGCCTTGAAACATCGTTTTTGGAAATGTCTGGATGTAATCGGAAACTTGCGGCTACCATACCGAGGATGCTGTAGCCTCCTAATCCACCATTGTAGACGTCCGTAAGTCCACGAGCCTCTAACGTAGCCTTCACGACAGAGTAGACTGACCGAAGCGCCGGATATGCACTTTGAAAATGAGAGATCCAGGGCTGGTTAGGAGGATCGGTCGCAACGATTTGTATACGTGTACCGGTTGGGAGATGTTCCGTAGTGATTAACGGATTCTTTGCGTATAGGAAGACTGGTGACGTGAAATGTTGGCTTTGACTTGCTAATTTCCTCTGAAATCGGCGTAAACTCGAGAAATGAGCTTTGCGTCTCTGACTCCGGCTCCAATTACGACGCCGTTCCACAAGCTCCCCAGAATCCACAATTCTAAAGTCGATATCAGAGGTGATGACACCCATACCTGTCCGGCTTGAACCAAACACAACGATCTTCGAGTCCCTCAAGGTGCCCGAAAGAGCTTGCATGACGCTGTATGCAACGTACCTCCGGGCTCTTTGCTCGAATTTGGAGATTCCGAGCCATCTTTCAAACGCGAGGATTTCAGCGTGCAAACTGTGACCGAGAATTAGTGATGGGCCAATGTAGTTAGCAGTGATATAGGAACGGACCGGGTGCGACTGCTGAACTGATTTGCGTGTTCACTATCCATCCACGCCACTGCCTCATTCGGATCTCCGCTTGGGTCTAGGAGTGGGATGTAGACGCCGTCATACTCTTCCTTGGTGGCGCTACATTCGATCGGTGGTGCACTGGCGGTCGTTCCTGGCGGTGTGTTTGCAGTTGGCTGCCCTTCCTGGGTCTCGATCATTCGCCGGTGCGTCTGGTTCCTGGAAGAGTCGTGTATAGGCGACTGCACCGCGTGGCCTTTTCGCGTTGAGACTGATTGAGTATCAGACGAACTTCTGCAAGAGCTACTTTCGTTCACGTAGCCATTCTCCTTTTTTTCAGCTGTAGCATCACGTTTATCTGTCAGGGCTGCATCAGCTTGTTGCTGTTGGACATTTGCAGCACTTCGGACGTCAAGTTCATTCATTGACCTTGACAGATTCTGAAGGAGACGTCTTGTCGGCATGAACAGCGGCCGAGTTGCACGAAATGATGTCGATGAGCCACCTCTACGGCCCTCCGGTGCTTCATTTAGAAGATGGTCAGATTGATCTCTGTGCTTCATTTCGTGTATGACCTTTGGCTGTGAACCATCGGCTTGTGAACTGGGCACGCTCTGATCGAAGAATTTATCTTCTCGGGTCGAGGAACCCTCCTCGCCGTTCCTATTCCGGGTTTCTTGAAATGAAGGTGATACCTCCTGTTGTTGTAGTCCTCTTTCATGATATCCTAGATCTTCTGATGACGCCCTCATCTGACCCAAGGAGTCAAAAAACGAGTCTTTAATTATCTTTTGTCCCCCAGCGGTAGCCTCGCTGTCCTGACACACGGCATTCAATTCTTCGGATACGAAATCCTGCTGCCTCTGTCTCTCTTGGACTGGTCGCCGGGTATCTCCAGAGCTGTGGAAGCGGATTCGCGCGTCGAATGCCCTTGGCTGTGCCTTCTTAGCTAGTATTGTGGCCGGCAAATCTTTGCAGTGATTGCTAGCGTGGCTTCTGTAATGGCGTTTAACAGGCGAATTTTGTCCGTCTGTCTCTTTGCCGGCTTTTTCCGAAGCGTCCTTCGCGACCATCGTTATGATTCGAAGCTTGCTCTGGACTTGGTGCTGGTCAGGTTCGTGCGCTATCTTCTTTTTCGGCCCAAGAACGCGAACTTCCTTGACGATTGAACCATCCACGGTCTCCCCTGGTAAAGGAGAATGGACCTCCTTCGTACTTGTATGTCTCATTTTCCTGACAGAAGCGCCGTTTGATTCTCCGCCGTTGGACTCGAATCTGCTCGTGGGCCTTCTGCGTTCCGGGAAATGCATTCCTTGCTGTGTGTCCTCGGTGTCCTGAGGAGTGTGAAGGCGCTGATCGCTCGAGATTCTTTCTTGCTGTGGGCTTTGATGCGCATCATCTTCGTCAATGCTTACGATATCTCGAACATGGACAGTCACATCTCTCGTGGCAGCTTTCAATGTTCGCAAAGACCTCTTATTGTTGGAGGGTTTTCCGTATTGCACCAACGGAAGCCGGCCAGGATTGCCAGGGCTGCTCGTCGATTCTCGGATCGGAGAGATGGGATAGAAAACATGGCGAAGCGCAATTGATGGAGTGAATGCGGTTCGCGAGCTACAGAAGGCGCGAGAGGGCATCCGGGACCGGTGTATACAGAGTTTCGTTGAGGTCGATGCGAGCTTTCGTTTTCTAGAAGAGGTCCGCGCCCAGGCTCCGACTTCTTCTAGAATACAGAGCACAACCATGAATCGTCTAATTACTTCCGAGGCTGTCCACACTTGGTCGACATCCAAAAGGGATCTGGGCGAGTTTTTCTTTCAAGGCAATTGGAAGACTACCTAACTCTCATTTACAGCAAAGTACATACGAGGTAGTGTACCAACACCACATGTGAGCCACCAATTCCTCTCTCGTCCATTTCTTCGACATCCATTTCGACATCAGAACAGCCGAACCCTCGCTTCTTCATCCACCCTACTTTACCCTACCTTGCTTCACCACAGCTCTGCCCCTTAATCCTCGTTGTCAAAGTAAAACCTTTCACTTCCTCTTCTCACAAACCGAAGCGGCACCTTGCCCTTCCGCATCTGGATCGTAATCATGGTTATCATACCATTCTTCAGCAAGTAACCTGCCTTCTCCTCTGCCTTGCCCCACACCCTTCTTCGCTCCTCTCCATTCTTCGGCATCGCTGCTACCTCCTCATCGCTTGCCCATTCGTCGACAGCCAGCTCGACGGTATAGTCGCGCAAGATGACAGAAAGCACTGCGAGGACCTCGACTTGCGCGAATCGCCGGCCCAAGCAGGAGCGAAAGCCTTCACTGAAGGGGATGTACGCACCGCGAGCCGGGCGCCACAGCTGTGAGGAGGTGTCGCGGCCTTCAGGACCGCCGATTTCTTCGTTCGATTCTTCGTCCTCCTCGGCGGTAGTGTGATGGCTGGCATTGCCGGGGTCGAGAAGCCAACGCTCTGGCTTGAATTCGTCGAGATCGTCAGCGGGTTCGACATCCTCTGCATCGGCGTCGTCCAGAGAAGCTTGTGGGGGAAGCGGAACTGTGCTACCCTCGTACGTAGAGGAGACGAGCGTGGGCTTCGATATAGCATTCTTGGGAGTCGGTGAACCAACGGATTTCACACGCGAAGTCGGGGCTCCGGCCGGCCAATACTTGGGGTGCCGATGGACGGCAGCCGCTTGGAGTGAGACAGCTGCACCTCCAGGTACGACTACTTTCCTGCCGGCAAAATTTAGAGCCTGTGCTCGACCCGGCAGCGTGGACTTGGGAATATTGATGACCGGTGGAATCAAGCGTAGCTGTTCGTTCATGACAGCGCCAATCAAACTGCCAAACAGCTTCGGACAGTCGACTTCGTAATCCCATTCGCCAATTGGGCGTCGGCCGAAGATCTTATCAACATCCGATTGGACTCGTCGCTGGCTATACGGGTTCATAGCGAGGCAGAGGAGAGAATGATGAAGCGTGCCGGCAGTCGTTTCGTGCCCAGCTATGATGAATACGAACGCGTTACCCAAGACCTCGTCATCACTGAGCATTCTGTTTCCAGGCGATGGGCCTTTCTCGGCATCGGCCATGGCATCGTCACTCTTCTTGGTCGTGTCTTCGGTAAAACCGGCTCCTTTGACAAGTGCCCCTATATTCGGAAGATTAGAGCAGCATTCCTGGAATTCCCAATTCGTGCTTACCCATTAGATCCATACCCTCGATTGCCTCTCCTTTGGCAATTTCGGCCTGTTTCGCTGCGTACAACTCGTTCATGTACTTGCCCCATTCCACTAACGCTTCGTAGGAAACTCGGTGGACCTTGAAAATCGAATTCCTTAGTATCCAGCGCGGTGTAAGTATGACCCAGATGAGATTATCCAGCAACGTGCTTAGTGCATCTTTGTATGGCATGGTGTGACCCGGGGGAACTTGCACATTCCTCATCTCTCCGCCTTCATCCGTGATGTCCTGCGTCCCTTCTTCATGCGGCCATTTCAGTCGAACGCCGAAGCCTGCACGACTGATCACGTTCAAGGCCAATCGCATCGTATCCGCAAGAACGGTTGAAATCGAGTGTTGATCATTGCCATCCTCACCCACCCAACTGGTCAGCATGGATTGGGCTTGATGCAAGCTTTCTGTCCACACCAAGTGATTATTCCTCTCCGTAAATGGGGGTGAAGTAATTTTGCGATGGTGTCGCCATATTGAACCTTCAGTAGTGATGACGTTTTTGCCGAATAGATCGATGGATCGATACAAGGCCGTCGGCTTCGGAAAGTCGTTGCGACGGGTCACAATTTGCGATATTACTTCGGGATCAGCTACACAGAGATGATTTGCACCCGGGGAAACAAGGAGGAACATGTCGCTATTGAGGCTCCTGAAGGTTTCGTACCGTTCGCGCCAGGAGAACTCGGGTTCGAGGAACCTACGGACGCCGGTCAGGCGGTAATCTCAGATCGCATTGACGGACGAGTGTCCCTACCTGATCCATTGCGTCGACCCGAAGATCTTACGAAGGAATGGCAGCCACAGGCCATGAGTTATAAGCCAGGCACGATTCAAGATGTGGACAGGTAGAACGACGTAGGGAATGCCAGACTGCTTGGCAGCAGCGAGGTTGCGGACAAAACATCGATAAATGTTGATCAGGTATGCAAGAGCCAGTCCTGCTGGCAGTAGGATAAGGATAGACACCATGACTTATGGAGTTTTGGCCCTTGGGGTATAATAACTCGACCGCATGAAGCGTGGGAAATAGGCTTCGTAGCGCCATTTCTCTTTGGTCTTTGGCGCCACCGATCTTCCCGTTTCATGTATCAAGACGTGGAGCATCATCCGTCTGAAGAAGCGCGCGGATTCACCGAAACGTGACGAGCGATTGGTCGAGTTCCCACAGTTTCCTTTCTATGACAACATCAACAACCTTCACATGGGGAATGAAGGCCCATCAGCGCAAACATCGAGAGCTCGGATTCTTTGGTGCGCGCAGTTCAAGTGGCAGGCAGAACGAGAAGAGTCGAAACCTCAGCAAGACTGTCAAAGACTCTCGGGCTAAAGATTCCAGAATTAACCGCCCCGTACCATGCAGGCACTGCATTCTCGATTTGATAGAAATCACTGGGTCGTGCGACGATTGACGATATCACCACCATCTCACCTCACAGGTAGGTAAGCCTGCATTCAAAGAACACGTGACCTTACGCTATCACCTGCATGGATGCTTATGGAACAGCCTTCACAACGTCGTCAGATAGGTAAGGTATTCTAGGTACCTGCCACCTGCCCTGCCTTACTAGTAGGCTGGAGGCCTGACAATCCACCGAAGATTGTGATTTCAGTCTGGTGACAGTAAACATCCTTTGTTACTCTCCAAGTCATTCAGTAGCTACGAGCACTTCACAAATGAGCTGTAAAAAACACCACTTCTGTACTTCATGCTGGATTTGGTCCGTTTATTCGCAGCATTCTTCCACATTTCCATCTCACCACGTGCCTAGAGCTAAGAATCTTGGTTTACAAGCAACGTTCATTGCAGAGCCTTCGACGGTCGGCTGTCGCGTAAGTGCATGGTAGCGAGCTGCCTCTAATGCTGTCATCACCACAAAAGTGCCGCAGACCTGTCGAACGGACGGGCGGCGAGATGATTGCGGGGCTGCCCAAACGAATGGCAAAACCATGCTGGTCTCTGTCATAAGTTAACGGAGTGTAATACGGAGTACTTCTCCAACATTTCCTGGACCAGGCGTCATCGCGTGGTCACATTCTCTCGATCCTCGTTGACTCGTAAGCAGCGCAGCACCCCCTTGCACTCCCGTTTGCTTCAGCACGGTTTCCTTTCGCGAGTGTCAACAGCCGACATGCAGGAACTACGAAGCACGCAGCGCAATACCGGGTACTATCGCGTCTTAGGTCAGCCCTACGCAATACCCCGTACCGTCCCCCAAGTTTCTGCCCACAATTGCCGGGTGATCTGAAAACTGAGACGCGCCGGACTTGTTGCCTGGATGCTCGAGCCTCGCACTTCATCAACAGTACGGAGGTACCTGGCCTGGTAGGAACAATGGCGCACAGAGCACTGACTACAGCAAAGGATTCCGAGCTCCGCATTTTGGGCATCAACAGCAACCGTGCGATACTAACGGCTGAGTTTCTTCCGTCGGCGCGCCCCAACTTTAATTATTTCCATTTTGCTATTTCCATCAGTCAATCATCGTCAAAGATTCTGGCCATGTGCCGAGAAAGTGGTACGATGGGCACAATCGAGATCCTAGGAACCAGGTCAAAGTGCCTACCGGGATTCGAGATGATCCAGATCATCGTCTCATGACTCGCCCGAAAACAGACCCTTTTTGCTGATGGATTAGGCAGTTGGAGATTAGTCAGACGTCTTGAGCGCCTAAGGCGCAAACGATGTTTGGTCTCAGCAGGTACCTTAGGTAAGGTGAGGTACTGTCGCGTGAAGCCAAGACGGCCGTTTCCGCAATCATCTTGAGGCTGCATGAACCTAGGATTCATTCAATTTTTAATGCGACTTTCAAGACCGACAGGTATTAGGCGGAACCGTCCTAGTAACATATGAATTAATGCCTACCCGGTCCTCAATGAAGCCTAAACCCTAAGTACTGAATCTAATGATCAATAGCGAAATCAGGCACGTTGAGTTATAGAGCCAAGCTTGTGCCCAATAGAGTGGTGAGGATGGATGGCCAAATGCGCCAGGGTATCCTGGCCAATCAAATTTCATTTGAGACTGCAAGAGACTGAATCTCGTCCCAGGTGTTCGAACAGGTCAGAATTCGACAAGAGAACTATGTTCGCCGAGATATCGGGCCCAATAGCAAATTGCTCCGCGGAGATTAGACAAAGACTGCACGCAGGCCAAAAATTTTTTCAAGACCGGACCATTGCTGGAGCAAACCTCCGCTCCTCTGAGTGGTCATGTGCAGTAGATGGCTATTGGTCCTAGCCTGTCTGAGATACGTGGCAAAGTAGTACGTGATGCGCGTATCCGACGCATGGCACTCCTGGTTGAAATGCATCTTGTACAACCACATGCGTACAGAACCGGCGGATAGAGGCATCTAATCCGGCTCTGCTGAAGTTTTCGCGCAATTTGTGTGCTAGCGGAAATTTGGATGCCTGACAGCTTGATCTGATGACGGGGCTGATTCTCGAATTGGGTTTGACACGTCGCACCGTAAGGCAAGAATCGGTCACTTCTGCAGTAGCCTTTATGTGATAGTCAGAATAGCGCATCGCGTAATGCTCTTACGAAAACGTCTTTCACGTCTTACAGTCGGTACGGTCCATGGGGGCGATATTGGTCGCGTAACCTGCGAATCTGATCCTTACGAACGACCGACTGACCTAAAGTCTCACTGGGCGGGGTAAAATGCAAAATCGAAAGGGAATAATAGCGAAGGGCAACATTGCCCCGTAGTCGACATTAGCGAGGCCGAGAAGCGGTCAGGTTCAACATCTTTCTAAGGCTCTCAGCTGACAATTGACCAATGGATAGCAGTGATGGACTGCAATTGGCGAGAGCGGCAGTTGAAGGTGTAGTTCCGCTAGCTCGGTCTGGAAAGATCCCTAGAAAAGATCTTCGGAAGATTCTTTTCGTCAAAGCATGACGATTGACGGTCAGTGTACGGAGGTACATTGTCTGGAATGGTCGCCGCCCATCTATCCAAGTTTGGGGCTCCAAAGTGTCATGCACGATGGTAGGGTTACGGCCTTGGCGACTCAGCTTCGCTGCCAGGCGGAACGCACGATCCCGTGGTTTTCAAGATTTTTGAGCCACCAAATTAGAGGTCCTGCGCATGCCATGCTGACGATCAGTGCTGGTCCCGGGCTTATTTGGGAGCTTGATAACAGAGTTGCAGCCAAGTACTCCGTACCGAGGCTACATTTACAAGGGGCGACAAGAATATGGTCGAGCTGACTCGTCACCTGCCTCACGACTACTTCGAGATCGCTTCCTGCGATCTGGACGGAGACATGAATCAAGATTGCAGTGGTCCTGGTCCAGCTGTTGAATCGCAGCACTTGGCCGTGTTACTTTGGTCGTGTCTGGTAGAGGGAGGTACTTGCGAGCGGCGTCTAAAGCGCGTCCCATTCTGGCTGAAAAAGAAGACGACTGGGGGACCGTGTGCCTGAAACGGGGCACCGCCTAGGCCGGCAAACCTTATCCGCGAGAGTGGTCCGATCAGCGCGGCAAATTTGTGCTTTTTGGGACGTCTATTGTCTACCACGGTTTCACTGACAGGGGGGCCCGGAGGAAACACCGCCCTGCCCCACCGTGCAATTGAATTGAGGCAATCAAAGAAAACCTGCTAGTCCGCACACGACCGAAGGCTCCAGCTAGGTAACAGGTAGCTGTCTTCGGTGGGTATTAGTCGATGCCGGCGAAACTCTATTGACCGCCAGTGCCACGCGTGGGCCGGAGGAGCTCACCAGCTGGCGGGCTGCTGCGGCGCGAGGGCGGGCTGGCAGGCCTGCCACGTGAGATGGAGGTCCACCTTGTCACCTAGTCATGGTGTGGGTGGAGTGGCACGAGTGGGTAGGTCCAACGGTCGCATCTAGGGAGACGGTGACGGCGACGACGGCCATCCAGTCGCCCAGACACCGGCAGCCCAAGTGCATGGTGATGGGAAAGCAAGATCGGCGGGCTGCCCTGTTGATTGGCTCGAAATGTTCCTCGCCGGTGCCAAAAGCTTCCCCCGCTATCGTGCTTGTGCAACGACCCAGTCTGCTATCGTCCTCTGAAGACCACCTCACCACTCACAGTCCGCGTCCGGCCCCAACCGTCAGGCGTGGACAGCTCTGAGCTTTGCGCCGCATCTCATCGCCTGCCAGGTACCTGCCCCGCCTATCGTAGTCTATCTCATCCTTCCACCCTCCGTCCTCCACTCCCCCTCCAATCCGCGAAATAGGCTCGCTGGCTGCTCGGGTGCAACTCTCCCACCGCTCCGTCATCGAGCACCCAGCACCCCCCGCCGTCTGTCCGCGGCTTCACCAAAAGACTCCACACGCCTCGGAGGCTTCCGCCATCCCATCCAACGCTTTCCGGCTCCACGGTATGCGTAGCCCACCACCGCGCCACGCTACCGAATCCCGTGGATCAAGTGCCGGAGCCTGCCGACTTAACCTTACCTTCCTGGTCTCACTCCACTACGCAATGCGCTCGCACCCATGATGCTTTAGACGGTGTTGAGGGTCAATCCATCCCGGCGCCATCTCCTCCGGCTTCGCGTGCCATTCTGCCGCCCTCATCTCCAGGCCTATGGCGCTTGTCTAGCAGCCCCATTCTTGATCTTGCGCCCTGAAACCCACGCACAGCAGGGGACCCAACCGGCTCTGATCCGAACTGCCTGTTTGCTTTCTTACGTCTCGTGGATTCCCGGCGCTGTTGTCACCTTTGGTGCGGACGAATGGCCGTCGAGATTACGTATATTCGACTGCCATGGACGCCGCAGATTCAGAGGGAAAACGTCCCTACGCTTACGCAGCTCCCGTTCAATCCCATCGCCAGAGGCTCCCTCACCATCATCAACCACCGGAGCAGCCTGTTGCTGCCGAATCCCAATCCTATAACCTTCCTCCACCGCTCCATCAACCCCAGGCCCACCCCCAACATCCCGCCAGTCGACCCAGCGCAGAACCTCACGCTGCGCCCCAGTACCCACCACCACCTCCGTCGCCTTACCATGAAGGCTACCCTCACGATCCCAACTCTGCTCGCAATCTGCCTGCGCCATCCGGTCCCGCTCATGGATACGGCGCTGCGCGCCCAGCCTTCCCCCCTACGGTAGAAGCTCCACTCCAGTATACCGTGGATCCGTATCGCCGGCCGCCGAGCACGCCGTCGCAAGGAAACCATCAAAGTGAAAACTCCCTGCGACCTATCCAGGTGTCCAATCCGTCTGAGGCTCCGCGCCCTGAAGGGCCCCCCCCAATGAACCATTCTCAGTATCCGCAAGGCCCGTCCCCCGAGCACCTCAATGGAGGCTACAACGGGCTTCCACTGCCCCATCATGAGCAGCACCTGACAACTCCTGTGAATTATCCGCATCCGTACGGCCCAGGGCATCCTCCGCCGACTCCCTATCAGTTTCCCCCAAGTGGCCCTCCCTACGCTGCAGGCCCCAGGAAGAAGCAAGTTCGAGCGACACAGGTATGTTCGCTTCCCGCGAAACGTATCGCATGAGATGCTTAAATTTTGGTGTAGGCTTGTGATGCTTGTCGCCAGCGAAAACAAAAATGCAATGAGGAAAGGCCGTGCGCATTTTGTTCCGAACTGAACCTCAAGTGCGAGTATCGTGACGTCCCACCCCCCAAGTACTAATGTTCATTCCGCCTGGCAAAGCCGGTTGCTGATTTGACACAGGCAAGATCGAAGTATGATGCAGTTGATGGACAAGTTGAACGAGATGTCTAACAGCCAAGCACGCTTAGAGGAGCTTTTCACTACATCGTGCAAAGAGTGGAGAGATACGCGAAAGCGCGTGGAGGCGATGGAGCGCGTGTTCAAAGCTAAAGTTCCCGAATCCATGAATAACGGCGGAGATGGCAGGTCACCGACCATGGAAATCGACGTTGAGATGTCCAGAAATCGTTCTGCCTCCCATGAATCCTCCAAGGACACGTTTTCCAACCCGCTTCCACAGTTAAGAGCGGAAGATGTCCCTCCGTCAAACTTTGAGGCAGGGCCCCAAATGACAACAATCATTCCCAAGGCACAACTCGTAAACACAGATGATGAGTTTTTTGTGCCCACTCAACACACAACTGGAGCCCATAACATGCTGAAATGGCCAATTCTGAAGAAACTTGTCAATTTAGACGAAATACTACCCAAAGAAATCAATCCGAAAGAGCAATATCCCCAACAATTAGAAATCAGTCGAGGACTTATGAAGCTCTATGCCCGTGGTGAAGGGCCCAAACACGGTGATCGCAGTAGCGACAGTCCGGGAACACCGAGTATGAGCGAAACTGGCGACGATGCTGCAAGTCTTTTTTCCTCCGCCTCAACCGACTCGACTTGGGGCACTGGCTTTCACAACCCTTCTCATGTGGATTCTTCGTCAATGCGGCCCGTTGCGGAAGTTGGAGGTTTGACTCCGGATGGGACGCTCAAATTCGACAGGAATACAGTCTGGGAATTATATCACAGCTTCCTGGATAACATATGGGTGTTGCATCCGTGCATTCCAAAAGACCTCTTGCAACGATTGATAAAGACATTCATGTACAACTACAGCCATGATATCGGACCCTCCGGCCAGTCTCCCTTTTCTGTGAACCACAACCTGATGGGACCGGATTTTCATCTCAAAAAGAGAAAGCGGTCACATGGCGGTGTTTATGTCGCCGGAGGTCCCAGCAGCCCCGAAGGCTTGAGCCAAAGATCAAGGATCTTTCCCGAGCGTTCAATTAACAATGCAATCGTCCTACTTATTCTGGCCCTAGGTAAGATTTCTTTGCACAAGGGGCCCATACCAGCATTCCCTGGTGAAGGCAAGGACCCATCTTCTCGACTAGCTCCTGGCGAATCCCCCTCCAATGTGTCAAAGCCATCGCCTGGCTCATCGACGTCTTTTCAGTCACCCAATCCGGACGCCCATCAGCTTACGCCTCGTAGTCGCACGGCGTCTACTGACGGTTACGCGCACAGCCAGCAAAAGGAGCCTGGACTGAAGAACTTTGATGTCATTCCCGGTCTAGCATACTATGCATACGCGACCGAGATTCTCGGAAACCTCCAAGGGGGAAACGACACTTCGCATGCGCAGGCTTATATCCTCGCCGCCATCTATTCCGCCCAATTGGTTCGAGTGATGGACAGTTGGGCCTGGCTTACTCAGGCTACGAGGGCTTGTCAGATATTGGTGCAAACGTTAGTCATAAAATTTCTTCTTATTGTTGTATAGCGCCTTACCAGATGTGTAGAGACCGCGTCATTTATGACAAGATTGGTGGACATCAGAAACCCGAAAACCGAGATCCACGACAGGATAATGTTCGATTCTTGTATTGGACTTGCTTACAGCTGGAAAGGTGAGAATGCTACGTCTTGGTTGACGAACACACAAGGCTAAGGTGCAATTTAGTGACATTCTTGCTGAACTGGACGCATTGAGCGCGAGTGGCCTCTATTTTTTCGAATCCAAGATCCTATATCCCAAGGGTGTCGTGACCGATATGAATGACTCGCCAGAGACCATGGACAACCAACAGTCGGACATTATGTTATATTATTCTGGGCAAATCCAAATTCGGCGAATCCTCAACCAATTGCACAAAACAAACTTTTACAAGCAAAGCGAGGGCGAGCATAAGCATCACGGACGTGGTGACGAAGACGGGAGTTCCGAAGGAATCGAGCCAGAATGGGAAGGGGTAGAAACGCGAGAGGCTGCCTATCAGCGATTTTCGGAATATCTTGCAGGGTGGAAGAAAGTCCTACCAGAGTGTATGAAATGGGATGAGGAGAACGACCCGCTCGCGACAGACATCAACAAAGCTCGAGCTCGGGCAAAATATTATGGGGCCCTAAATGTACTCAATCGGCCATTTTTACTGCAAGCGATCCGGCCACGTGAAGTTAGAGGGAAGAATAGCACCGTTAGCGAGGATACCATCCTGAGTGCGGCCAGGACGTGCGTTGGTGCTGCTATTAGAAGCACCGTGGTTTTCGACGGGCTGGGTAGAGGCTTGCAAGATCGTCTCATTACTACCAACATCTTTGGGACCGCCCATGCGTAAGTCTGAAATCTCTTGGTTTCTGATTCGCAGCGCTGAAACTCTTCCGATTCCTGCCGTCGCAGTTGTCGCAGGGCAGACTTACATGAATGTCCCTTTGCTGACGTTTCTTTAGCCAATTCGGTAATTGCCTCCTTCTTGCGGCCACCTACAAATCCGAGCGGCTCAGTTATCTTGTTAAGAGAGACGAGCTTGACAAACTCATCAACCGCACCATCAGATTTCTCAGCAACTATGAGCCACATTCACCCACGCTCAAGTACGACAAGCGAATCCTAGAACATCTGAGAGACAATCTAGACAGACCGGTCGAACAATCCAGCTCAATGAGTACGAGCACATCCTTTAGTTCGAATAAGTGATTTTGTCATTCCATCGGCAGCAGAAAAGTGTCTGGTGTCTGTCCTTTACTCCCGCACAAGTCACCCTGAGCATTTTTGGAAAAAAAGATTTCAGCGTCTCCAGCAGTCAAATGCACTCAGATACCCATGGCGCTATTGTTGCGCGCTCTATTTCGTTTTCACATATACATACACATATCTTTATCCATGACGATTTCAAGACGTACTAGTTCTGGGCGGCTATTTGAAAGTCTTTGCGCTTTGGACGCATCGAGCATATTATACCCAGCAGCGGCATCAACTTTCGTATCAGGGGTGGCTTTGTTGTTATTGTCCTGTCTTGGCCTGCGCTCTAAGCAGCTTTCCCACTGCGTTCTCTGTATGTGTTCTGGGCTTCTCATGTGAATTTTTCGTCTTGTTGGGCTGGCTAGCGCTGCTATTTGTTACTTTTGTTTACCATTCACCTTTGAGATTTGATGGAGCATGTGGAGGACGAGCTGGCGGTGAAGTCTCTGGAAGCAAATGCCAGGAACGTTCAGGGTTGGATGTGAAAACGTGTTTACGGCCGAATCTTTGTAGAGGCCTGTCTGATTTTGAATTTCGGCAGCTATCAAGAGGCAATATGTCGTCGGAAAGCCTGCAGCCTCGAAGACCTGGAGGCCTTTGGTCGAGAGGCAGCAGACGTGGGCGGTCCGTATCATGACCCCTGGGCTGGACCTTTTAATTTTGCTACGACGGCAGGCGTGATCAAGGAGCAGATTAGGAGAGAGAGAGAGAGAGCGTTTACGGCAGAAACTACGACAGTTTTTCGTACCAGCAGTCTGATCCAGGTGTCCGCTGGATTGTTTTCTCTTTCTCACCAACATGAGTACACTGATGTGACGATTCATAATTTTCCTCTGCTTTGCGGAGTACTCCGTTCTAGCGTCTAATCCAGAACCCGGCCCCGAGCCGGGGTGTCAGGATGTCAGGGCGCGACAGGTGGTCAGGTAGTTTAGTAAGGCGGGTCGCTTGCTGCCGATCTTGTGGCGCTCATCGCCCGCTTGGTCGGAGCAACTAGCGCCATTTCTGCGCTAGCCGTTACCCATGCACGCGACTGCCGGAAATAAGAACTCTCACCTCGAATCACGCCGAGCTTGCCGACGAGACCTAATAAGGTAGGTGGGTAAGGTACCTACCTAACCTAGGTACTACGTGCCTACCTATCCAGCTAGGTATACTCACCTCAAGCTACTGGCATACCTATAGGTACTTTGTACCTCTGGCGATCTGGTAACCGGATTGGATAATGCTTCAAATCCTACAAAACGACTTGGCAACTTGCTATGAAGAAGTGCCGACATCTCCGGTCTTCTCCTCAATGATCGCATTGAGATCCTCATCCTTGGCATCAGCCCCCATGCTGGCCATTTCCCACACCCTCACCGTCCGATCAAGACCCCCACTCGCAATTAACGGCTGCCTGGGGTGCGCATCTACACCAAGGACAGCGCCCGCATGGGCACCGTCAATGCGTTGCAGGATTTCCTTCGTTTGGACATCCCAGAATACGATGGCCCCATCTTCGCTACCACTCGTGATGAATGCGTACCGCTCCTTTCCTTGTCCGTCTCCCTCTTCCCCCACCGCCCCTTGACCCGCCCAGCCGTGGGACTGATAGGTACCAAAACAACCCCCGAGAGGGTATCGCTCGTTGCGGTGACCTTGATAAGTCTTCACGCACCGCCCCTCGGCATACCTCCAGAGCCTCACGCACCCATCCAACGTCCATGCCGCGACGAATCTTCCATTCGGACTGAACTGTACTCCCGTTACGGGCGACATATCCTCGTGCACGAGCGTCTTCAAGCACTGTCCGGTAGGCGTGTCCCAGATCCTGATGAGCCCGTCGCCGGCACACGATGCGATCAAAGTGCCGTCAAGGCAAAAGTCGACGCCAGAGACTGGGTCGCTATGCGCCGGTAGCGACCGCATCAGACGCGGCGTGCGGACATCCCACAGGAACACGGCTTCGTCAAAGGAGCCACTCACCAGCATGGAGCCTGTGGGGGAGAAGGCGAGGGAGTAGACGGAATTGTGGTGGCCATGGAGAATCTTGGCGTGTTGCTTGCCCTAGAGAGCAAGAGTGCTGTTAGCTTTGCTTCCTCGCATGACCCTGTCGAGGGAGGCAGCCTCCTTACAGTCGCAACGTCCCAGAGCCGTATACTTTTATCATCCGACCCAGATGCAATGAGCTTGGAGTCGGGACTCCAGCTGATCGTTGATATGCCGGCGAGATGACCCTCCAAAGTGTGTTCATGTTTTCCGGTTTGGGTATTCCATATTCGCACCGTCCCATCCGCCGCTAGTGACCAAATCCTGTCAGCCCAAGTCAACTACAAATTGTAAGGTACCGCATCATAGGGTCCTAGCTTACAGGCACTTGCTATCGACTGCCCATCTGGAGAGAACTTCACCATGGAAACGCCCTTTTTATGGCCGTGCAATACCATCCGAGGTTTGTAATGCAGACTGGTAGGTTTTATGGCCCTGGGCAGCGGGCTGTCGGGAATTGGTGCTTTGCCTTCACTTGGTTCCGAGCCGCGATCTAGGTCGTAATATCTTTGGACAGATTCGTCAGGAGTATCGTGACGGTAATCATCGTAGTCGTGCTCCTGGCGGACTGCAGATGCGGGCCGTTCTGCGAGCTGGAATGGTGTGGAATGGGTGGCCACCGGGTTCGGAGACTGGGAGCGATAGCCATTTGGAGTCTCTGCGTAGCCATGGGCGGTTCGCGTGCGCTTCGGAGAAGATTCTGGGTAGTCGTCCATGAATTCGCGATCGAATCCTACTTATTGCCGCGTTCCGTGTTGTTGATGCGGAGCTTTGGCTGCTGTTGCTGGAATTTTTTTGCCACCGCCTTGAATGCACCACCGCCAAGGCACGGCACCTTCGACTTCGAACGCTCTTAAAATCTCCCGGTTCAGTCGTTCCACTTGAGGTGGCCTTGAATTTGGAATAGAGCAGTGGATTGTTAGGTTGTCATATTGAAAATAATCTCGAAACCGCCATGAGTCTCCCCTCCGCCTCCCCCGAGACGCTGTCAACTCTCAATATTTTTTCCCTCAATTGCTGGGGGCTCAAGTACATTTCCAAACATCGCAGTGCTCGACTCACTGAAATTGGAAAGCAAATAGCAAGGCTGAACCCTCAGCCTGATATTGTCGGCCTCCAGGAGTGCTGGACAAGAGCTGATTATGAGTCTATTCGCTCTCTGACATCGGATTGCTTACCCTATGGAAAGTTCTATTACAGTGGCGTCTTCGGAGGGGGCTTAGTAATACTTTCAAAATGGCCGATCGAAGAAAGCAACATGGTACGATACCCTTTAAATGGAAGACCAGGAGCTTGGCCAATACGAGGCGATTGGTTTGTTGGTAAAGGTGTGGCATGTGCGAGGATCCGATATGGTGCAGGGCCGAGGGAAGTCGTGGAAGTGTTTTGCACTCATGTACGTTTACATAGTTTCATAGCACTTCAATCAAGTCTCCCCGATTTCGCTTCGTAATTGCTGAGCGATGCAAGTAGTTACATGCTCCATATGAGCCAGAGGACCGTGATTCCTACCTCTGCCACCGCACTGCGCAAGCATGGGAAATCGCCCGCCTTATGCGCCACGCCGGCGAAAG
Organism: Astrothelium subdiscretum; assembly: GCA_021030935.1. Lineage (NCBI taxonomy): Eukaryota > Fungi > Ascomycota > Dothideomycetes > Trypetheliales > Trypetheliaceae > Astrothelium > Astrothelium subdiscretum. Next base: position 238,612 of record JAGFMW010000198.1, read on the forward strand.
AGGACATCTCGTCGTCGGCTTAGGCGATTTCAACATGCGTCCCAAGTCCCTTGCCCACCAACTCATCGAAACTCATGGTCGCGTCAAAGACGCCTGGCGCGAAGTGCATCCCGATTCGTCCCTTGGATCCACCGACGATGAACTCGAGAGAAAGAGGGAGAGACCCATTCCGAGCGCAGACCTCAATATCACCGAGAATGGTGCAACGTGTGATAGCATTTTGAATACATGGCGCTGGAGTAAGCATCAGCAACGGCGTCTGGACAAAGGCGAGGATATCCAAATACCTAGCGGCAACCCTGATCCCCGCGCCAAACGCCTCGACTACATTTTCTTCGGTCCGGGAAGAAGCACTGTCTCTGGCGGCCCTTCATGCCAAAGTCCTTGGCGCGTGGAGTCCGCAAGGGTAGGGATGCTCGAACGACATCCCACTCTACATTGCTCGCTCAGCGACCACTTCTCCATCTCCATCACCCTCGCCCGCTCATCCTCTTCCTTCTCTGATCTGCCCTCTACTACGCAGTCTTCCATGGCCTATCTTCCTCCACAGACCTATACCGATATACTCACCCTCACCGAGGCATACGCATCACGTGAACGTCGTCAGGGTCGTTTCCGCCTTCATCATTTTCTTTTCCAAATCGGGGTCTCGATAGCATGTCTTTTGGCAGTGTGGTGGAGCCCATATAATTATCTCGCGTTTATCTTGATGCTGCTTAGCACATTAGGCTTGGGTATCGGCGTGGTGCAAGGCCTTATGGGAGGGCTGTTTAATTTGTGGGAAGAGCGGTGTTTGAGGGAGTTTCAATGGGAGATGGAACGAGCAAGGGAAGCCGCGAAAGCCGTCGGAATGAGAGAAAAAGATGTCAAAGTGACAGGAGAGGCTTAAGAGATTCGAATTTGAGGGGCAGCGCGACTCAAAGCATCTCGACGTTGGAGAATATTCGGTGTTCGTGTGGAATGTGATGAATATTACCATCAGATCTAAGGGACGGAAATTGGAGACAATAGAGAGAGAATTGAGCTAGTTTGGAGAAGATCTTCACTTTTCTCTGGGCACTCGGGTGAAAAGGCGTTGAAGAGTCAACGCATGATGCTCCATGGCACTGAAGCTGGAAGCATTTACTCCGCTGGTAGCTGCCTCCAGAGGGACTCTTGGTTACTGTCTTGGGGCTGGGAGTGTATATTTTTAAATTCAAATGAAGTGCTGTCGAAATCTACAAGCCCATGTCCATTGAACTGTGAGACCAAGCCGCGGAGAATTGGCTATTGTTCAGGAGTTCGACACGATGCGTTGAGCACTTCAACATGGGTAGATTCTGAGCTTTACCTATATAGGTAAGGTAAGGTAGCAAGGCACCTACCTTACCTAGGTGGGTAGGTGGGGTCCTGACTTCACGCGTCAGCTTCGCGTGCGGTCGGATACCGGGCTGAGAATACCTTCCAAGGTTGGGTATTTTCATCTGCACATGTGACGCGCTCCTATCTTACAATCCCACCAGCTTGAACTCCTTCTTCGAAGAATGTCTGTTCCGGACCGCTCGACAGCTCTCAGACATGAACTTAAACAATGGGAAAAGGGTTTCGCGGCATCCCATAACGGTCGAAAACCCGGTCGAGATGATATCAAGGGAAATGTGGACATAGGTATTGCAGACCTTCAAACTATGGCAAACTGCCGTTGACTCGGCGAATGTAGCTGCCAAATATAAAGAATATGATAGACTACGTGACCTGCTCAGCAACGAAAGGCCTGATTCACCTCCAAGTCAAGCGGCGAAACGTCAGAAAACCAACCAATCTTTCGCTAATCCATGTCGCACTCCTTCCAAACGCTCCTTACGCCCCATAGTGACACCCTCAAAATCCCAGAACTTATGGCCAGACGAGAACGATGCCATTGGACAATCGCCGTCTGCAACACCTCGCCACGCCTATCCAAGCTTCGTCGGCCCCACACCACAAAAAGACGGCATCCCCCTCGGTCTCTTCGATCTTCTATCACCACACCGAGCCCCTCACTCTATCAGACCGGACGCTACCCGTCCCGCATTATCCTCATTATCCACCAATGTCCCAGCGACACCAAGCAAGCGATGCCGTGATGCCGTCAACGATGGGAAGGCGCCAGACACGATCAGTCATTCCCGATTCACACGCACACCTACATCAACTGGAAAGCGTTTTCTGTTGGATACCATTGTCACGCCTTTGAAGGGCGCACGGGATCCGGAGAGCGGTACACCGTCGTCAACGACAAGGCATTTGCAGACCCCTGCTTTCTTGCGAAGAGATAGTGCGAGGCTCGATACGCTCGCGGAAGATGATGGGTTATCGAATGGGCAGCAGGCATCGAGAGTGGGTGAACCACTATTTAAGAAGAGGAAAGGATTTGGACGAAGTTTGAGTGCAATCATTCGAGGGTTGAGGAAAAAGGAAGACGAGGAATTTGAAGACGAAATAGAGGTTCAGCGAGAGATGGAAATGAGCATGTTTGGGAACCACGTACAAGATCAGATCAATCACGATCCTAGTACGGAAAAGAGCAGCCGAAAGGACGATGCACAAGTTCTCGTGGAGGATAGCCAGATTGTGATGCCTCTGGGTCCGGACGGGCAAGGTGAGAGTGGGGCTGTAGAGAGCGATGATTCGGAATCAGGGCCAGATGGACAGCCCAAAAAGAAATGGAGGAAGAAGGGGATGAAACGGCAGACGAAACTTGTCCACAGTAAGTACTGCATCCTTCCTGCATCGAAAGCGGGTTCTGATCGAAATTGCTAGTACGACCAGTTGCTTCAAAACCCAAAGTACAGCCAGCATTGTTCCCTTTGGGTGATGAAGCGGATGTTCACCAAGTTGTCGAACCGGAAAGTGAAGAGACGGCACTTCCCCGTTGTCGTAATCAACATAAAGATCCAGACTCGGGTGTCAACCTTGAGGACGTTGACGAAACTATCTTAGATTATGAAGATATGCCATCGCCTTCATGCATCAAGTCCTCCAAGCCTACCGCTTCGCTCGATGACAACCAAGATGCACAAATGAGTTTGCCGAAAAAGGCGAAACGCAAGGTCGATCCCCAGGCACATGCAAATTATCGCAGGCTGAAGATCAAAAGCAAGAGTGTCAAGGGAAGGGGGAGGGGACGTTTTGGATATGGTCGTAGATAGCGACATTCACTTGGACACACATGCATACCCGTCCTCCATCGAGTCATCGTAGCTGGAAGTCTAATATTTTCCAGTCGGAAATCATTGGGGGTAGCTTGACATAGCGCACGCGAACAAAGAGGGAAGGCTACTCCGCTGCATGAAGGCGCAAAACGAGAGGAGTGCAAGTCAATGAAGAACATGGCTTGGATCTTAGACGCTGTTGGATGTGGAGGTACTCAGCCTTGCGCCGTCAAGGCGGCTCCGAGCTTTGCCTGCAGGACCTGACCGCGCCACACTATCATGCCGGCCAACCATGAGACTTCATCTTACCACCTATTGTAAAACGTTCTCAACATGTTAAAAAGATATTTCAATGTTAACGTCTTATCAAAATGTTGAGAACGTTTTAGAAATACTCTTCTAATATATCAGAAAATAGGATTAGATTAAAATCAGTGTTCATTTAGAACTGGAGTCGATCAAGAAGCACAGCGGATTTATTCGCGATCGTTTGCGACAACTATCAACGGCTGTGGAACCTATGTATTTCACCTTAGTGTCGATGGTCGGGTGAACTTTTACCGTGGTCTGCCGAGCTATTCTATGCTCCCTGGACTCGATTCGCTGTCAGCGGCGACAGCTACTCAAGGCAGCCATCTGGATCCTCTGCGCGACCATACCTGCTTTGGTCTGATGTCCTCTTGTCTGACAATGACTCAGGCTGATTTGACGTTAAACGAGCTGGAAAATTCGACCGGTCTGAGAGCTCATTTTTCCATACCTGAGATACGAATCATGGTTCTGAATCCTCTAGCAGTGCCCCCTTGGGGCTCATGGCAATTCAACCTACAGGCAGAGAGAAGGAGAGAGAAAGAGTCATGCTAGGAAGCCTTGGATAGGCAGCCAACGACGTATAACATTGATTGAAAGCCCCGACGCAGCGTGATGGGGTTTCACTATATCCTTAGCTCATGATATTGTACAATGGACTTTTGATCCGTCGTTTATAGATTGCCCCGTAACTTTATTTCATTTCTTTGGTTATTCGAAGATTTCACGATGGTAATTTAGCTGCTGCCGTCAATCCACTTTATTTTCTTCCCTCTAATCAGTACGTCAGGTAACAATCAAGAACTCGCTCTCCAGCACTCGATCCCGTTCAAAATCTACCGAAACTAGTTCCAGTAGCTCCGAAACACTTCCCATTCGTGAGAAGGTCATGGAGCCGATATCGCCAGAAGAGGCGTCCATCAGCCTCCATCCCCTCGACAACGGCTTCCTCGTCTCAATTCGGCCGCCTTCTATGCCACCTTCGGATAGCCCTTCTCACCAAACGCGTGCGTACGTTGACTTGGTGCTGGTGATCGATGTGTCGGGAAGCATGCAAGACAGCGCGCCGATGCCGAGCGCTGGCGGTGCAGGAGAGCATACGGGTTTGAGTATCCTAGATTTGACAAAGCACGCGGCGAGAACGATCATAGAGACGCTGAACAAGGAAGACAGATTGGGAATCGTGACATTCGGGTTCGACGCTAAGGTAGGATCTATCTAAGGTCTGCGTAGACCCTCGCTTTGAGGGCGATCAAAGGTAGGAGCTGATGAGAAGAGCAGGTCGTGCAAGGATTGACTCCGATGACGAATAAACACAAAAACGAGACTCTGAAAAAAGTAGAGAACTTGAAACCGAACGGGGCAACGAATCTTTGGCATGGCCTCTTACGCGGCAGAGAGCTATTCCAGCTGGCGGCTTCTGGACGAAGAACGGACGGTAGGAGCAAGGTACAAGCGATGTATGTTTTGACTGATGGAATGCCAAATCATATGTGTGAGTTGAACGCGAATCAGACTTAGAGACGGATAAGCTGATGCCCCCTGAGGCCCGCAGCAAGGGTATGTGCCAAAGTTGAAGCCCATGATAGAAAAGGAAAGGGAAAATGAGCAGGAGACTGTACCGCCCGCGATCCATACCTTTGGCTTCGGATATTGTTTGCGGTCCGGACTGTTGCAATCGATTGCTGAGGTTGGGCGTGGGAGCTATGCGTTCATCCCGGATGCCGGAATGATTGGTATTGCCCTGATACACGCAGGCCCTCTGGGAATGGATCGGTGTTAACAAACGATAGGGACGGTTTTCATTCATGCGATGGCGAACCTTTACTCAACTTTCGCAAAAGGCTCCACCTTACGCATAACTGCTCCATCGGAAATATCTCTGGAAGATGCATCCTCGAACCCCGTTGCCGAAGCGTCTTCAAACACTCTCGAAATCCCGCTCGGCAACCTGCAATACGGTCAATCTCGGGATCTAGTTATCACGACCAACTTACCCCCTCATTACCACAATTCATGGTCCGCGACAGCGCATCTCAGCTATCAATATGGTAACGAGATGAAATTTACCTCAGCGAACCTGGAAACTGAATGGGAGTTTTCTGAAAGGAGTATCGAAATACCGCTAGAGACTGTTCAATATCACGTCTGCCGAGCTAAGATGTGCAATTTTTTGAACTCTTTGTTTCCAGTGAAAGCAGACGGAGAACATGTTGCACAATATGAGCCCAATATCTCGTCGTCTCAGCCAGGCGAACCCGGCGAGTTGACTAAGATGGAACAATTGAGGGCGCTGGTTGCTTGGATTCAGAGCGGCTCTACCTCTAATGGTGAGCTCGTTCAAGGTCTATTGCAGGATCTTGATGGGATGGAACCACAGGGTCAAGTAAGGATAGCACTTGAAAATCGACAAGAATTTGATAGATGGGGTCGACATTACCGTGAGTCAAATTCATATTCCAATCAGGACCTCTTTTTATAAAGATTCTGCAGCCGCTCATTTTTTCAATGCAGTACCTTCTCTTCTACACGCGCATACACGCCAAGTCTGTAATTCCTTCAAAGACGCTGGGCCCCTACAATACGGTACCGCAAGTCCAGTCTTCCAGCGCTGCCGGCAAGAACTAGATGACGCATTCGACAGCCTGCCTCCTCCCAAGCCAAGTATTAAGCCAAGGCACGGACAAACCCACAGAGTAGTGAGCTCAATGAGCCACTACAATAACGCCGATGCGCCTTGCTTTGCTGGGGGTATGGTGGTGAGGCTTGGCGATACGAATGAGTCAAATAGCAAGGAGGTGAAGAGCAGTTCGCTAAAGAAAGAGATGGAGCGCAGTCTGGTGGAGGAAGAAGTGAAGAGTATTGCGGTTGAGGACCTGAGACCTGGTATGCAGGTATGGACGCCAAGAGGGTCGCGGAAGGTTCGTGCTCTAGTGGAAACTGCAGCTGGTGATGCCAGTGCGTCTGGCAAGGCAAAGGAGACCTTTGAGATGTGTCGTGTGGGGGAGTTGGTGGTGACACCATGGCATCCTATTTTAGTCGGTGAGAATTGGACGTATCCAGCAGACTTAACGACCCCCAGCAGTGACCCAGGAACCCAGCAAGGGATTAATGCAGTCTACTCTGTCCTTCTGGAGGAGAGTGCGGATATTGATGCCCACGCAATTGAGATTGGCGGAATTATTGCCGTGACCTTGGGCCATGGGATGCTGAAAAGCCAGAGCGGAGATATCAGGGCTCATCCATTCTTCGGCCACTATGCAAAGGTTTCCGAAAGTATCAATAAGTTGACGACGGCGAGGTCTGGAGTCATGAGATGCGTGGGCATAGAAAAGAGTAGGAGGACGGGTTTGGCAAAAGGTTTTCGGGGCGCGGGCGGCGATCGAGAATGGCTCCAATTGGGTGGCAAGACTTTTGGCTCGTACAATACTGGCTTCAGTGGGATTATTTAGGGCAGTGAAGCTGACGCCTGAATCGACAGGAGGAATATTTTTCATTGAAATCTTTTCCAGAAGAAGGGGAAGGGAAGCCTCATGTTCGATCTCTCAATGAGTTCGCTTGACATTTTTGGACAAATAAATGCCCAATTACCTTGACGACTGGACATGAGTATTCTCCAATTTCACATACCTTAGGTACTTACCCAGTAGTCAAGGCTCTGTGGCTCTGTGGCTCTGTGGCTCTGTGGCTCTGTGGTTGATTAGTTGTAGAGAGTGCTGGAGTGAGTTGGTCATATTCTTGACGAAGCTGGTCATATTCTTGACGAAGCTGGTCATATTCTTGACGAAGCTGGTCATATTCTTGACGAAGCTGGTCATATTCTTGACGAAGCTGGTCATATTCTTGACGAAGCTGGTCATATTCTTGACGAAGCTGGTCATATGCAGTATATCAAAATAACGACAAGATATTTGGATTCAAGGTTCGTAAACCCAAGCCGAGCACCCATCACCTACTGGCCGCCATGGCACGCAGAGGCATCCAACGTGACCAGATCGTCAAGCTTATTGTCGGCGCTGGCCAAGCCTCGCCTTCTCCCCCAGTCGGTCCGGCGCTGGGAAGCAAGGGCGTCAAGTCCATGGACTTTTGCAAAGTAAGCCTTTCCATCACTCGTCTAGCTACCTGACGTACTCGAATGCTCTGGTTTTTAGTGCTAAATGTTTATCTTCCAAGGAATTCAACGCCCGTACTGCAACATACAACCCTGGGACTCCCATCCCCGCTCTCGTCACTGTTCGACCCGATCGTTCATTTACATTCGAGCTCCGCACTCCTTCCACTGCTTCTCTCCTCCTCGCCGCCGCCGGGGCTGCTGAACGAAAAAATAAAGTAAGGGGCGCTGGCAACACGGCGGGCCCGAAGGCGCATAGACGGATATTAGGCGATGTCGTGGCTGAGCTTCAGCATACTGTTTCAACCAGCCGACAGACAGAGAGGAAGTCGACGGGAAAGGGGAGTCGGGAAGAGGATGAAACGGACACTGCGATGAGTCCCGATGCAGAAGGCCCAAAAAGTGTGGCATCGATGGTGGAGGCAGGCGGTACAGTGCAAGGACCCAGATCGTTAGTTGCGTCGGGAGGTAAGAGCAAAGATGCGGGCAGTACAAGCGCGGTGGGGAATAGTGGGACTGGAGTCGTTGGCACTGTTAGCCTGAAGCACATCTATGAGATTGCGAAGATCAAGCAGACTGAGACAAGACTGGCGGGGTTAAGTCTGGAGGGATTGTGTAAGAGTGTGATTGCCCAGGCGGGTAGCATTGGAGTGGCCGTCGTACCATAAGATTGGATGTCGATGAGTTGGAGCGGCCAGAAAACACGTATCATGTTCGTTGCGTTTGCATTGCAAGGCGTCAGGATAAGATACCTATCCCAAGTGGCATTTACAATTTTGGTCAAAGACCAGCGACGAAGAGAGTTTCTTCACTCGGGCATCGGCAGATATTGCATGACTGACTTGAGGAACTGAAAGAGCGCGAACTCCTGAATCATGTCTATGTGGTCCCCCATCCGTGCTTTCGTATTCAGATGCAAAGGCTAAGTCTACAGCATGCATGATCCTGCATCTCATCGCTACTCGCTCTCCCCGGCCATCGTTTACACAATTGTCTCTAGCTCCCTAGCGTATCCCAACGTATTCTCGATGACTTGTCCACTCGTTGCCAGTATATCCTTCTCCGTCCCATACTGCTCGGCCTCCAGCTGGGGAAAGTAGATTCGACTGTCTTTTATGGCCCAGCCTCTACTTTGTGCAAATTGGACGACGCTGCCTTCGCTGTCGAGGAACAAAAGGTTCTTCGCGTTAGAAATGGGCAGCGACGGGTATGCCCTTTCACTGCAGGATGCGATTTCACTGCGGATAGTTCCGATGAGGACCTACAAATCACGTCAGCGCGACCCAAGGCCAGCATGAGGGACAGAGCAGGAGAAGGTCGTACATCGGAGAAGATGGCGAATTCTTCGCTCGGCACTCTTTCACTCTTGGTCTCGCCCCACACCCTATCGTAGCTCCCTTCCATCAATGCTTGCTCCAGTCGGATGGGATATTGTACAAAGGCGTCGTCCTCGAGCCCCTTCCCCTGGGCCCTCGTACCAGTCTTGCCACGCTGACCTGCTTGTCCCTCGGCCTGCTGTGCCTGCGTCTCCAGCGCCTCGAGGGTGGTGTGGAAGCCGGCGTAGTCACCTTGACTTAACTGAAGCAACAAATACAGCCCGGTCACCTTGCTCACATTGCCACCTTCCCGTGGCAGCACATCTGCCGGGAGATTGTAAAAGGGCTGAAGTTGCTGAAAATACCGGGTGAAAGCTTCGGGGTCTTGCAGGCGAATGGAGACGAGGGCGCCAAGCTCAAGAGTTTCGCGGGCAAGAAGAAGAAGCTGGCGCGACGTTTGGGGTGAAGGAACAAGAGCGTTGAGATTGAGAAGGCAGATCTTTGCTCGGGAGAGCAGCGAGGGCGACTGTGAGTAGTTGTGACTGCTGAGAGATTCGTGGAGCTGTTTGAGGATGGAAGACAATTCCTGGTCCGCCATGGCGGGAGGCGCTGGACCGGCTTTCGCAAGATGTTGCTGCTTGATGCTGCAGTCGTCTTCGTGCGATAATGATGCAGCGGCCCGAGTCCGAGAATAGCAATTTTGGAATGGGATATCAGGCAGCGAGTGGTCGTTTACAGGTCGTGAGTGAGAGGTCGAGCCGTGTCTGGGAAGCTTGAGGTTGGAGTTGGGTCCGCAGTGACGATCAACCGCCGGCCTCGAGCTGCACTCGAACAGCCTATTGCGAATATACAAAGAGCTCATCCTGTATCGACGCGACGATGACTTCAATTTTCTACTGCTTACATACAGACTTTTTATATTCTACCTCAACAGCCTCGCAGCGCTCTCCAAGAACCCGCCAGGGTATAACAGCTGACCCTTCGTTATCACCCGACGTTGCACAGGCGTAATCCGCAAATGCAGTGTGCTGTCCAAGCTGAATCCAATCTGCGTATGTCATCGACGAGCTAGGTATGGTTCCTGGTACGTCTCAATAGAAGGACGAATGGATGAAGTTCTTTTCTTTTCTTTTCTTTGACGTGGCTGCCTAATATCACGGTGTTGCGGTGAACCAAGGTAGAATATTCGGTTTGCGTTCACATCTTACGAAAATAATATCTGCAACATTCTGGGAAGACACAGACTTACTCAGAACCTCAAGCACGACAGTAGACGATATATCAGAATAATGAGCATAGCAAGTCGCACCTGGTTGGACCTTATACACAAGTGGCCTGCAACCAAAAATCTCTTCTGTCCGCCAAATCTGGCCTAGCACTCGACTTTTAGAGATTCTGGGTACTAGCTTGTAAACTACCCTCGACACCCACAGTCTTATGGACCTTTGAGTAGAATACTACTTCGTACTGCTGATTTTCATCCCACGTTCGGGAGATCAGCGTGGCCGAATCGCCGCAAAAGCTTAGCATAGCTAACGCAGGTCCTCAGTCCGGCGTCACCAATGCCATCATGGTACAGGGGTAGCTCTGACCCGTTCCCCGTGAAGCCCAAGAGGATGCGAGCACGGTGATAATGGTGTATGCGACAAAGTTCGACATCTCACTCCTTCCAGAGACCCACAGAAGGTGGGATGATGATGATTCCTCCAGTACGAAGTCTGGCCTGCAAAACTCTTCACCTTTGACCTGGAGACTCCTCAAAATGCCGAAATTCCAAATTTGACGCTAATGCTACCGCTGCTTGTGCGGAGTGCAACGGTGTGGGGCTCGCTCGAGCTCTTCATCTTCTACCAAGGAGACTGGCGATGCCGTGCCGAGTGAATTGCAGCTAGGACTGCAGCGTGCTCTCATGATATCATGCGCGACTTACATGGCCTTATTTGGGAAATTGTATGCCATCTAATCCCAATTGGGTCCGTTATTTTTTACTGATCATGCAGCTAGGCTTTGGATTGCACATACATTCAACAAGGTTAGATGATTTAGTAAAATAGCAGCCAAGAAAGGGGAGACATGAGATAGCTTTCATCGTCTCTTGGCTGGAACATATATAAAGACTGGTATGGGCTGTTTTCATTTGTTCTCATGACCATCTTGCCACCAATCTTCGTGAGGGAATGAAAGCAAACATGCACCTTCTTCTCTACGTTTTCGTTTCATTTAGTAGCGCTGCGGCAAGAGCTCTTCCGGAGCGAAATTTTGAGGTGGGAGGAAGAGCGACTTCATGCTCTATAGCCAGCCCAGACAGCGTGGCCGCAGCAGAAGCTGCTTTCACTTCTGCGAATCTTGTACCGGATGTGATTCCGAGCTTCGCACCGGCCACGATTGTCCAGGCTAGCTACAACGATAAGCAGGTCGACTTGGGTAATGTCTTCTCGGTGACTGGTACGCCTGCTCCACCTCGAAGGAGAGAAGGAGAGATAACACGTTGAGGACGGTGTACTAAATGAGCAGAAACCTTGAATCAACCGTCCATATCCTTCTCTGCCGAACCAGATTACGACCCCTCAGAGACGAACTATACCATCTTTATCGTCGACCCCGATGCCCCTGGCCCTGCTTTCCCGGTCCTTCGCGAATTCCTACATCTGATTATGTTCGTACCTCATGAGTCCATCGCTTGACCCAAACTAACGGGTTGCCCCAGTGACAATGCTCAGCCCTCCTGCATTACTGCTCAATCGCCAGCTGTCCTTGCGCCGTATATGTCCCTTAGTCCGCTCTCTGTAGCTCCACACCGATACACAGTTCTCGTGTACCGCCAGCCTCCCGACTACGTCGCTCCAGCCGACATACACTACGCGCCTGGCGTAAGGAACAATTTCGATCTTAACGGGTATGTAGCAGAGGCTGGCCTGCAGGGACCGGTCGCAGGCAATTTCTTTCGAGAGGGTTTGGATAGCACCGTTTGTGCGATAACACCAAATTGTACGCAAAATGGGACGGGCTATCCAACGTCGCCAACAAGCCATTTGGAGTAGTATTAGGATTGGAAAGAAGCAATCGGACCATGAATGTCGATACGGGATGTCTTCGAACTCCAGTGCTGATCGGATGAACAAATCAAAGCCGAAATAGTCTTGATCATCCACAGCCGCGTTTGAACTTGACTGGTGATGTGTCCCCGTTTGGCCAGCCGTCGTAGTTATCTCTGCATTCGAGTCGCTGTTGAAACTTTGTCGGCCCTCCCATTGATGCCTCAAAGATCGATCAGTGATCATCTCCCGATTCCATGAGTCTTTCAAACTCTTCCCAGCATACTTCGCCTCCTCCCCAACCAACTCCCCTGCCTTCCCTGGTTTGGGCGCGGAGGTAGACCACCAAAGCCATCTGTTTCTTCGCTGTCCCCTAATCCGGCACCTGGCTGATCAGTCATGCTCGCTCGCTGTCGTCTCCTTCTCTGCGCCTCCTCCTCGGCAATTTCTGCAGCATGTGTATCGAAGTCTAGCCTATTAAAGCTTGGCTGGATGAGGGCAGATCGTCTCCGATCGTATCCTGAACCATGCAACCTCGCTTTTGGTGCTGCAGGGCTCGAGTGAGATGAAAAGAAATGCGGCCTTTGCGAGGATCTATGCGTTGCTGCAGTCGGACGATTTTCCGATTCACACGTCGAGACGGACGTTGACCTGGGCGCCGACAGAGATCCACCGTCGTGCAATGGACGCGACGAAGAGCGGTAGGGCGTGTGTGAGATAGCGACGGCATCGGGAATGTCATAGACATATTCGCCGTCAACGTATCTAGCGTTGCTTGCAAAGGTTGAACGTTTTGAGCGATCGAGATAGCGTCGTTCGAGACGACGTTGCTCAAAGTAGGAGCGCAGGCGTTGGGAGAGGCCCATTGTTGCGCTGTAGCGCTTGGTATGCTCTCGGATCTGCTTAAAAAGCTGTGGCAAATTGCAATTTAGAGTCTATGGGAAATGGTTGGCTAAATAAAATGATACCACCGAGCTACAGTTGACGGTATAGCGATTTGGATACGGAAAAAACAACGGAACAAGTAAATACAGTCGTGAAGTCTGGATCTCAAAAGAAAAGAAAATTGGATGAATGGTCAAAGATCAAGATCTGGAGGAGAGGTGATACGATAAAAGTCTCACCGTAAGCCTACACTAAACGTTTCCGCCAAGTGCCGATTCAGAATAAGGACTTCTCAACATGGAGTTCTACTGTGGTACCATCGTCGATCAGTTGACTGGCCTTGTCGTTCTCCGCGCACTCCCGTACCGTCGTTTCATTTGTAGTACTTCCTGTGGGGACAGGAAGGGATTCGCCCGCGTTCTCCTCTTGCTATTTGACGCCTGGTCGTCGACATCATCTACAGGGAAGCCAAAACCTAGCTATGCGGCAGGTGGTCATTGCAGTCAGCCGCCTCCCCGTGATGCGTTTTTGGAGAATAGATCGATGGGTTGGAAGAGGCAATCTGGCGGGAAGCAACTCAGTCGCCCAGTCCTAGTCTCTGGGGCGACAAATCTCGACGAGGTCAAGTCAGTATCTCAAGCGACCTCCGCTCCATTTCCATGGAGGCGACACTTTGCCAGGCCAGGATATTGTCTACTTACTACGTAGTGGTGCCGAAATGCTTGGTTTCAGAGCAAGCCCTTGTCGCAGCTCAAATTAGCGCAACTACTTCCGTCGATCCGACCGACCGAATTGCCACACACATGCTTTGCTCTTGGTCGGGGAATCCCGCGGATATTCCAAATTAGGTGCGTACATTTGAAGAGATAATAATTACGCTTTTCATTAGAATTGTACGGATGGTCCCATCCAGTCCGCTGTACGAAGTATTTCTGGTATTTCTGGTATTCCTGTCTTCTGTCCTCCTTTCTTACATTCATTACGGCTGGCGTCACTTGGGCCGCAGTAAAAGACTCTCCGTTGTTCGCCCCTGCTTGGGACTCCACTGGGTCTCGCCCCCAGCCAATTCTGGAAAGCTTATGGAAGGTGGGAGCCAGGCACAGCCTAGCGATCTACAGGGCAGACGGCTCGGCAGCATCCTGATCCACGCCTTACCGCACGTGTGTGGCGCTTCTTCTCATCTGCTGTGTGGCATGCAGCTGATTGAAATGCTCATTGGAAAAGCTTAGCGAACGCGCTGCCAGCGAGCACGATACTGTCACACGCTTATGCTAGGGCGCCCTCCGTCTTTGTTTGCCACTCGTTTATACAATCAGGTTTGGGATGGACACGATGCGTAATAAAATTAGCCCTTGCCCCGAGTCATTTGTTTGTAGGTCTTCTAGCAGTCTCTCGTTGTGGCCGCACCATCACTCGTCATGCATTCATTCGTTCTATTTCTTTCTCTGTTCGTCTCCTTGGCCTTTACCCTGCCACAACACAGCTCCCCGGTCGAAGCTAGGGCTTTGACATCATATGCCCCGGTAACAACAACATGTCCAAGCAGCTCTCTCGTCCGCAAAGCCAAGGGCATTTCGTCGCTGGAGTCAGCCTACGTCCAGCAACGCCAAAGTAAAGCAAATGCTGGTCTTGCTGCATGGCTCAAAAAAATAGACCCGACTTTCCCTACCCGCAACCTGCCAGTGGTTGGCTTAGCCACCAGCGGCGGTGGCTACCGAGCGCTCCTCACCGGTGCTGGTGTCCTTCAAGCTCTTGATAGTAGAGATGGAAACACAAGCCTGAGTGGCCTGTATCAGGGGCTTACTTATCAAGCCGGTCTCTCGGGGGGTTCATGGCTTCTGAGTTCCATCGCTGGGAACAATTGGCCCACAATCACGAGCTTAAAGACGACTTTGTGGGAGACTACTTTTGATGAATCTCTTGCTGATCCCAGAGGAGCCCTCGTTATAGCTGCTGACTCGGCCATTACTGTTGACATCAAGGCCAAGGACGCTGCTGGCTTTAGTCCAACCCTGACCGACCCTTGGGGCCGCTTGCTTTCATATCAGCTCCTAGCAGGCGTCGACGGCGGCGTATCTAATACCCTTCACGGGCTGACCGCTAAACCAAATTTCACCTCGCAATCCATTCCCTATCCTATCCTTGTAGCTCTTGGAGTCAATACTGATGCAGGTCAATGCACTCCTGGAGCCAATGGCACCCAGTACGAGTTGCACCCCTACGAGTTCGGTTCCTGGGATTCAGGCGTTGGTGCGTTCATCCAAACTCCATATCTCGGCACCAGGGTTGTAAATGGCTCTCCCAGAAGCGGCACGTGCTACACCAATTACGATAATCTTGGCTACGTCCTCGGCACTTCCTCCAATCTCTTCAATGAAGTCTGTCTCTCGGATCCGTCCCTCTCTGGCCTCCCCTCAAACCTCACAACAGTGTTGACGGACCTCCTTGGTGCGGCTCACCAAGTTGCTACACGGGACGAATACGCTGTTTACCCGAATCCATTCCAAAGCTATCCTAGCGCCACACTCGTCAGTAATCAGTCTGAACTTTTTCTTGTTGATGGGGGCGAATCGAATCAAAATAACCCCATTTGGCCTTTCCTCCACCGGCCCGACGTCTCCGTCCTATTCGTCAACGACAACAGCGCCGATACATCAGATAACTACCCAAACGGATCAGAGATTTACAATACGTACCAAGTCGCCAAGGCGGATGGGCTTAGCCGTATGCCAACTATCCCACCTGCCTCAACATTCGTCAGTCAGGGGCTCAATACGAAGCCGACGTTCTTCGGATGCAACACACCAAATCAGCTAACGATCATCTATCTTCCAAACCACAACTACACATACGACAGCGGTGTTTCCACCTTCAAATTGCAGTATACGAAGGCGGAAACGGACGCACTAATCGCCAACGGCGTTGCGGTCGGAAGCTACAACGGGAGCAGCACGTTCGGGGAATGTGTCGGCTGTGCCATTCTGAAAAAGACAGGTAACAGTCTACCGAGTAAATGCAAAAGCTGCTTTTCGAGCTTTTGTTTTAATTGAAATGGTCGAGTGTCGAATTACATATTGCCGTGGATGAGTCATGATTTGCTCAGTCGCCAGGCCCTGTCTAGTATGTGCTGGGTTTCGCAGAAAAAAATGAGTCGTTTGTTTCAGTCCCTCGCCGGAGTGTCAAGCCCTGTATTCGGACAAGTTACACTAGAGTCATCAAACATAATGATCTTCCTTCTTCTCTGGAACAACGCCTATCCCATGAGCCACGAATCCTGGTCAAACCTGATGCCCCCGAGTTCCCATTACCCTGAACCTGACTCCTGCTGGCTCCATTTACCTTTTTCCTTTATTCCTTCCCCCAACGCCTCCTGCAATCCGCCCAAGCTGGCTCAGACCAGTCCTTCCCTTCGCAAATCCCCCCCCTCCTTTGCTCTCTCCGCTTCCCTGGCTTACGCCGCCTACCGCTGCTGGTAGTGGAGGCGGCCTTCCACTCGCAGCGGCAGATGAGGGTCTTAATTGGCCTCTGGCTTCTGCTAGGCCAGCTCCCAAGCTGGGACTTCCCATCGTGGCAACAGTACTCGAACGACCAAGACGACCAGGCTCCAGTGCGCGTGCCGCTCCGTCAGTCCCAAGGTCAGACTCGTTTGTGGTGTCCAGTTCATCGTTGTAGATTCCTTGGGAGCGCTGCTGGGCACGGCGCGCGCGCTCCTGCACTGCTTTGAACTTGTCCAGGAGTTCGGTCCATTTTACGTTGCCTTCCTCGCGGGCTTTGAGGCGGTTCCGCCCTTCGAAGCCGGCAGTAGCGGGCGTGGGTGGGGCGGAGACGCGTGGGGTGGTTGTGGGGGTGTGGAGATATCCGATAGCGGACACGCTATTGAGCCGGTTCTTGAGAGCCGCAAACGCGGAGGACTGAGGGAGCAGCATGAGCAGCCCATAAAGGCATTTGTAGAGGTGGGGGAACCGCTCGGGTTCAAGTAGCTGGAGGCGGAGATAGGTGAAGACGGGGGACTCGAGCAGCTGTACTAGCTTGTCGATTTGAATGAGAATGTTGACGGTCATTTCGATTTGATCAGCGAAAATTTGCAGAAGATGATAGGCCTGTTCGTATGCCTGCGCGAGAAGGCACAAGCTGAATGTCGCAACGGCGTTGTGGCACCAGGCGCGGAAGAGCGTGACGAACAAGGCCTGGCCGTCCCGCAAATCGAGGTTGCGAAGACGTTTGCGGAGATCGCTGAGTTCGGGAGCGGTGATCAGGTTGTTGTTAAGGTTCTGCACCATAATGCTGGCGAATTCGACATCTTCGTCACGCTCGAGGCAGTCGGCCAAGGTGCGGTAAATGCGTTCGGCACTGAGAGAAACACAGAGTTGGCGGATGATAAGGTTGCCTCTTGTTTCGAGAAGCTTCCGATCGGTGCAGAAAAGTTTGAGAAGATTGACCATGAATGAAGTGAAATAGGAATCGTCGCTGTTTTTGGATATCTGAGAAAGCAAGAGAAGATCACGAGTCACGACGGATTCGGCCGGATCAGAGAGAGTTTTGAGAAGAGCGGGAAAGGTGCCGTCGTTGATGGCAAGGATCTGGAGAGATGATGAGCAAACGTGGACTATTTGTGTGTGTATCAAGTGTTTTTACCTTTCGAGGGGATTTTCGGTGCAGCATGATTAGCCAGGCGAGTGCTGCAACACGCGTTGCCTCGTGCTCATTTAGAAATTGGAGAGTCAACGCATTCACAGACGCGTCGTAGTCGAGATGTCTGGATTGCCCTGGCGAGGATGACCCGTCTTCAGTTGGAGTCGGTGGCAAGGCTTTCGGTTCTTGAGACTGTGCTTCTTTTTGGTCATGCTGCTTTTTCTCATAATCAAGATCAGCGCTCCCAGTCTTACGTGGTCGTATCGTCGGAGGTGACTCTCGTCCTGGTAGATTGTTTGCTTCCTTTAGAGCGGTCACGGCTGCAGGTGGAAGGCCTGACACAGCAGCGGATGGTAGCTGAGCAATGGAGTCGACCGACGCTTGCAGCGCTTGTTTTGGGGGCTCTTCCGCGAGGGACATGATGTAGTCCATGAGGCAAGAATTGACCCGATTTGCAGCTTGTCTTACCTGCTCTACGTTGCTAGCCATAGCTGGCAGTACCTGCGTGAGTAGCCGGGGAACGAACAATAATATATCCTCTGGACATATTTCGAGAAAGCTCTCCATCCATCGGAAGGCCGTCAGCTGTATCTCTTCGTCTGGGGGTATAGGTCAGCCAAGCGTCCCTGCCATATCTAACGCGGAACTTGAACTTGCCAGGAGATTCTCCCAGAAAAGTTACTAGGATCTCTAGGATTTTGGGGTAATCTATCTCTACGTCCTGGCCGGGCACCCAGTCACCGTCTGCGCTATCAGGTTTCTCATCAATTGCTACCGAATCGTCGTCGATCGATGTCGATTCAGCCGCTTCGCTATCAGCGCGCAATTTTTCTTCCTGGCTCCCCGGTATGCTCCTGGCACTTCTGTCAGTTCGAATACTTCTGCCAGTTCGCTCGCTCTTGACACTTGAGCTCGATCGCTTGACGCCATACTCGGTCTGACTTTTTCGGCTTTCTGCCAATCCTCGTTTGATGCGGGCAATCTTCTTGATCTCTGTAAGGAATCGCTCCAGCACCGTCTGGGTAGCGTTGTGAACATCTTGGTTTTCGTCGCTCAGAAACTTGAGGAGGCCGCCGAGGAAAGAAGGCAGATAAGTCACGAGCTCCAGATCGGGAATGGAATCCAGGAGTGTAAGCCAGGAGACTAGGAAGGTGCGCACAAAGGGGTTGAAGGCGCCGATTTTTTCCTGGAGAAGTGGAATGAAGCGGGGCAGAGAGAAGGCCGTGGGAAGATCTGGGTCGAGCGGAAGCTTTGCAGATTCGTTATCTGCCACTGCCAAATCACCGGGTATGTGGAGCACTGAAACATAAGACGAGGCCGACTCGGACACAATATCTTTGACGAGGCGGTCCAGTAGCTCTGCGCCATTCTTGACAGAAAGCTCGAGATCCCCTGCCAGCTGTTGCGTGACGATCAGCCTTTGCCAGCAAATTGGCAGGGCCTGTTGCGACTTCATACCTTGCACAGCGCATCGAATATTTGGTTGAAGTATAACAAAATCTCTCCTTTAGCGACCTTGGCAATGTTGTACATACTCTCACACGCGTAATAGCGTACTCGGGCATCGATGTCGTCGAAGCAGGCAAGGACTGGAGGAACTATTTTCTGGAGGTAGCGAGCGACTTCCTGAGATATGATACGTGAGCAAGGCAGAGTGGATGATGTCGAGCAGACTCACAGGCCCCAATGCTATTGAGGCCGCTGCTAGGCCAATGAGACCGCCATTTCTGGCATGAGGCTGGTGCACAGCGAAAGCATACTCGTTGCAGAGCTGGTCGACGATCTTCTCGATTCGATCGTGGTCGTTGGCATTCACCGCATTTCGCACCTGCGTTTCAAGCCTACGAAATATGTGAGCACGTCGTCTTCGCTCGATTCGCCTCCAGTAATTGGAAACCACCCGTCGGTGGACTCACTCCAGAGCACCACCCTTTCGTTTATCGTATAGCTTATCGTTCAATGCTTTCTGTGTATTAGCGTCCATGCTAACAAATTCAGATATCGGGCCCCAGCATTATTTTTTTTTTTCCAGTTTTTTTTTTTTCTTTTTGGAGACGAGTCAGATTGGGCTCTGGACGAAAGTTGCAGCGGGACGGCTAAGGTGAGGACGAAGGGTTATTTTCGTTGATGGTGGGAGCGCGGAGTGTTTACATGGGCCGACGTGTGATTTTGAGCGATGACATCGACACGCCGCTTTCCGCGCCTTTCCCTGGTTGAGACACTCCCCCCCTTCTTTCCTGTGCCCGCTTGGCTGTCCCAACTTGCAATGCCCGCTCATCCGCTGGCTTCAATGCGAAGTCGGCTGTCTCACGATGATTCTGCCTTTCGCCCCGACCTTTGCCAGGTAGCAATCGGCCATGGGTGAAAGTAAAGTCGAGAGCCATGGAGGCTACGGTCACCCCTTCAACGCCGAGCAGTTTCGCCATTGGGCATTAGCCTTGTAAGTCGAAGTAATCCATATCCACGTAACTGCTAAATGTGATAGCGTTGTGTGCAATTTCAATGTCGATCTTGGTGAGAACGCTGCGAGGAGTCCTCGCGTTTAGCTGCTCAACTGCATTAGGCCCCGAGATCGAGCTCGTGTATCCCGAGACAGCTTTTTCAAACAGTGACCTAGTCGCCATCTCTTTCAACAGGTCTGCTCCGATGACTTGGTATGTCCACCATCTATGCTGAGCAGCATTGTAGCTTTCCCGAGCGTCAAGACTCGGACTTGACCGAGGATCTAGTTTTCCACTACACGATCAACAATCACTCCCCTGATATTCGACTGCGGTCTCCACGCCCCCTACACGGCAGTGCAGGCCTCATGTTCGCTTCTTGCATATTTCGTCAGGAGGCCGATGATCTATCCAAGCGAAAATACGATCAAAAAGCTCTGATCGTAGTTTCTCATCATGAATTCCCTTCCTTCTTTCTCAGGCTGGTCCGAGAGATTACTGCGAAAGATGTAATCAATAACCCAGACACCCTCGTCTCAGCTTGTACTGAAATTGCCCGATGGCCACCTCCCTCGATGGGCAAACAAACGCTGCCATTCCTGGGATCCCTTCTGGAGTTGCATATGTAAGCTAAGAAATCAGTGCAATGCCGCGGCATGCTTCCAATGCCACTGTCCTAGCCTTTACGGAGGCTAGAATTGCCTTTGCTGACCGTAGGCAGAGCTCCACACCGATCTCTACCTCTCCAGGGATTGCAAACACTTCCAGTGGTCAGTGAAAGGCTTATTTCGTCTCCAATATATGCGTATCAACCCGTAGCATCCTGGGAGAAGATCGTCAGATACATTCCTTGTCTTTGGGATCTGTACAAGACTTTTGAGAAGATGCTTCTCTCCGAGTCCGTCGTTGTTCTGGCAAAAAGCCCTCAAATCTGTAGCGAGGTCATTTCCGCTCTTGTAGATTTGATTCGGCCAATCCCATACGCTGGTGACTGTCGACCCTACGCCATCATGCAATCCGAGTTCTTTGCTTCCAATCTCGATCATGGACCCAATCGAAGCTTTATAGTTGGTATTACGAACCCGTTCCTGTTGAAGCGTCTTTTGGCACAACTTGATGAAACCAAGCCCCCATACATTCTCTACCTGAGGGATGGCCGCAGCTCGATTCCCTTGAAAATCAATAGAGATGATCATCAAAGACGCATCAATAATGAGCTCCCTGGCTCCCCTATTCCTCATGCGCATTTCAAATCGTACATCAAGCCTGATCGCACATTTCTGAGCTCGCTCGGGGTGATGATCACGAACAATGACCCAACACTGAGTCCGACCATTCGCCGGCATTTCTCGTTCCTCGCAGCGCAGTTCCTCGCCCCATTCAACCGTTATTTCGCTACTTTGATGTCCTCCGTCATAAAATCTCCGGGAGGAAATCTTAACTACCACAACTTCTCCGAGGCCGACTTCATGAAGAATCTCTCGCACCATGGCTCAAGTGTGCTTTCCAAGGGAAACAGCGCACTGGCAAGGCACAAATCCAGGGATGCACTATATTTGGCATTTTGCCGAAGTCCTAGCTTTTACTCTTGGCTAGAGATGAAACTCAGCCTAGAGAAGGAGGCAAGTGCAGGCTTACTGGGCTCATGACCTTCATCTCCTTGGCGTAAGAATGCCCTATCAATTGACAATACGCGGTACTTCCCCAACCCTGACGTAGATGCGACGGGTTAGTGAGGCTTGTATAATTGATATTGGCCCTTCCGACCAGAATAGAAGACTCGAACCTCTATCACCAAAAGTTTTCTGCAAGAGATCTGATGATGATTCTGGATGTCGAGGTCGTTGCCGCCATCATCATTTGGTCAGTAAAGATTACGTTCCGCCTCAGAACGAACCCCCTTCGACTAAAGACTCGAACACAAAACAAGCAAGATGCTCTTGCAGTCGATCAAGCGGGAATGATTCTGCTTATGATTATATGAATAATCGGTAACAGGAATAATACAAGATAGATGGCGCCTTGATTTCTGCATTGCGGACGACAATATTGACTTCAATTTCTGTGCGTGTGCGCTGTACATGGATACCGGTCACCTGCAATTTCTGCTGCGATAACTCTATTTCAATGCCTGCATGCAAGTCTCCGATGGAGACCTCCACTTGAGACGCTCTCTGGGATAGAAGGCGCATAGATATTGTGTGATTTCGATTCTGGCCATTGCGCTGCTCAATAGAGCGTTTGCATCAATTGAATTATGCCTCGTCAATGACTGCTTATTTGGTGCAGTTTGAATCCCACGACTATCGGGTTCCAGGACAGTTGGAAGTACTGTACTCGCGGTGGATCAAGCCCGGTAAATCCGGGGTTTGATCGGAGACGCTTGTTCGAGACAGTCACAATTGCGTACCCATTACACACGACAAAAGATCATATAGTGCTGCAGTAATTCGTACTACACCGTCGACGTTTTTGGAATACAAAGAGATTAACGGCCCCTGATATGACTGTCGAGAAGTGAGACTTGGCGCATTCTGGTCGAAATCCTGATCTTGGGCCTAAATGAGGGTTACGCATTTCCAAAATTCAGCAGCACCCGAGAAAATTACTGCTGAAGATAATCGGATTGGCGTCTCGCTAGAACCTAAGTCCTTTGAAGTGATACCCATGGCCGCGCCCCAGGATACTCACAAGATGCTGCGATCTTGAGCCTTGAGTTTAGAGAATTTGGGAGAGTGTTACGGAAGGCATGACTCTTAGAGCTCAGTATATGAGGCCCAATTGAGAGCACAGGGCTAGAGCACAGATATTCAGAGGGCGGAAGGCGCGACATGGCATTGGGTGACGGCAAGGCCCAAAAACGTCGCCATCGTACAACTGATGTTAAATTCGATCGTTTAGAATACCTAACTCATGTCACGAAACGAGCGTCACTCCGGAACAACCCTACGGCACGAACAATATGATGAGGTACTCAAGATTTCCGCTCTGAATACCTTACAAATTGAGGACTATTCTTCAGGGCAGTATGTATTGAGCCTCGAGTGAAATTTTTAATTCTCCCACACGAGATAGGTTCAAAATAGCACGAATAGTTTCATAGATTGCATCATTTCTGCCTGGAAAGTATCCATGGCAAATTATGGGGATCGCCAACAAGCCCAGTCACGCTTCATGACACAAATCTGGAAGGGAGTCTCATAAGGTACGTAATATAGCCAGTCAGCTTATTGATAAGGTGGTTTGATCGAGAGGTTCATTGCCGAATAGCTCGGCTATGTGGGTGTGTATCCTCTCAAGCGCAACCGTGCATGTATAGAAGATCCATTCAAGAAGTCTAGCCCCGTAAGACTCCAAGAATGATGCAAACGTTGTCAGCAAGTATCGTGATCGGGGCATTCGATCCTCCCTACCCACCTAACCTAATTCCAAGGCTGCAGCCCGGTGACCCATTCCAGATGGTAATTCATCGATGCGGTGGGCGAAGAACAGTAAAAAGAAGCTTGGCCAGATACTCAAGTCACCGTAACGGGAACGCATTGGATTTGTCCGGGCATACGGGAGATAGTAGCTTGAATCATGCCACACGTTCTATCTCCAAGAAAACTCCGTGGATCTTTCCACGACCCACGCCCTCCACATGGGGCTCCAGCAGTCAGGAGCCATGATTGGCCGAAGATGCTTGCTTCACCGCTTGCATCTAAACCAACCATCGAGCGTCTGGCCACACCCTTGCATCTGCATGGGAGACGTGGCCGATGCGGGACGATCCTTTTTTTTTTGGCGCTCTTTGTTTTCTTTTCTCTTCGGTCTCTAGTTGCGCGAATGACGAAGACAGCAGAGAACAGGTCCTCTCAAAAGCTCTGTTCTCAGCCACTCTTCGGATTGCCGCGTTCGACAAGGTCGTACTTCTCATACCGCAATGCAGGCTCTTGCCTCGCTCGCAAAGCTAATTGTTTAGCCTTTAGAGTTGGAGCATAGAGGACTTGTCGGTGAAGTACAGAGTACTTTAGCTTCGCTGATGCAGGCCTGGACACGACTTGGCCATGACTTGGAGGCCCAACACTTCGATCCAGGCGTAGGGCTGCTTCGCATATGCAAATAATATCGACGGTCATGGTGCAGAAGCGAGTGCTTGATCATACGCACGCAACGGACGTGGGATTGCTCGGGCGAGCCAGGGATCGCCCCCAGAATGAGCTTCCATGGTGTCGGGAGCATCATGACACCCTCGGCATGTTGCAATGGCGGCCGTCCAGAGCTTCGGGACGACGTCAGGCGTTTCAACCTCTATCAGACTTACGCCGCTCTGCGGTTGGCATCTCTTCTCGGTTCCCTTGGTTCCCATCTGGGGGCGTCTTGATGACAAGCACCCTCGGCAGGTACGTAGCTAAAATCATACTACCCTTCTCTCCAACCCCCACCCACCAAGGATCTGGTGTCGCATTTTTCGGACCCAGTCGTGTGGCCCACCGCCGCTAGCTTTGGTCCCTTGGCCCTCAAGCCGAGTGTCTCTCACCGATTCATGGTGTTTGGCTTGACTCTTGGACCATGAACTGTCCAGTAACCAGGACGCCGAGCAGGGAGCCAGTAACCACCTCCCTAGAGCGCACGTCGGCGCCAGTCGTGACTAGCATGGCTCTCAATGCGTACTGCTCTCTCTCGTCCCAGGGGCTCCCAGTCTGGATAAAACGACCGGTTGGGTAATATAAGGTACTTTGCTTTCGTTCCTCTACTTCTCGTGACTGATTGCCTTTTCCTATCAAAATCGTCCGCCTACGTGTACGCTTCTTGTGTGTTATGGCGCCTGTGATATACATCTCTCCTCTGCCTTCCCTTGCCGTCTCCCCAGCCTCAGCTTTGTCAATCAAATAGTTTACAATGACCGTGCCAGGCACAAGCAAATCCGCTTCGTCCGAGAAGTCGGTTGTGGCTTCTCCAGAAAAGCCTCCACTTAGCGCGACCACAGAGTCGACACTTGCTATGGCTACCATCCAGGATGACGACGAGCGTCTACTCGCACGAATAGGGTATAAGCAGGTATGTTTGGAACGCGGATCAGTATCATTGGCGCTTTTAACCGCCATCTCCAGGAATTGAAGCGCGAGTTTACCAAGTGGTCGACGGTATCCTACGCCATCTCCATTCTTGGGGTCCTTGGATCAGTGCCCGCAACCTTTGGAAGCCCTATTACCGCGGGAGGGCCCGCCACGGCTGTTTGGGCGTGGTTCGTGGGATCTTGTATGGCAATGTGCATTGCGAGTTCCGGTATGCGCATCGCCTACCCACCATTTCTCGTTGCTTGCTGCTTTTCCTTCTCCACAAACTGAACCATCATCGTCCAGTGGCCGAGCTAGTGTCTGCCTATCCAACAGCAGGTGGCATGTACTTCGTCACCAAACATGTCGTGCCCAAAGAGCATGTAGCTATCTGGGCTTGGATCATCGGCTGGTGCAATTTTCTTGGCCAAGCCGCCGGTGTGGCCAGTCTTGCATACACGATTGCCCAATTGATTTTGGCTGGCGCAACGATGAACTCGACTTTGGTCGATGACACTTATTCGTATACACCGTGCGTTCTCTGCTCCTATATTTTTAACTACCCCAAACCTTAATCTGGAGTATAGCAACGCCCTACAGACGGTACTGTTAGCAATCCTCGTATTATGTCTGTTTGGAACGATCTGCTCGTTGACGACGAAATCGCTTCACCGAATCGTGATTTGGTTTGCCCCCATAAACAGTACGTTACACTTTCGGCTCCATCTCCCAGTGTAGCTAACATAATGCACCAGTCCTTGCCTCAATCGGCATTTGCTGTGCGCTGCTGGTTCTTACCCCGAATAAGCAAAGTGCGACCTGGGTCTTTACTCATGTTACGGATGGCTCTGGTTGGGGCAGCAGAGGCTTTTCGTTTTTCCTCGGGTAGGCTACAGAGATGATGTGATATATCTTATACTGAAATCTTGTGTTCAGATTTCTGTCCGTCGCTTGGACCATGACTGACTACGATGGCACCACCCAGTAAGCCAAGCTGCCTTTACAAGGACCAAGCAACTTGATTGACAGCGTTCCTTTAGCATGTCGGAGGAGACGCATGACGCCGCCATTCGAGGCCCGACAGCAATCCGAGCAGCAGTTCTGGTATCAGGGTTTGTCGGCTGGATGCTTACTATAACGTTTTGCTTCTGTCTCTCGGACCTAGACGCTATTATCGACTCACCCACAGGGCTCCCTGCAGCCCAGATCTTCCTGAATGCAGGCGGAAGAGCCGGCGGAACTACTATGCTCTTCTTCGTCATCTTGGTGCAGTTCTTCACCGGCTGTAGCGCCATGTTGGCAAATGCGAGGATGACTTATGCTTTCGCACGCGATGAGGCACTCCCTTTCTCGAGGTACGTTCCCAGTCTACGCCTCATTTGCACTGAGTCTTGCAATTGTGCCTTGCGCTAACTTGCGATGCCCACAGTTTCTGGTCTCGCGTAAATCCCATTACTCGAACACCTGTCAACGCCGTCTGGCTCGTTGTCGTCTTTTGCACCTGCCTCAATCTCATTGGTATCGGCTCCACCCAAACCATCGTCTCCATCTTCAACGTTACTGCGCCTGCCCTTGATCTGTCCTACATTGCTGTCATTGTCGCTCACATTGCTTATGAGAATCGGGTCCACTTCATCGAGGGCCCTTACACCCTTGGTCGGTGGAGCAGACCCGTGAATGCGGTTGCAATTACTTGGGTCGTGTTTATCAGCATCATCTTGTTCTTCCCTACATCAAGGCCAGTCACTCCTGGCAATATGAATTACGCCGTCTGTGTGGCGGCCTTCATTGCTCTCTTCAGTTTGACATGGTGGTGGGTAGGAGCGCGCAAGAAGTACACTGGACCGCGTACCAAGGATCTTCTGGATGCTGTTCCTAGCAATGATCCGGACGAAGGTTTCGACCGATTACGCGGTTATGGGGTTTGAAAGTTGCGGCAGTCACACTGCTACGTCGAATCGATTTGATTATGACTTTTCGCCATAGAGTGTATTTTATTTTCACATAAAAGACATGACCGACGGGTCATCATGATAATATCGGTCATTGAACTATTGCACGACTATTTGGGGTATTGTTATTCTCTCCTCGGCCCTACGTCTCTAATGTGCGGCACAAACCGGGGAAAACCAGACCGACCCATCCCTATTGCCCAGACTAATCCCAAACGCCGACACCCTCGCTCCAGAGAGACTCGCACGAATCCGGCCTGGACTGATACTCAGTACGGGGAATTCACGATCTCATTCTTCCCCAGATAACTGCCTCTCGTGCCTTTCCCGCTGCCCCGGCCTCCGCTGCGCCTCGGTGTGGCCATGCCCGCAATGCTCTCCCGCGTAGGCCGCTTCAACATACTCTTCTTGACTGCCTCGACCTCGTTGGGCAAGGCTACGATCAAGTTCTTGTCCGTGCCGAAGCGGAAGTCGTCGGCTTTGACTTGCTCGCTGTATCGCCTGATCGAGTAGGGATCCTTGCGCCCTTGCAGGATCTTCTTGAGAGACCAGGTTACGATGAAAGGACCCGTGGCCGAGACGATGGAGGTCTCGCCACCGGCCGTGTGGACAGCATCGGGATCGACGTTGAATTTGGCGGGGGTGAAGCTGATGGGTGCTTTCGTCTCGTGTTGGAATTGTGCGACGTGCGAGGGTGTGAGGGCAAGACGACGTGGTTGCGGCTTTGCGTCTTTGTCAAACGACTTCTGAAAGCCGAGTTTGCCCTCGTTCTTGCCCTGTTTTTGTAGAGCGTCAATGAGCAAGAGGTACGTCCGTGTTGTTGCAAGTATCCACCGCCCGTCGGCGCTAACGTCGAGGCCAGTGATGGGGTCGCCGAGGGCTGGTATGTGCGTTTTGGCGTTGATGCCAAGACGGTCGAACATACGGACGTCGCCTTTGGAGCTCGCGACAGCGACGTACCCTTGTTCGGTCGTTGCGGCGGCACTGAAGGCATTCTTGGTCGCATATTGCTTCAATTCAGCATCGACGAGCTTATTACCGGAGAGACGGGGATCGACGCGGTAGAGAGCATTGTGAGAGAGGCCGAGGAAGGTCTTTTCATCGGACATTTGCGCAAATTTCTATCGAGTCTATTAGCACCTGTCCGGGTGGATTGAAACAGAAACACTACTCACATTTTCAGGAGCAAAGACGTTGATAGGAATATCATCGTGAACTTTCCATTCATCGACGACTTTACCATATTCAAGATCCATGCGATAGAGTGAGTTGGGATCGCCCGCATTTTGGAGCACCATGTTTCGATCGCCTTCATGAAGCATCACTTTCTTTGGACTAAAGAGCTTGCCCTTGGGAGTTTGCACTTTCGATATGTTTGTTGAGAATTCGAGCTGGTTGTTCGGCGTATGCTTGAAGACGCCAATCTTGGAACCTCGGACGACGAAGGATCTGTCGTGCTTGGAACCGACAGCCAGCTGGGAATTGACGTTGCCGTCCTTGTCGCGCGTGACAACTTCGTCCTCATCTTCGTCTTCGTCGTAGTCTTCTTCGGCGTGCGTAGGCCGTTCGTCTTCTTCGTCTTCGTCTTCGTCCTGTTCGACTTCCTCTGCCTCCTCATCCTCCGCTTTTGCTTCCTCTTCGCGGACGTCATCCATTGTCAGATCCTTGAAGGATTCGAGGACGTAGTCACGCTCTGTTTCCTTTGCCTTGAGCCACTTTGTCTGATTTAGATGCTCCCATAGCGCCTGCATGAGGCCTTCCTGGAAGCTTTCTAGCCTCGAAGCATCCTTAAACCGGAGCAACCACGAATATGCGGAGCCATCTTCGGGATAGTGATTGAAGATGAAGGACAAATATTCAAAGTTGAAAACAGGGTTGAGTTCTGGGACAACGCTTTGACCTAACCAGTCTCCCTTTCCCCCCGTGATCTGGAGCCAATAGTTCCAATCGCCCACTTCTGACACGATGGCTTCTACTTCAGCATCCTGCAAGACGAATGTGCCAGACTGAAAGTCAAAGAGATGCAGCTCGGCTACCTGGTGAGCCAAGACTTCGCGACTTGCCGGAGACTTGGTGCTCGGTGGAGCTACGGTGGCCTGCTCGTCTTTCTTGACGACCGCCTTGGAGGCCTTGTCCTGAGCGCTCTTCTTTGCCATGTCGCCTCTTGTTGCGCTGGAATTCGGATCGACGAGATTGAGCGACTTT
Source organism: Astrothelium subdiscretum (assembly GCA_021030935.1). Taxonomy (NCBI): domain Eukaryota; kingdom Fungi; phylum Ascomycota; class Dothideomycetes; order Trypetheliales; family Trypetheliaceae; genus Astrothelium; species Astrothelium subdiscretum. Next base: position 267,710 of record JAGFMW010000198.1, read on the forward strand.
GGTGCCGCGAGCGATTGAGAAGTGGACGGTGATAATGCCCTCGGGCTCGCTATCGGGCTTGCAGAGGGGATCGGCTCCTCGTCCTCGAACTCAAACTCCTGCAGGTCCCGGTCGGTGGCGGTCGTCAAGCTCTTGCGGTACTTGCGCTCGTACTGGCACTGTTGAGCAACTAGCATAAACTGTGCCGTCTCGGCGCCGGTCGTGCTCGGAGCGCAAACGAACTCAAAGAGGTCGCCCGGGTCGCCGCTCAAGTCTCGCCAAGCAAAGACAGTCTCGCCGCCTTCTCTCAGCTCACACCTCAGATGTAGGCCTTGATCTAATAGAAAGCCCTTTTCGTCTTTGTCGCCGGTCAAATCCTTCTCTAGAGCTTCGTCGTCGTCATCGCTGAGGGCCTCCTCGCCCTCTTCGTAGGCGCGCTGGATGACAAGTTGATACTGGAATTCCTGACCGGTGCGACGGACTGAGGCTGCTGCGTCCTTGAAAATGAGCTCGGAATAGCCTTTGGGCGAGAGGGGTCGGACGAGGTAGAGCTGGCCTTGGGGGAGGGTGAGGAGGGTTTCCTTGCTGGCGTCGCCAAACAGGTATTTGCTCACTGCGGATTGAGCGTTAGCGGGCGGCGGCGACGACTGGATGGTGGAGGATTACGTACCGTTTCGAAGCATGAACATGATGGCGACAGTGGTAGCAGAAGCGTGGGAGCGAGTGAAAGGAAGCTTGGAAATTGATTCCTGGTAATTAATATTGCTACCTAGTATTCTCGCTGTTTTAGGCTGCCGAAGCTATGGTGCTCAGGTATGTCGTCACAGGGCCGCGCCACACTCTGCCAACTCTACCACAGTAGCTATGCGCCACACTCGAGGCGCCACATCCTGTTGATCCCCCCCCATCCCCCCCCCCCCCTCCCCGGCTGCACAGTCACCCCAGTGTGCCAGTCTCTGCAGATAACGAGAACATCTCATCTCGTCTAGAACAGTCCCAGAATATCCTCGTTGTTCTTTTTGGATCCCTGCCCTTGCTGTTGCTCGCCTCCCGCTCCTCCTCCCCCACCCATGTCTAACCCAGCAAATCCGTTCATCAAATCGTCCTGCTGACCCTCATGTCCCTGCCCACCATTCGTGCCCCCTCCGAGGCCTCCATTGCTACTCCCAAATACCCCCATCAGCTCGTCTATTCCACCTCCCACGCCATTCGAACCAGGGCCGGCCGAGGCCAGCGTCGTGCCGACCGTCGGACTGGCAACCCGTTGCGGTGTGCCGGCCAAGCCTTCCAGTCCACTAAGGCTCCCGTCAGGTTCCTTTTGTAAGCTTGCTGGTGCCGCGCCATCAAAATCGATGTCGAGGAGGTTCTCGACATTGCCCTGGGGGGCCGCAGTTGGTGCAGCAGCACCGGAGATGGCGGCTGCTGCGGCTGCGGCTGCGATGGGATTTTCGCGAGCGTTTTGCCGCTGCTCCTCAATCGCCGCTCGCTGCATAGCTTCGGCGCCGAACCGACCGTGGCCGAGGAACGTAGCTGGTGGTTTGTGGTATACTGATGCAAGAGTTGAAAGTTCACCCAAGAGTTCTTCCAGCAGCGAGGGTGGAAGCGAGTGAATCGTCGTAGTAATTGGCGGCCGCACGGAGAGCACCACGTTCTGTGAGAAAGGTCAGTAGAGAGAAATATCAGAGCCGTTGAAATGTAAAGGTACCTTCGTAATGTTGGGGTCGCTGGACAGGAGACGCCAGTAGACGTATGCACGATCCCGGATATCAGGATTGTCGGTTTCGCCAGTGGCAGACTGGAGCACTTTCTGCACCAAGCCTTGAGATTGCTCAGGTTTCTTCAGGAAAAGCTTGACCACGGCAGTCAGGATTTGTAACTGGGTCTGTTGGAAGGTCAACACTCGTATTCAAGGGACACTCCAATGGACACGAACCTGAGTAAATTCCTCGGTAAAGCCATCCACAAAGCCTGACAGGATGTCTCCCGCATTACTGATCTTTTCTGCATACTCTCCAACGATCCAAATCAGCGAGCCCCTGGCATTTGGCTCATCCAAATCGTCGATGCATTGGCACAGGGTTGGAATGATACCCTCATAGCCTGGATATTTGCGGAAAATGTCCTTGATGACGACGATTGCTTCTTGCACCACGTAATTGACCTTTGTGGCGATGAGGTCCAGCAGCGTGTTGACACACTTCTCGCTCGCGCTCTCAATCTTGATGGCGACCTGTCCGATGGCTCGCACTGCCCGTCGCACAAAGTCCATGTCAACCTCCATGGCATACTCCTTCAATTCGGCGAGGAGCTGATCGACATTACGCTCGTTCGCTATCCGCACCATGATTTCAAGTTTTTGGAGCTTCAAGTATGGTGGGTCATTGTATTTGCAGAAGAAGACTCGCATTTCTTTGCTGAGAATGTCGGGCGATTTCTGGAGGATGAGGTCGATGTTGCGGAGGGCGACATACTGTACCTCGGGGGCGGAGGAAACGAGGGTGACTGGGTGCACATCAGTGAGAGCCGTAGAACGGGACATGTAGGAAGACGACCTACCTAGAGGGGGCGCCATCTTCTTGGTATAGGTCCTAGCTAGTTCTTGGTTGATAAACCTCATGTGCAAAAACACGACCTTGACCGCAGCAAGGACGACACTTGGATTGACGTGTTGGAATTGAGGCGCAACCCGCTCGCAGATATGCTCCGATTCCTTTACATCAGCCGCTTGGTATTCCGCAAGCGTGGACAAGATGGTCACTCTTCCCCATTCGGTGCACTCATTGAGTGCCAAGAGTAGTTTCTTGAGGGTCGAAGGTGTGATGATGAGTGCTCTTGTCTCCGGCGCCGCCTCCTGGATTTCGGCCAATGCTGTCACCGAGTTTGCCACCACCATGGGATTGGGATCTCCGATGAGCTCTTGCACCTGCTCTAAAAACCCATTCTCAAGGCAGAGGGATGGGTTCAGGTCGAAAAGCTTTGCAACACACAGCACCGCCGTCTTGCGAACATAGGGCGACTCGTCCCGTAAAGTCTTTCGCAGGGGCTCCTCCATGTAGTCGACCATCTTCTCGACTCTTATACAGCCCATTGTTCGGACGGCGAGTGCACGAATCAGCGGATTTGGGTCTTCGGAATCTTGGACAAAGGTATTGACGGCGAGAATGCAGAGGTCTGGGTGTGATTTGGCATAGTTCCTAGACGCTCTGGGGTCAGATAGAAGCCTGGAGGCGCGATGGCCGGCATGAACCCACATTAAATATAAATATACGAGCTTTTTCTGATCCAGATCACCTGTCGCAATATTCTTCAGCACGTCAGGGAACAGTGCTGAGACGTCTTTGCCCAGGGTCATGGACATGATGGTCTTCTGGATGGCTTCTTTCCTGATCATCGATTAACATACAGCCATCTCGGGCGACGACATGGATCGCATCATACCGTTCGTAGGCATACTGAGAACTAGACATGTCCCATCAGCACCGGGTGAAGTCGTGAGCAGAGGACGTGGTTTCCTACGTACACCAAGCCTGCTCTCAGTTCAAACGTCTCTCCTTTCCGCGGCACCGCAAAGGCGCCTCGGATTCTATTTACCGCCATCGCTGAAGGTCAGACGCAGAGGCGGCAACCAGAGTGGTGCCCCTCATCCACTACGTCCCCAGTACCTACTGATGTGGGATGTTGTAAGTTCGCCAGGGTTCAGTCCTCGCAGTTAGCTCCCGGAGTGGCAATGGCTGTAGGAAGTGGAGCAGGCTGAACGACAAGGGGACATGGCAGCTGCCGGGCCTATTCGAGAGCAAAGGACGAAGGAGGAGCGGTGCCTTTGTCGTGGACAGGAAGGGGGATGCTGGAGTCGCAAAAGCCGGTGCCCGGGTTGATGTCTTTACGTAGCTTTGTGCGGACTTTGTGCAAGTGCTTATTCTATCATCCTGACCATCAGTATCAGGTACCTACCTGCCTTCAGTCCACGAGCAGGTCCGCAGAAAACAACGTAGTATTCGGTTTAGCAATACTCGTCACGGTGGCTATCATGGTAATTGCACGCTCGATGCCAACCATGTCAGATGGCATTTGTTAATCAGAACGCACCTTAGCCTCTCAATCTCCCAAACCTCCGACGTCTCTTTGTTGAAGCACGAAGCGAGGCCGAGGAGAGCGCTTATTCGAGAAATGCAGTATGTAAAGTGCTTTGATTTGATTTGCCTTACGTTGCTTTGAAAGTAAGCAAGACGCTGAGAAGCCAGTGCTAGTTCTACAACCTTGTGCTATTCATGTCATCGGTAGCGGCTTTCAGCCTAATCGCCCAGCGGATGAACGTACAGAAGGCCACCCTGAAGCTGTGAAACAGTCACAGCTGTCGCGGATGGCAGAGAGATAGCACCCGGTAGCCAGATTCACTGGCCCAAATACCCTGAACAGGAGCTTGCTACACAGCGCCACGCTGGAAAAACATCTACTCTCAACCCGACTAGTCGGTCTCCTCGCCATCGTCATCGTTCAAAAAATCCAATCCTTGCAGACTCTTCGCCAACCTCCGCTTCGGCCGTTCCCCTTCTCCTTCATCTGCTTTTTGCTCGTCGTCATCCTCGCTCTTGTCACCGCCGTTCCTGTTTCCCCATCTCTTCTCACCTTCCTTCACAGCCTCCAAATCCTGTTCAAGTTCCCTCCTCTCCTTGACTGCCCTGGCCTTTTCCACACTGAATCGACCCTCCATCCCAACATCCTTCAACATCTTTTTTAAATGTGCAATCTTCGCCGACGGTGTGGAATAGGATGCAAGTTCGCGGTGCCACAACTTGCGGATGCCGCATTTGAGGAGCCAGGACTGCAGCCGTTTGATTTCGGCCTCGTCAGGAAGGAGATCGGTGGTAGACGAAGCAGCGTTTGCCTTTTGTTGGCTGGATTTGGTAGATTTGGTTTGCTTGGTGCTCTTCTTAGATTTGGTCGAGGTAGGCGACGAACTTGTCTTCCTGCGACCTTTCTTCTTCGGCGCCGGCTCCTCGTCGATGAGAGAAGAAAGCTCGGAAGAATCGTCTCCGACATTGTCAGTTGTGGACGCCTTGGGCGCTGACTTCGCTGCTGGAGTTGGCTTGGGTTTTGTATCGCCGTCCACATCCTCAGACTGCTGCGACGGGTCGTACTTCTTCTTGGCCGTCTTGGTGGGCTTCTTTGGATTGCTCTTCTGGGTTCCATTCTGCTTAGCTTTCGCGGCGTTTGGAGCACTGATTCGCGTCGCTGGCGGCGCTTCAACCTCAGACGGGGGCTCGCTGAGCTCGCTAAGCTCACTTCCAGAGCACTCGGCGTCCGGCTTTGCCAGTGCCCCGAGAGCAGAGGAAAATGATGGACCGGGTTCAGATGATGGGGATCGCTTCTGGCGCTTGCGCGACTCGTTAGGAACATCCGGCGAAGAACGCTTGATGCCTTTGGATGAAGACCTTTCGTTTTTGGCAGTCGTAGTTTTTGAAGAAGGTGGATCTTTCCTTCCTGGCTTTGGGGACGGCTTGATCCGTTTGCGCGCTTCCTCTGAATCTTTCGGGAGAGATCGTTTAACACCTTTGTCGGGCGCTTTGGTCTCTTGTTTGGTGCTCGTTGGCTGCTTTGGGCTAGGCTGTTTTGCGTCTCCGCTATCCTCCTCGTGCTCGTTCTACGCGAAGATTAGTAGGAGTCTTGAAGAGTCGTTCACGAGGCGTCAAACCACTGCATTTTGAATGATTTGCTTGCTCTTGGAATTCCAGGTACCATGAGCCTTGAAGAAACCTTCGTCCAGCTCCAATTCTTTTTCCACGACCGTGCGTAATCGTTTGATCGTAAGCTCTTCGGATTTGCTCGCCGCGAAGCTAGCTTTGACCGCGTCACGCAGGGCGCTCTCGAGCCTTGCGTCTGAAGGATTCCCTGTCGACTTTGGGTTGATAGAACTGCTTTCGGAGTCGGACATGATGCTATTCAATGTCGAATTAATAGGTCGAGAGTTGGAAGGAAAAGAAGCAGGGCAATGGCACGCGTGAGCAGCGTTGATGTCGGTGTCGTGTGGGGTCGAAGATCTGAGCGGAAGCGGGCCGCAGCAAGTCGCGTCCTGCGATTCGTGATTCGCTTGCTGGTCGAATTTGCGGTCGAGGATTAAGCCAGAAACGAATTCACCAATTGGTGAGTGATCTGGAGTAATTGGTATTGGTATGGAACCTCGTTCACTGGTTTTCTACGGGTTACATGCGTTGGAAGGTTTGATTTTGCGATGATATCCTGATCACTCTGATTGTGAATCATCGAATATCTTACTACTTCAAGTTTCTGAATACTAAATGCTGCCGCTCTTTAATTATATGCTAGATAGATAAAGTATGCAGTCACTATATCTGATCGCATAAACACGATGTCTAGGTCAATGCAGCATTCCATTGGGAGGCTCTGACGACTCTGAGCGCACTAAATGTGACGGCCGTGGTCTTTTCTATCAGGATCTGCAAGTGAAAGCAGATTGAGGAGCAACCGCACTGATGTAACGAAATGAGTTAGAAGGACTATTAGCAAGGCCGAGAAACAGCGTCTTCGAATCGGAACAGGACCGAATTTCATTGGGGGAGTGTTCAGCCTCAACATTGCCTGATCGAGTAGAGCTTGCGAGAGGCGCCACCTACCACAGAACACCAAACCATGAGCAGGATGGACTTGCGAGAGACAATATTCTAGGATGTTATATAGATGAGGACGAAAGTCTTCGAAGACTTGGCCAAATTGTTCACATCTTTCAGACAACTTACGAAGTGGTAGGTATACCAAGCTTGGCAACATGGCCAACAAGTTCCAGACTGGCTTGTGTGACTGCCTTTCCTCTCCTGATATATGTAGGTATCAATTCCCCGAAGGTCGAGACATTCTGACTCTAGCTTACGCGCATTGGAAAGGTGCTCATGGTTTCTCCCTTTTCAATGGTTATACTTACAGTGAGATCAACTATCGGCTCGGACATCCAGAAGACACAAAGGTCGAAGGGCTCAGTCGATGCAATGGCATGGTGAGCTCAAAGTGCACGCGATAACGTTTGAGGAGCTGATTGGGATATGCAGTGCTGGAGATTCTCTGTCCTTGGCGTAATCCTTCCCATGGCATGCGTGCAGGAAGCACTGCAGCGTACCAAATTGCGCCGTCAACTTCAGATCCAGGGCAGCATAGCGGAAGATTGGGCAACATCTTTATTCTGTCACTGCTGTGGTCTGGTGCAGGAAGATGTCGAAGCTAAGAAATGGCAAGAAAGACAGGGTATCTATGCTGGTCGTCAACCGACTCCACAAGAGCAGATGCAGTACGCGACGCAGGTGTCGGATACGGCAGACGTGTGAGGACAATATGGAAAGGATTTTTTTGGTCGGCAGTGCTTGAGCGCGAATCCAGTCAGTACACAACGTTCAGGGCGCAGAAGCAATATATTGAGTTCTATTTGTCGTCTTGGATATTGGCCAATGCCCACTTGGGTAGTCTGTGGGCGATCGCTCCAAACAGGAAAATGGCATGAAGATGAGGCAAAGTGAAATATCGGCGAGCCCACGTGGCTGGTCGATGGGTTGGTACCTTTTGTAGCAGACGCTTAGGATAATGGGTAAGACTAAGACGGGGAGGATTGATGTCAGGTCCATCATGGGACGGTTGGCGCAGTCGTGCCGTTTCCTTGGCAAACAATCGCACGCGCGGCGGTGTAGGCGTTGAAAATGGTTAAGAAGAGAGACGTTGGAGTGTTGGTCTGCCAAATGGAGGCCGGTCTACGATAGCTTTCCTACCTAGTACCTACCTAAGTCGGCATCGAAGCTGAGGCGCATGCGTCAAGCTGTGGGAGCTGTAGCGGCCCATGTTTCAGGGCGTGAGTGCTCGGCCCGGTAACCGAACTAGAGGGAATGACGTTCGTGGCAGTAATCCCTACGGAGTACGGAGTACCTAGGTACCTGCGGAGTACCATACGGTGATAAACAGTAGCTACCGAGACACTCAACGGACGGGTGGACGGATAGGCCGATGTCTGACGTCCCTTAAGGTCCCTTGGTTGTCACTGCCCTCGGCGCCACAGTTCCAATCCTCGTCAAAATCTATTTCCGGGCGTGTGGGAGCAAGACGCGCCCTCATGGCCTGACATCTCCCTCCGCCAACACGGCCAGCTGTTCTCACTTAATACTGTAAGCTTGCTCGCCCACAACGGCTGACGGTCGACCGCCCCTGCACACGCAGCAGCAACACGGCCGAAGCGATCGCACGGGAATTGGCGATCGAAGGTTTGACCCTCTTCGACCGTGCCGCTTCCCTTTTTCATAGCTTCCTACCCAGTAATTACCAGCCCCCAACAGCTTGATTCTATCCCTTCCTGCAGGGACGGGTGCAAACTCCGAGTGCCTGCCTCAGCCGTGCAACTTTCTTGAGCGCCAAAGTCGAGCGCAGCTTTCTCCACGAACCAGCTCACCTATACCGTATCAACCACCTCTGCGAACTCGCTCCCCACTTCCCCTACCCGCTTGTATCTATCTGTACAAACATGCCTTCGGCGTTGAACGAAGACCAGCAAGAAGGTCGACTCCTTCTGATCTCCAACCGTCTTCCCATCACCATTAAGCGATCAGAGGAAGGAAAATATGATTTTTCCATGTCATCGGGTGGTCTCGTCAGCGGGCTCAGTGGTCTCTCCAAGTCGACCACCTTCCAATGGTACGGCTGGCCGGGACTGGAGGTGCCTGAATCCGAAATTCAAACTCTCAAGGATGGCTTGAAAGAGGAATACAATGCGATCCCGGTCATGCTTTCGGACGAATTGGCTGACAGACATTACAATGGCTTCTCAAGTAAGGCTCGTGCGTGCTCACTAGCCGTGCTGCTTCTGACCTGCGATGTAGATGAAATCATGTGGCCGCTATTCCATTACCACCCAGGTGAAATCACCTTCGACGAGTCGGCATGGGATGCATACCGGGAAGCCAATCAATTGTTTGCGACGACTGTCGCAGATGACATCAATGATAATGACTTGGTCTGGGTCCACGATTACCATCTGATGCTGCTTCCGGCCATGCTGCGCGAAGAGATTAGCAAGAGAAAGAAGAAAAACGTCAAGCTTGGCTTTTTCCTCCACACCCCCTTCCCCAGCTCGGAGATCTACCGAATCCTTCCGGTGCGTAATGAAATACTCTTGGGCATCCTTCACTGCGATTTGATCGGCTTCCACACCTACGACTACGCCAGACACTTCTTGAGCAGCTGTTCACGGATCCTGTAAGTATCTCACTGTCTCAGATGGCATTTGATCGCTCATGACCTCTTGTAGCTCGCTTCCAACTACACCTAATGGCGTTGAATTCAACAATAAAATCGTCACCGTTGGCGCCTTCCCAATCGGCATAGACCCTGAGAAATTCGAAGAGGGTCTAAAGAAACCGAAGGTGCAAGAACGCATCGCCACGCTCGAGCGTAAGTTTCAAGGCGTCAAGCTCATCGTCGGCGTCGATCGTTTGGACTATATCAAAGGGGTTCCGCAAAAACTGCATGCCCTCGAAGTCTTTCTCACCGAGCACCCTGAATGGATTGGCAAAGTTGTGCTTGTCCAGGTGGCTGTGCCCAGTCGGCAAGACGTCGAAGAATATCAAAATTTGCGTGCTGTGGTCAATGAGCTCGTCGGAAGAATCAACGGCAAATTTGGTGAGCAATGGCATGGACTGCTGAATCGAGCCCCTCGGCATCTAACCTTGGATCAGGTACGATCGAGTTCATGCCGATTCATTTCATGCACAAATCCGTTTCTTTTGACGAACTCATTGCGCTCTATGCTGTCTCGGACGTCTGCCTAGTCTCTTCCACACGCGACGGAATGAATCTGGTGTCGTATGAATATATTGCGACGCAACAGAAACGCCACGGCGTCATGATCCTTTCTGAATTTACTGGGGCCGCTCAGAGCTTGAACGGCAGCCTCATCGTCAATCCTTGGAACACGGAAGAATTGGCTGACGCAATCCACGATGCTGTCACCATGGGGGATGAACAACGGGCAAGCAATTACCAAAAGCTCGAAAGATACGTGAACAAGTACACGAGGCAAGCACTGCAATTGCACTGTAGCGAAGGTGGAGATGAACTGACTTGTGCCATAGTGCGTGGTGGGGCCAATCATTCGTTAGTGAACTCACGAGAGTCTCGGAACAAAAGGAGAAGAAGCTTCATGTCAAACATCACACCTCGGTTCCTCAGGCCTTCATCGGTGGCAGCGACGATATCGTCACGCAGCCGCTTCTTGATGGCGAACCCATGAACGGCGTCGGCAACACACCCACTACAGACTAGGACCTTCTTTGTTCAACGGCGATACTCAGAAAATAGCATCCTCTTGGAGGCCTAAAAAAAACCATCGAGGAAAGGGGGAAAAACAGAGCGAAAAAAAGGATTAAAAGAAAAAAAAAAAAAAAATCAAAGCCGAGGAGCAGGGCAAGGCGGAGGATTGAAGGAGAAAATGGGACGGAAGGGAGGTGGACATGTGTGTGGACGGCAGGAACTAATACCCAGAATGCGAGCATGGACGGCGTTTTCTGCAGCTTGGGTCTCTCCTCAAACAGCAAGCATCTCCTCACGACTAGCACCTCATGAGCGCATTAGCGCAGGCGTTGGGCCTTGTGTCTTATTTTTTGCATGTCTATGCTCTAGAAGCCTGAAGATATCCCTTGTTGGGCTTCGCAGCCTGAAGTGTAGAATACCGAGGACCAGAAAATCTGATCTGCCTTGCATTCGAGCTGATAAACTCTCTTCTGAGAGTGTGTAACTCGTATTCTGGTAAAGTGAGAATTAATTCGCTATCCAGGTATTTACCTAGTTGTGGTAGGACGGGAGGAACTGATGGGAGGAAAAATCGGCCGAAGCTCTCCCGCGGCGCATTGAGAATCGGTTTAAATTATTCTAGCAGCTACGGAGTACATCAGAAAGCTTCGCTACACCTCGATTACCTCTATTGTTGTCGATTTTCTTGCTCGATTCTTCCCAAACCCGCTTTCCTCTGCTCTTTCGAAGACTGTCATGCTAGGATTATGTCATGTTAATTCTTAGCTACTCCGCTTTGATATCCTCATCCTCAGAAGCCCACGAGACACTCCCGAACGTGCAAAGGAGCTCTTGACCACACATCAGAACAGTAGCTTGCACTTGCAGTTTCGGAAGTCAAAGCGCATGAACAATGCCCACGCTCGAGAGTATACGAGCCGCGGCCGCGACTGCTACAAGGACCGTTGTGCCACCACCGCCGAGCAGGAACTACACTGGCGTTGTGGTATCTGCAGGCAAAATGTCAAAGACGGTCAAGGTACGGATAGTGAGACAGGAGTGGAATAAACGTGTTCGAAAAGTAGGTTGCTCTCACTTCGAGCCGGAATGGACGTCTTTTCTTCTACTCCTATGGCCAAAACGATGCCATCGGAATTTCAAGTGCCATGCTCCTATCCCGGGCACTAACGCAAAAGGCAGTACTTTGATCGCCCCGTTCACTATCTCACCCACGATCCCGCCTCGTCGTTACGAGAGGGAGACACGATACGGCTGGCAAGCGGAAACCGATTTGCGAAGAATGTTCGTCATGTAGTAACACAGATCATCGCTCCCTTTGGTCCTCCCATCTCCGATCGACCACCCATCCCCACTCTAGAGGAATTGACAGCCGGTAAGGAAGAGAAGAGAACTGCTAAAAGGGAGAGACGGTCTATCAGGGCAAAGGAAGCAAAGGACAAGAAGGCGGAAGAGAAAGGGCAGCAAGGGGACAGGAGGAGACGAACGGTAGAAGGGAACGTCGAGGATGTTCAAGTGGCAACCAACCAAGATGCTACGCCTTATGCCAAGGATGTGAGGGGTGATATGGTAATTGAAGGTAGCGGAGGACTGCATCATCCTGGCAAGATCCACGACAGGGCTATGGCGAACAGCCAAAAAGCGGAGAGGCGAACAGAAAAGGCGCAAGAAAATAACGAAGAGCTGAAACGCACGAACGAGTGGCTCGAGCAAATGAGGATAGCGGGCAAAGAGACCGGAACGACAGGGACAGAAGATTTAAAGCCAGAGAAAGACCAACAGGAAAGCAAAAGTCGTGGGTGGTTTGGATGGCGGTAATATCACCCGCAAACATCCGATTTACATTGAGCTATATGCATATATCAGCGTTTGTGTACTACGGTCGATTCCTGTACGAGCAGAGTCGACGATGTATATTAATTCCAAATTCCACACATGATCCAGCGACATCCAAAAGCATCTGCAAAACAAAGCCATCACCAGCTCCCGCATCTTGATCCATTCCACCAGCTGAATCAAAATGTACATCGGAATGCGATCATGCTCAGGCGTTATATTGTCAATCCTTCTCTTCGGAGCCGGGCTCTTCCACAACTGTCGGCATGACATCCACGACTAGCCATTCCCATCCCCTTTGGCACGAGATATCGCATTCTTCGCACACCGTGAGTATGTTGGCTTTTCGTAATTTTTTCAGTCCAGACGGATGTCGTGATCGCCTGGGGATCTCAGCCCCCTTGACGCACGGGAAATGTGACCAGTTCTCGCGCCGGGGAATACGGCCAGGGACGAACGAAGGGTGGCGGTAGTATGGCTGAGCATGCAAATCCAACAGAATTGAAACGGTGATTTCGTTCCACCAAGGTTCGGGTTCGCAAGGGAGTCGATGCCGAGAGCCTTGGCCGGGAGTGGACGTCGCTTCTGCTGTGGGTTTGTGGGATTCAGATTGACTGGTTTGTGCTTGGGCACGACTTGACGAGATCTGTCCTGGTCTTTCCGCCAATTTGGCCCGGTTCTTTCCAAGATGCGCAGTGCTGATCTGGTTCGATTTGTCGGAAACGGTATTTCCAACCTTCTCCTTTGAATTTTCATATTCGGTCCGAGTGCGCTTGCGGCCAAAAACACCGAGGAGACGTTTTTTCCAGCCAGTGTGCTGCGTTGGTAGACTCCGAATGTTGACAGGTTCATTTGAGTCAGCTAGCGGTCGTGCCTCAGCGAAAGGGAGTTCTATCGCCGGCGCAGGAAGTTCGAGAGGGGATATAGAATCTTCTAGAAAGTTGTCCGAGGTTTGTGCAAGGCCTTGGCGTGGTTTGACAGCCGCATGGGAGCGACCAGGAGAATCAGGAGACACGGCACGGACTGTGAGAAGAGAAGCTGTATTCGACATTTCGAGAGAGTTGGTCTACACCTCAAAAAGTCGAATGAAGCTGACCGGCTTTATGCAGTTCACCAAGCTGGTGGGAAATCAGAAGGCAGTGGACCAGATGATGGAGTGGAAGTTTTGTCCGGTGGTTTGAAAAGGCTTCGGACCTTTTTAACGAGTTTATCCAGCGGGCCGTCGCCAGGGGGTGGAATGATAGGATTACCAAAAGCAAAGGTCGGCACCGTGACCTGAGCGTTGGAAGCTCTTGTGGGCATGGAACTGCTTTTGTGCTTTGCTAGTGGACAAGCTAGGGTGAACTTGTCCGTATATCGAATTTGCTTTGGAGTAGTCGAAAACTTGTTCGGTAGCTGTCGAGATGTGCCCTAGCTTTGCAAGATATATCCAAAGTCTAGGGCGTACAAAGTCAGTAATTTACGCTTGATTGAGGATCAGCCTACCAGCGGACCCAAGGACGAGGAAAATGGTCGTAGGAGAAATGTTAATAGCAATGGTGCAAGGGAATACGAAAAAAAGGTGCGCTACTGTTTGTGGGATGGAACAGAATCGATAACAGATGAGTCTTGTATCGTACCTCCGGTAATGGCCTTGGAGTGCGGAGCATGCAATATCACTGATCCATCAATTCCTCGACCACTGCCCGGGCCTTCTCCGCTTCCACTCTCCCGTCCTCACCTTGTCGTATCATTTGTCCAACGAACCATGATATTTTACCCCTCTGCTTCTTTTCCTTGATCGCGCGGACCATTCCGGTATTGTCGTCGAGAAGTCCTTGAGCCAACGAGATATATTCATCTTTGGACATCGGGCATAGAGAAAGGTTTTCATCTTGAATGATTTGATCTACCGGACGTTTGTCGCCATGGAAGAGCATCGCGAGAATTTGCTTGGCCGATTGACTTGTGATTTCTCGTCGGATGAGTCGTGCGAGTATGGCCGCCAGATGGTTCTCCTTAATAGCATGGTCATGCCAGGAGACCTGGGATGTCGTGAGAAGGCTACCGAGCTCATACAAAACCCTTGAAATCATTAGCGTATGCCTCGTCGGGGGGAGACACAGTGTGTGCAAGCATTTTCGTGGGTTCAGCGTATAGAGGGGGAGTTCAAACATACCAATTTCCCGCAATCTTGCCTGTTCTGGCGTTGGCAAACTCTTCTGCACTAAGTAGTCCTTGCAGCTGGGCGACAAGCTCCATGTAGTACTCTAGTCGATCACCATCTTCGGCTGTAACAAGCACTGTTGCATCCGAGATTGGTAGCTCATAAGGAATATTGCCTAACTTGCGTCTCAGGATATCATCAGGCGACTCATGTCTTGTTGCTTGTAAATAGTCCATCAAGTCCTGGTCCTGTGAGCGTATTTCGGTGTGACATATCTCGCCTTGACCTACCTTGCCTATTAATAGTGGGGCAATGTCTGGGTCCGGCATATATCTGTAGTCTACTTCTCCCTCTTTTCCTCTCAGTCTAGTTGTGTGTGTGGCCCCTAATGTCCATCCTCTTGTCTCCCCCTCAATCAGTCCTCCGGCCTCCAGTTCTCCAATCTGCCTGTCACGCTCTGCACATATCGCATCCTCGATGGCCTTGAAGCTGCTCAAATTCTTGATTTCGGTCCTTTGACCCAATGGAATTTCTTGTCCTTGGTCAGGTTGGAGACGGACGGATACATTGATATCCGCTCTGAGTCCTCCCATTTCCATACCCAGACAACATGCATCTGCTGCCTTCAACAAGCTCTGCACCTTGCGAACGTATGCTGCGGCCGTGGCGGGTTGGTGGATAGCGGGTTCGGTAATGATCTCGACCAAGGGATGAGAGACGCGGTTGAAGTCAAGAAGGTGAGTGGATGGCGGATTGCCAAGTGTTTTGGCAGTATCTTGCTCGATTTGAACTTGTTTTATTGGAATCGTGATCGAAGGGTGATCAGAGAGCGCGATGCCGTCATGAGGGTAGAGCACAACAGAGCCGGATTTGGCAAAGGGCTCTTGAGCGAGGAGGCATGTTAGTCCCGATACGAGCCACATTGAAACGCTCTGTTAAGATCTCCTACCATAGTATTGCGTGATTTGATAGCCAGCTGGTTGGTCTCGGTAGAAATAATGCTTTCTGTCGAACGTGCTCCTGCGTTGTATCTGGCAGTTCAGAGCGAGAGCAGTTCGCAGCGCGGGAATTAACGTCTCTCGCTGCAATTGAGGCTGCGTGCCTGGAATAGCAGCGTCAAAGTAGGCGACATGAACATTGGTGGCATCACTGATGGAGGTTGCTGCATTCGAGAACAACTTCCGGGGAGTGTTCAACTCGGCGTGAATCTCAATGCCGACTGTCAATTCCCACTTATCCAACAGTGCATTTGAAGGGGCTTGCTTGGATGGCTTGTGTTTTCCATCTCGCTTCTGGCGCTTGGTCTCATCTTTGAGCTGCTTTCTGAAGGGTACTATAACTTCGGGTTTTGGTGGAGCTCTGAGCTCTTCCTCAAGGGCTACCGAACTGAACAAGGAGCGTCTGGCAATGCTTCTCTTTGGGTCTGGTCTTCGGAGGCATAATCGACAGACAAAAGGAGCTTCACGGCCTGTCGAAGAGACTCGAAGCAGTTTCGCAGTCGGCGGCATGCAGGCAGATAAGCGGCGGTTGGCAAGTATTCTCGGATATTCTACACATCGTACCTAAGGGTAGGTAAAAGCTTCGGTCAGTGGTTTGTTCTCAACCACCACCCAATATCGTCTCTTTCCTGATACTAAAAGCATATAATTTTCAATTCATTTACCATTCTCTTGCTAAGTCATTGAAATATTCTATTTTGCAGACGCATTAGGACAAATTTTACCATTATTACTACGTCAATGGGCAGCTCTGCAAGTTTAATTTCGACGCTTGATATGAGACGGGCGACAACGGCGAGGCCAATCCAGTAAATCTCCTTTGGTCACTGTGGGCTGTGAAAGGAGCAGATTGTCAATGTCGACCAGAGCTTGCGCTAGAAGGGGGCCTCGCTCTGAACATCAGTCACGTCCTGTGTACCCGGGGCTCTACAAGTAACCGCCCCTTCGGACCTCCCTTTTCTACAAATCCACTATTCCTGCTGAAGACTCTCTGACCTCTTACCCACGTTTCAGTTACTACCCCCTTGAGCGCCATACCTTCATACGGGCTGCACTTATTGCGAAACAGCATGGTGCTCGTCCCTACTTCAAAGCTGGCCTCGTCATCAAATACGGCCACATCTCCGTCGTATCCGACCGCCAGGTCTCCTTTCCGGTGTTCCAGACCGACCTGAGCAGCGGTGTTGCGACAGCACCATCTGACAATATCTTCAATAGAAACGTTGCTCCACTTCTGAGTCTCCGTCCAGAGGACACTGAGACCAAGACCCACGCTGGACACGCCGCCCCAAGCAGAAAAGAAGTTACCCATGTCCGTACTCTTCTTTCCATGCGTCTCCGAGGCTAAATGGGGAGGTAACAGCTTCAGATTGGGTGTACAGGGTGAGTGATCCGAGACCACGGTTTTGATGACACTGTCCTCGTGTCTCGTCAATTCATCCCACAGTCCCTTCTGATTTGATCGCATACGGATTGGTGGACAACATTTGTACCGCGTGTCGCCTTCTTTGATGGCCTCGGCGGTAAGCGAGAGATAGTGGAAACATGTCTCTGCCGTGATGTTGATACCCGCTGCACGAGCTTTGCGAAGTATTGGGATTGCTTCGATTGCCGAGAGATGAACAATATGAAGTGCCAGATTAGGGGCAATGCGTGCGAGCGAGAGGATTTCAGAAATGGCGTAGGTTTCGAACGAAGGTGGTCGAGAATCCAGAAATGTTCGGTAGGTCGTCAACGGCCCAGTGGGTTCTAATGGGGGTAAAGAAGTCTGGACATCGTCCCCCACTGAGGCAGTGATGGGCGGAATCATTTCGGCATGGAACATTAGCGTCGTTGGCTGGTCAGCAAGCTCAGTCATAGCCTTGCGAATGTCCTCGGAGGATACCGCTGGAAACTCCTCAACCTTTTCATGTCAACTAAGATGCGGAAGCCGTGCGTAGACGTCTTACTCCACTGTCGATTAGAAAGCCTTTGAAGCCCCTCACACCCTCTTGGATCAAGGGTCGCAGCTCCTTCTCATTTCCGGGTATTATTCCTCCGTAAAAGCCAACGTCTACCCAGCATTTTCCTTGCGCTGCTGCCGTCTTTTCTTTGAAATTGGCCACCGTCGTTGTGGGCGGTATCGCATTCAACGGCATATCGATTACTGTTGTGACTCCTCCGAAGGCAGCAGCCCTCGTGCCTGTCCAGAACCCTTCCCATTCTGTCCTTCCCGGTTCGTTGAGATGTACATGGGCGTCTACAAGTCCTGGAAGCAGGATTCGAGGAGAGTGATCCACATATGGGGTCCCGGGAGGGAAATCCGAGGGCGGGAGGACGGAGTGGAAGATTGAAGTGATCTTTCCCGTGACTGTCGAGATCACAATAGTACCGGCAGATAATGTTCCAGAGAGGACAGCTCTAGAAGAGGCAAGAACAGTAATAGAAGAGCCATTCGGAGCCAGATGTTGACTGGTGGGGATCCCTTCGAGCTGTATTTCGTTAGTAGCATGGGGAGCCATGTTGAAGGTATTTGTTTGTGCCAGAATCCGCCAATGCTTGTCTCTGAAGACACAGAGCTACAGTCTTCCTCTTCATCAAAGGCGTGTGTACGGCTCTGTTGTGGGAACGACTTTCATTGTAACGAAAATGCCGAAAAAGGGTGGAGATTGGAGTGTCAATTGGGAGGAATGACCAAAATGGGAGGCAAGAAAAAGCGAGGCCTACTGTAAAAAGCAGAGACTAGGCCAGACAAGGCCAGACTCTTATCTACTGGTAGCATCATGGTGCTGAAAAGGTGGTGAGCTGGGTAGATAAGCCCCACGTTCTGCGTGTGAATGTCGTCGATCTGCAAATACATCTTGGCTCTCGAGGATGTTTTGGACAGGCTGAAGGCTCCCAGGCTGCAGACGGGGCCCAATGAGAATGGATCCGAGGCGACTTTGAGCAGTCTAGTGGAACTGGTGCGAGTCTATTGCCATGGATGATGGGATGCACCGGGTGCGTGAAGTGGCTGTCGGTGATAAGAATGACGCTAGATCTTGTTGAGCATCGGAATATCTCCGGCCCCAATTTATCCTACGTGCCAATGCCTTAATAATGGAATGCTCGCACCCTGTCGACCATCCAAACAATCGAGTAATAGAAACAACCTCGAGCACCGATCTCGTTGCCGGATGTTGCTAAGTTTTTGCCGCTATCCACGGTGTCACAAACGATCACCACGCTATCCTGGGGAGCAATGCGATCCAAGACGCTCATTTTGGAGCCGAGCTGCGTCGCCTTCGCCCCCGATAATACTGGCTGCTTCGTTGTAGGGACGTACCATTTGGATACAACCGCATCAGTCTCTGAGAATACTAGTCTCTTTCAAGAAAGAAGTGGTAGCTTAATGTTATATCGTGTTAACGGTGAGGAAGTGTACGTCTTTTGGCTTTTTCCACACACAAAATACCCACCATCAATGCGGAATAATCTGAGCACAAATCTGTCTAAGCGGCTGCAACCGTTCTATTTGTGTTTTGAAGCTTGGGCATTCCAGCGGTTCTACTTACTTTGAGGAGCCCATTTTCCAGGCCGTAACAGCCATAACTCACACATTTGCTATTTCTACAACAAGAAGATTTCAGATCGTCCATGTCTATTCATATCTAGTGGAAGCAGTCCCCTGACATGATCATTCAAGAATTACAGAACAGATCATCGATAGGGACGGAGGCATTCTCGATATCGCATTCTCTCCTTTCAGTCATTCAGGAACCTATGATTGCAGGAATACTTTATCACATCGCCGGAGACTTGCTGTTGCTTCATCAGGCGGTTGCATCGATTTCTTCGACTTCGAACACTCTCCACAGACCGACTCAGCCGGCTCCTGTTGTCTCACAAGCAACGAGAGCCATCAACCCTTTCAGGAGAATATTCTTGTGCTGGACATTGTATGGCATCCCAGAAGAGAAACACAATTTGCAGTGACGCTTAGCACGGGCAAAGTAGTATTGTGCTCACTGCACCACTATGAAGCCAATACCCACATCTCAACAATACAGGTCTTTTCGCACTCTTTGGAAGCATGGGTAACTTCATATAATAGCGACGGGCGCTTCCTCTACTCCGGTGGCGATGACTGCGTGTTCGCCTGTCACGACCTAGAATTCGCAAATAACAGTATGCTCTGGAGCGACAGTAAAATCCACGCTGCTGGTGTTACAGCTATACAGCCGATCCTGGGCCGCTTCGATGCTGGAGGCGACGGGGCTGAAGAAGTCATTCTCACGGGCAGCTACGATGACAACATTAGGATCATAGCTGCGCCAACAAGCCGAGGCAAGAGACCCACAGTGCTTGCAGAGCTTGGTTTGGGTGGTGGTGTTTGGAGGTTGGCCGTGGTTCAAGCTCCTAGGACGAAGCCGGCCAGCACAACTTTGCACTGGACCATTCTAGCCAGTTGCATGTATGCTGGAGTGCGCATACTTGAAGTCAAGAGGCATGGAGTCGAGTGGGATATCCGTGTCATAGCAAGGTTTGAAGAGCATCAGAGTATGAATTACGGCAGCGACGTGAGACCGCAATCTGCCAATGATGCTGGTGGTTACGATATCATCTCAACAAGCTTCTACGATAGGTTGATGTGTTTGTGGCGATTTGAACCGAGTGCTCTGCCCGAAAACACAGATCAGAGTTGCCCATAATCCTATTCGTACAATCGCCTATCCAAGCTTATGGGGAAATACTGGCTGGAGAGCGCTGATAGGAAAGGCCCAGAGAGGCCATAAAAGCCGTCAAAACTCCATCGGGTCACCATCTTCCTCTCTGCCTCTTTTACCTATCCTCTCTTCCCTTAGCAGTGCTGCCACAAAGCAGCGGAAAAATTCTATGTAAGGCCTTAGACTCGTCTTCTCCCAATCTTGCATCTTCTTTACTTCTTCATCGTCATGATTCCCCTCGCCTCCGTTCCATGTGTCTATCTCTGCCAAAAGTTCTGTTACTGTTGGCACGCTCAGTGGGTCAAAGTCTTCCACCTTGCTTGTATCAATAGGCACACACACTCTTCCCGTCCCAGGGTGCACACAAAAGGGGCTTTTTAGTAAGTGGTTCAGCTTTTTGCTGACCTCTGCGTCAAGACGCGGATAGGTATACTCCAGCACGATGTCCTGCTTCGCTTCGAGTAGACGCTTACCAAAATACACGTCTGAACTACCCACTCCCGTTTTGGCAATTGCGTCTATGTCTCCCCATTTGCTTTCGCTGGAACGGTCAGGAGCAGACTCCCATTTCTTGCGGAGGGCGGACACGAGCTCGGGGAAGGGTAGAAGCTTGAGGAGGTGGGAGGAGGCCTCAGAATCGGCCCACGGATCTTGGGCAGAGAGAATGTCGTTCTGAAAGTGCTCTTTGAGGATACCGAGACTTCGTCTAATGAAGAGAGGATTAATACTTTGTCTATCATCAAGCCTTTTACTGACGACTCACTCTAAATGAGGATGCAACGGCCTTCTCACATTTACCTTCTTCCCACTCTTATCTCCGCCTTTCAACAGCTCAAGATATCCGGCGATTGCTCTCCTTTTAGCATCGTCCATTTCTCTTGCTCGTCTATCGCAGACCCAGGCGTGGGCGCCTCTTCGTCCGGAATAGACCCAGAGCACATGTTTGAAGCCAAAGTCGTCTTTGAGGGCCTCATCCACAACCTTGATTGCCATCGTTATAAATGTCCAGCATCTATTGCAGATGTTGGCTCCTGAACAGCACGTCCGAATCTCGTCGTAATCCGTCATATCGATATCGAACACCAATTCCTTGCTTATCGGCTTAAATGCGCTGGCCTTTCTTAGAGTCTTGCGATCGCGTGGATTGGTGCTATATACAGGACCAATTTCGAAGCGCGACGGATTGAGGTTGATGCATTGTTTGCGGAGCAGGTCTGCAGTTGGGAAGGATTGGTATCGTAGATAGGCGTCGTTCTGGAGCGTAAAGGCAAACTCGCGGTGGGCGAAATCATTGGTAGGCGAAGCGGAATGGTTGAGCCATTGGAAGAGATGACGAAACGGGAAAAGACGTTGGTAGAAGGCTTTCATGATCTCGGGATCCGTGACACGACCCGTTCTTGTAGGTTGTCTTGAGTAGTGTCAGTTCAGCTAGATATGAGATACAGTGCATGGCTTGTCGATGCATACTCTAGCTCCTGATAGGGAACGTTGGAAGATGGGAATTGTGAGCCGTCCTCATCATCATCATCGTCAAAGATGTCCTCCAAATTCACTCTTTCCTTTTCTCCCGGCGAAGACGTATTTGGCCCGCTCTGAGAACTGTTGTCAGAGGAGCCATCCAGAGAAACATCCGAAGAGGCTTCTGCCGTCTGTGGTTTAGAAAGAGTGGCTTCCTCTGCCATGGGCATTGGAGATACTGCGTGAGGCATAATTGGAGTGAGCAGGTCTGGGAAAACCGGACTGATCGGCTTGTCTGGGTGGAAGACGCGTCGAAATGGACGACGCGTCGGCGGGCGGGATGAGGAACGCGCTCCGCGTTGCAAGTGCGGGGCTTACATTAGGTAGTCTAGCTCAGCATTACGGATACCGGGCTTGCCTAGATACGAAGTATCATTGCTCTTTTTCCCCCTTTGTGCGAAGTACATTTAATGATCTGCCTCTGATTTGAATCTTGAAAGCTGTCGTGATATTCGATGCGTGAAAGTCATCTGCGATCTGAAATACCTACCAGCCGAGATCAACCATTTAAAAATTGCGAATGGGGTACGGGCTTCTCGTCATCTCTATGCTTGGGAGAGGAGAGATATTCAGTGCCTAGCGAGCAAAAAGGGTGATCTACGTTACAGCAGCGCTTCTTTCAGAGCCACTTTTCCGTGTTGATAGGTCTATTAGCCACAGTACTATGATCTCGGCACCTTTGCGTATTCTTAGGATGATACCCCGTATTTGTTATCCTCTACTCAGAGAAAAGCCAATGAGACCGAAACAAGCGGTCTGAGACTCAGAGTGCGAATGGCGTTTTTGCGGAAAGACGATCAATTATGGCATTACTATTACTTCGGATCTCATAAAATATTTGCTTTGCTCTACATTGCAAGCCCGCTGCTGGGAAGGCACTTGTGATGCCCGCAACTCGGCAGAAGTGCTGGTTGTAGGTACCCAATTTACAGGTATTCAGTAAGTAACTGTACCTTGGCGCAGTTTTTCTCATCGATCCCGTTGGTAGAGATTGTGTCCCACCACAGCAGCTGACGGTCGACTGCACGCTTTTCACACACGAGCCAGCTTCCGAATCGATCGTTCGACCAGATAAGTTCGTCATTTACGAAACTCATCTTTGCTGTACCAACCGAATCTGTGCCAAGAGCCTCGGAGTACGGGTCGAGATTGTCGTCCAGAATCATGCTGAGACCTGTATACTGGCATCTATCGTGTGAGAATGCTACGCTGCGGGTTGATGTATCGTAAAAAGCTTTGGCGGCCGAGTCGCGCTTGCTGCCGACCTGGAGATATACCGTAGAAGCTTCTGGAGAGAATACATTGTTAGTTTATGTACAAATACCGGCGGTATGAGTCTGCCGCTCGGCGTGATAGCTTACTGGGTGTGTCTTGGACATAGAGGCCATCAAAATCTGCTCGGCCAGATTGGACGTGAGTACGTAGCCGGAAATATGTGCTATTGCGACTGAGAGGACCACAAGGGCTCCATGAAGTTGCACCCGGTTTTGTAGGGCTGTCGGTCGCTGAAGGTTTCGGACTTGCTATACTAAGGCTCAACGATTCCGTCGAGCCGGAAGTTGTGGTACCAGGTAGCACCACCGTCGTCCAGGTCGATGAGGGCGACGATGATGTCAATGGAATGCTCGAAGTTGTCCCAGGAGCAGACGCTGAGGTAGAGCTTGTCGTTATCGCTGAATCTGAAGAAGACGGTATCGAACTTGTCGAACTTGGTAGAGGAGTATAACTGCCAGCATACCCGGCGAAGTCGACATAGCTTACTCCAGAAGCGCCGGTAATGGTTTGTTTTAGGTAGCAAGTACCCGAAGTGCCGCCAACGTAGGCAAATCCGATACATTTCGGAGTCGCATCGCAGATTCCGAAGCAGCTCTCAAATCCATAATTGGTTGAGCTGAGTGAGAGGTCTCCGCCGGCATGGTCCTCACCACACGAAACAGTATAATTATTTCCTGCAGGAGAAATGTATGAAGGACCCGCTGCCTTTAGCTGTTGACACGACGCCGTACCTGTTGGTGTAGGAGCGCTGGAGCTAGATGAAGAACCGGTTGAAGAGGAACCGGTAGATGCGAGACTGGTTGATGAACGACTGGTGGAAAAATACTTGGTATGTGTATGATAGGTGTACGAACGGTTGGTGGACGAACGGTTGGTGGACGAACGGTTGGTGGACGAACGGTTGGTGGACGAGACACTGGTGGATAGGACGTTGGTAGCGGAGATGCTGCTAGAGGAGATAGTGATAGAGGAGCGAGCGGTTGTCGAGGCGCTAGTAGATGAGGCGTTGGCAGACGAGAGAGTGGTTGATGGGACGCTGGTGGAAAAGACGCTTGTGGATGAGACATTAATAGAGGAGGGACCAGTTGATGACGCCTTAGTAGACGAGACGACGGTAGAGGATGGATGGGTGGATAAGACGCTGGTGGATGAGGCGCTGGTGGATGAGACATTAATAGAAGACGGACTACTTAATAAGGTGCGGGTAGACGAGATGCCGGTAGAGGAGGGACTGGTAGATGAGAGTCGAATAGATGAAGGACTGCTGGATGAGACATCGGTAGAAGAGGGGCTGGGCAACTTTTGAGTTCCAGAAGATGTTTTCGAAGTATCCGAGGCTGGTCCACCGAACGAAGTAGTGTTCCTGTAAGAACTAGTCGTGGTGCTGGTGGTTGGATGCCCCGTTGAGCTGAATCCTGTCGAGGTGGGTAAGGTACTCGAATGCTGTACCTGGGTATTGGTGGACGGCACAGAAGAGTGCGCCGAGGAAGCCGAAAACGTCGAGGAAGGAGTCGGTGTTGAAGAAGAATTCGTTGACAGGGAAGAGTAAGTCGAAGAAGAGGAATGGACTGATGAAGAAGGATGTTCTGTGGATGATAATGGGTGAGTTGTGGGCCCTGTTGAGCTCGAGGTTGTAAAGGAATGTTCAGCCTTGGTTGTGCTGGGCACAGTAGTATAGTGTGTCGATGAAGAAGGCGAGTAAGTTGTGGATAGTATTGAGCTGGAGTTCGAAAGAGAATGATCCGCCTTGGTTGAGCTAGGGGGAGCTGATGTCGAAGAAGCCTGAGAAGAAGAGTGGGTAGTCGTAGGAAATGACGTTGAGGGCTTGTTGGTAGAGGTCGGTTCTGTAGTAGGTGGTATTGTAGACGAGGGGTATGTTGATGGTGCTGTGGAAGAGTGATTTGTAGAAGATGGTTGTGTGAAACTGGATATCGTCGAAGAGTGGTGCGTAGACGTGGATTCTGTACTAGACGATATTGTAGAGGAGTGGTATGTTGATGATGCTGTGGAAGAATGATTTGTAGAAGACGGTGCTGCGGTACTAGGTATTGTTGAAGCGTGGTGCGTAGATGTGGTTTCTGTGGTGGATGACATTGTAGAGGAGTGGTATGTTGATGATGCTGTAGAAGAGTGATTTGTAAAAGATGATGCTGTGGTACTGGGTATTGTTGAAGAGTGATGGGTAGATGTGGCCTCTGTGGAGGCGGTGTGTGTCGAAGAGGGCGCTGTAGAAGAATGTGTTGATGCTGCGGAAGAGGAGTTTGTAGATGAGTGATGCGTAGAAGATGGTTCTGTGGAGGATTGGCGTGAAGAAGAGGACGTCGTCGTCGAAGAGTGATAGGTGGAGGAAGGTACCGCAGAAGAGGAGTTTGTAGATGAATAATACGTAGAAGATGGTTCTGTGGAGGATTGGTATGAAGAAGAGGATGTCGTCGAGGAGTGGTGGGTGGAGGAAGGCGCCGCGGAAGAGGAGTTTGTAGATGAATGATGTGTAGGAGATGGTTCCGTGGAGGATTGGTGTAAAGAGGAAGATGTCGTGGAAGAGTGGTAGGTGGAAGAAGGCTCTGTAGAGGACTTGTGCGTGGTTGAGAACGCCGTGGAATTGTGAGTAGAAGAAGACTCTATGGAGGAGTGGTGTGTAGATGAGGACACGGCTGTTGAAGTGTGTATAGAACTTGTGGATGAGGATATGGTTGGAGCGTGTGTAGAAGGGGGCGTCGTGGATGTATGATATGTAGAAGAGGGTGCCGTAGAAGAAAAATGGGTCGAAGAGGAGTTTGTAGAGGAGTAGCGGGTTGAGGAGGATATGCTAGACGAGTGGGTTGTGTTTGAGGGTGCCGTGCTAGAAGGTTGATGTGGAGAAGATCCCGTGCTGGGAGAATGAATTGCGCTGGATGAAGGCACTGTGGTAGAGGAAGGAGTTGTACTAGAGAAGGGTGCTGTGCTAGAAGAATGATGCGTAGAAGATTCCGTGGAAGAGAAATACGTAGAAGATGCCGTAGTAGATGAATGGGTTGTGCTAGATGAGGGCACTGTGCTAGATGAATGGGCTGTGCTAGCTGAGGGCACTGTGCTAGAAGAATGGGTTGTGCTAGAGGGTGGTATTGTGCTAGAAGAATGATGTGTAGAAGACTCTGTGGAAGAGAAATGCGTAGAAGACGCCGCAGTAGATGAATGATTTGTGCTAGATGAGGGCACTGTGCTAGAAGAATGGATTGTGCTAGAGGGGGATGCTGTGCTAGAAGAATGATGCGTAGAAGAAAACTCCGTGGAAGAGTAGTGTGTAGAAGCTATCGTGCCGGATGAGTTAGTCGTACTAGAAAGGGATACTGCGCTAGAAGAGGTAGTTGTGCTAGAGGGTACTGTAATAGACGAGTGCGCTGTACTCGAGGAAAGTGCCGTGCTCGATGAGTGAATTGTGCCAGAAGTGGATCCTATACTCGATGAATGGGTTGCAGTCGTGGAGAGTACTGTGCCGGATGAGTGTGTCACGTTAACAGAGTTGGCGGTACTGGAGGGATAAATTGTGCTGTGAGCAGATGGTGCTGAGGTAGACGTATGGATGGTACTGGAAGATGATATGGTGCTGGACAAGTGGGTGGTGCTAGCAGAGAGAGCTGTATTGGAGGAATGGGATGTGCCGGACGATGAAACTGTGCTGGGGGAATGGGTTGTGTTAGAAGATAGCACTGTGCCAGTAGAATGGGTTGGGTAAGAAGATAGCGCTGTGCTGGAAGAATGGGTTAGATTGGAAGATGGCGCCGTGCTGGAGGAATGGGTTGGGCTAGAAGAAGGCGCCGTGCTCGAGGAATGAGTTGTGCTGGAAGAGGTCGCCGTGCTGGAAGAATGGGTCGTACTTGAAGAGGTCGCCGTGCTGGAAGAATAGGTTGTACTGGAAGAAGGCGCCGTGCTGGAGGGATAAGTTGTGCTAGAAGATGATACCGTACTGGAGAAATGAGCTGGGCCGGAAGAGGTGGCCAAGCTAGAAGAATGACTTGTGCTAAAAAGAGAACTTGTGCTTGATAGTGGCCCCGTGTTGGAGGAGTGAGTTGCGTTAGAGGAAATCCCCGTGCTGGAAGAGTGGTACGTAGTAGAGAATGTTGTGCTCGGGTGAATTGTTGTAGTACTAGACGAGAGTGTTGAGTTCAAAGAGTGGACCGTACTCGAAGAGGATGTTGTGCCGGAAGATTGGTGAGTCGAAGAGAGCGTTGTATTCGAGGATTGCGTTGTGCTTGATAAAAGCGTCGTATTTAACGAAGATGCCGTGCTTGACGAAGGTGTCGCGCTTGACGAATATGCTATGCTAGAAGAAAGCGTCGTGCCGGAGGAGTAGACCAAGCTCGAAGAGGATGCCGTGATAGAAAATTGGCGGGTAGAAGAAGATGTTGTACCTGATAGAGGCATTGTATTTGATGAATGCGTTGTGTTTGACGAAGGCGCTGCGCTAGAAGAGAGCGTCGCGTTGGAGGAATGGACTAAGCTTGAAGAGGACGTCGTGATAGAAGATTGGTGTATAGAAGAAGGCGTTGTGTTTGATGACGATGTTGTATTTGATGAATGCGTTGTATTTGAAGGCGCTGCGCTAGAAGAGAGCGTCGCGTTGGAGGAATGGATTAAGCTTGAAGAGGACGTCGTGATAGAAGGTTGGTGTATAGAAGAAGGTGTTGGGCTTGATAAAGATGTTGTGCTTGAAGGCGTTGTGCTTGAAGGCGTTGTGCTTGAAGGCGTTGTGCTTGAAGGCGTTGTGCTTGAAGGCGTTGTGCTTGACGAAGGTGTTGTGCTTGACGAAGGTGTTGTGCTTGAAGGTGTTGTGCTTGAAGGCGTTGTGCTTGAAGGCGTTGTGCTTGAAGGTGTTGTGCTTGACGAAGGCGTTGTGCTTGAAGGCATTGTGCTTGACGAAGGCGCTGTGCTTGAGGGCGTTGTGCTTGACGAAGGCGCTGTGCTAGAAGAGAGCGTCGTGTTGGCAGAGTGGACCAAGCTCGAAGAGGACGCTGTAATAGAAGACTGATGCGTAGAAGAAGGCGTTGTGTTTGACGAAGATATTGTAGGAGAAGAGAGTGTGGTGCCGGAGGAATGGACCAAGCTCGAAGAGGACGTTGTGATAGAGGCCGAGTGTGTGAAAGAAGGCGTTGTGGTTGATGAAGGTATCGTGCTTGAAGGTGTCGTGCTTGACGAAGGTGTTGTGCTTGATGAAGTGGTCGCGTTTGATGAAGGCGTCATGCTTGACGAAGGCGCTGTGCTAGAAGAGAGTGTCGTGCCGGAGGAGTGGACCAAGCTCGAAGAAGACGTTGTAATAGAAGATTGGTGTATAGACGATGGCGTTGGGCTTGATAACGAGGCCGTGCTAGAAGGAGGCGTTATGCTTGAAGAGTGGGATGTGCTCGAAGAGGGCGCTGGACTAGATGACTGGTGCGTCGGGGACACGGTACTCAGAGAAGTTGTCGTACTCGAAGAAGGCGCGGTGGATGAGTGGTTTGTATAAGAGAGTACTGTGCTAGAAGAATATACTGTAGAGGAATTGTGCGTAGAAAAAGCTGTTGTGCTTGACGAATGCTCCGTAAATGAAGGCACGGAGCTGGGAGACGGCTCCGCAGCTGCACTGGCTACCTGTTGGAAGAGCTCGTTAGCCAGAAGCCCACTGCTGTGGTAATACATATTCTTGTTTTCGCATTTAAGTAACTCCAGGCATACGTTGATATACCCCTGGGAGACTTTGAGAACTTACAAGTCGCATCAGGACGACAGCCCCTAGGGCGAGTCTGTATGTGAAAGACATTCTCTCAACTGCACAGATACCAAACCGCTAGACCTTCCACCGGCGCTTCGAGTTTCTACCACATGAGAATCTCGAGAACTCATATACCTTAGGACCTGCTGCGAGGATGTGTGAGACGCGCAAGGTAACTTTGATTCAAAACAAGATAAAGTAATACAAATACTGAAGTATACGACAGTGCTTATCATGGTGAAGCAATGAATTATCTGACTCCATGTCATACCAGTCTAATGTTGTTTCAGGCTGTAGGGAATGCATATGGAAGGGCACCCGTGTAGACGAATGCGGTTCATTACCATTCAGAAACCCACTTGCAATCGGGGAATGAGTGGACCCAGCACACATCCCGTACACTCTATCCTCCTCTTACACAAGAAATATTTTAGATATCCTGATCGGAGCGGTGGGGCGTTCGGATAGGAGATGTGGTGTGGTGCGTCAGGACAATGTCATGCTACGTGAGAGTACAAAGCGGTCTGGGATAATTAGGGGGAAGTTTGAGAATGAGGAGATTCGATGGGAAGCCTAGAATGGAAGGATCAAGGAAATATTTCGACTTGAATTGGCAAACCTGGCGTTTGCATCAATGTCGTGCTCACCCAATTGCTCCAAAATCTCTCAGGAGCAAGAGGCTAAGATACTTTGGGTACCATGTGGAAGTGGTATCCAAGGGATGGGAGGGCAATAAGAGTTTCCACTGAAAGTCTTCCGGTAGCGAATCTAGATGCCGCGCGACGGCACACCCGCGTAATCATAAAAAGTTGAGACAGCGAAAATGAGGGGAAGTAAGTTTCCCCCTGCGTTGGGGAAAAGATGAAACAGAACACTCACATGTTGCTTGCCGGAAAGGCGACGTGACTCCATGATGGAATCCAGTCTCGGTCAGTGACCTACGCAGACCTACACCGCCATCTGCGGACGCTAACGCTCTCTTCAATTTCATGCACTGGGGATCGTGATGTACCAGGAAAAGATGTGGAGGAGGTGGGTCGATGCCGAAAGTCATGGCTTTTGTCGATGAAAGTGCGCTCTAGGGCCGGCGAGCAGCTCGCCGAAGTTCGGGACGAACTCGCTTCGCCAACTTCCATCCCATCTCCGCCTGAAGGTTTCATTGCCGATTCCTCGCAGAGAGTCTGCTATTGAGTCGCTCAAATCGTTTGTCCACCGGAATCTTACCATCGGTAATACGAGATAACAAAGAAGATGTCGCAGCCAGGGAAAATGGTCTCGAGTAGGTGATTCTATCCGGGTGGCAATATCATTTGGCTCGAGTATTCATGAAGGCATGCGACGCGTAATTTACCAGCACAGCCAAGCAACCAAGGTCGAGCATCAAAATGTCGGCCGTCCGAGGAACGACTGCGATTCTTATCTCTGGTGCCAATCAAGGTATTGGACTGGCCTTTGTGAAGCGTTTGTCGTCGTTGTCTTCAAATCGTGACGTCCGCAAAGGTGCTTCTGCGCTGGGTTCCATCGCAAACCTTCCCAACGTTGAGGCCATTCAATCGAACATCAGTTTCAATGTCTCCATTGCTCCCGCAAAGGAGCTCATCTCCTCCCACTTTATTCGCCTTGACATTCTCGTCAACAACGTACGTACAACTCCTATGGACCGACCGTTCCTAAAGATGCAAAATGGCGAGCTTGTTTTCGAGCGGGCTTCAAAACGAACGTCATCTCCGCAGCTATGGCTACGGGTTCTTTTATTCCTCTAGAATACTCCAAGCCTCTAATTATAGCCCGAGGATCATATTCATGCTATGCGGACCGGGGAGTTTTTATACTATCTCCAAATTGAGCGACGCGTTTTATGGCTACGATGAACCCAACTATTAAACGAGCAAGGCAGCATTGGACATGCTTATGTTGACGTGCGCAGTCAAATTTAGGAAGAGACAAGAGAAGAGAATTCTTGTGAATGTAGTCTGTCCTGGAGCAGTGAGTACAGGGATGAACAACTTTCGAAAGGGCTTGGGTACAGTAGAAAATGGGACAGCCGAAGCTTTTAGATTGGTGACGCATCGAGATGGGCGTGAGACTGGGATCTTTACCTACACCGAAGGGACCAGACCATAGTAGCATAGCTCTTTTCGTAGTTTAGAGATAAGACGTAGCAGTTTGTGCATATCATTCACTACATTTAAGCTGACTGCAGCTCTTCAAGAACAGGTGCAACTTTGAATTTGGGGTATCAGTCACTATCCCCAAGCTATCTGATTGGTAAAAGTTAGAAATTCACCTGTACGGAGTAGCGACAGGACACGGAAAGTAGAGCTCGGTAAGGGGCTAAGGCCCACTAATTGGCAAATCTGCTTGGACTGTTTTGCCTCCAGCCGTTCCCGGTCTTCCGTCCTGCCGCGCACCCACCTACTTAGTCTACATTTCATTCTCCTCCTTTCGCATTTACCCGCCCAGATATACGGAGCATTGCAAAACATTTTCATTTCCCATTTTGCCGGACGTTTATAATTGCCATCGATCACCGAAATGGCTTGGCGAATTCTGTCGAGTCACCCCCACCAGCATTGCAACTCGCGTCGTCTACAATCCCAACATGGGTAGCCTCTTGGTCGCGGGTTTTCCGCTTTTGGCTGGTTTCCTGTTCCATTCATACGCTGTTGAAGCTGCGCCGACCTATACACGACTGAGAACGAGCAATAATGGAACCATCCAGCCGAGTATTCCCGGAGGTCATTGGGTTGATACCTGGACTGCTATGCCTCAGCTCACGGAATTTACTAACTTGCCGAATCCGCCATTTGTATGTCTGAACAACTGTGATACAAATGAAACCACGCCAACTAAAATCGTTTGTAGAACCAAAGTGGCTTAGTCTTTCCCAACTCCACTATTCGACAGACCCTCCACATGTCAATCGGCTCAGAGCAGATCCGCATCCGGATTTCGAATGCATTTGGACTCAACGACCTCCCAATCACTGCCATGACCGTTGCCATTCCCGGAAACGGCTCGGCAGGTGTCAACGGATCCGCAGGTGCAAGCGATATCGAGACTAACACCCTGCAAACCGTCACGTTTAGCGGCAATACATCCATAACAATTCCCGATGGAGCCTTGGTCGTATCGGATCCACTGAATTTTCCAATCGAACCTCAATCCGAACTTGCCGTGACTATGTATCTAGAAAATGGTCAAGGTAGCAACTACATCACTTCTCACCCTGGAAGCCGCACGAACACTTGGTATTCGTTTGGCAACTATGTCAATGCGCGGAATATTTCTGATCCTTCGACACAGGTTATCGCTCATTGGTAAGTAATTGCGAGATGCGCGCATGCGAGCAAGTTGCTGACTGGTTCCAGGTTTTTCCTCAGTGCTGTGGAAGCTTGGTCGCCTTCCACTTCACGAGCTTTTGCAATTGTGGGGGATAGTATCACCGATGGTCGCGGCAGTGATACCGATGGTAACGATCGCTGGCCTGATTTGGTACTCCGTAAAATGCAGAACAATTCCGCCACTCGCGATATTGCTGTCGTCAACCAAGCGGCTGGTGGGAACCGCGTTCTCTACGATGGATTAGGCCCCAATGCAGTTGGACGTATCGATCGAGACGTCCTTTCCCAATCCGGGGTACGCTATGCCATGATCTTTGAAGGTGTCAACGATATCGGAGACGCAGATACTACTGCCGCCAACCAGACGTACACCGTGAATCGACTCATACAGGCGTACAAGCAAATTGTCACGCGCGTGCACGATTTCGGAATTCCGATGTTTGCCGCCACGATTACACCGTTCGGCGCACCCAGTAATCTGATCCAGCCTTACAGCGACCCGTTGCGAGAGCAGTCGAGACAGACGGTTAACGACTGGATCCGGAATAGTGGGGTATTTGACGCAGTTGTCGATTTCGATGCGATCTTGCGGGATCCCAATAACCACACGCAGCTGAATCCTTTGTATAACTCCGGCGATTATTTGCATCCCAACGTGGCTGGTTATCAGGCTGTTGCTAATGCTTTTCCTTTGGATATCTTCACGCAATATGCTGGCGGAGTAGATAGCTTCATGTAGATGGCATACCTGGCCAATGGCATTTCTCTTGAACGAGGTTGCAAAGTGACGGGTTCATGTATTGTAAAAAGTGTGATCATACCTCATAAAATCCTCGCAGATCGAACCCTCGAGACAATTTTGGTGGACAATTGTGCTGTCGATGATATATTTGCTGCGTGACAAGCCCCTTCGTTTGCATTTCACTACTCAGTGAAGGAGGTGTTTCTCTTTCAAAGTTGGCGAGATGGTTTATTGTCTGGTCATGGTCCTGATCTAACCAGCGAAAGAATTAAGTTTTCACTAAGAATGACAAGGGATACTAAGACAAGGATGCTCCAGTGTCCCGACAGTTCGGACCATTGAAAATCCCACAAAAGCCAAGGCGCTCCCCATCGAACATCATCCCTACACCGGACACACATCTATCAGTTCGCATTCCTCGGATCCTTTGACAATGTAGCTCTGCATTGCTGCAGAGTGGGGTTCATGCAGAAAGCAATTTCCAAATGCCCCAGAATTGACCTTTTGGGTGCCTTTGCAGGGGAGCTCCGTGGGATCTTATGAATGGTTACCACACGTTCTTCAGCGCGATCGTTGCAGGATGTCAGCCAGATGGAATTCACGTCAGAAATGGGGTTTTCGAGTAGAGACTCGACAAGGCGCATTTGTTGAATCGGCGAATAAAAATAGCAGAGCTCGGGTGCATGGGTGGGAATGCGAGCATGGAGGACTCGATGATGTGGCGAAGCATCAAACATTGCTTTTGAAGTGGAAATAATTGTACAAGGGACCCAAGTTCAGTCCCTGGTCACGACTTCGTATTCATTGAGACTGGTCGCATCGGACAGGAGACGACCTAACGCTTGTCGCACAACATTGGGTTTGTTATCAAACCTTCTCTAAGCACACAGGAGGACGTCAACTGCGTCCAACTCAATCCTACGTAATGATGACCGTGTAGAAGGTACTCTGCAGGTCAGTGCGAGAAGCGGTGCCTCCACCTAGCTCGAAATATTATTAGGCCAATAGTATGTTTGTGAGGCCGATCCGCATCGGGGTGAAGTGCTTGGGAAAAAAGGGCCGCCCAAACGGAGACTCTTACTTGACGACGAGTGGTTCAAAGGGCGCTTCAGGGGAAGTCAAGCTCCCGCGGAAACGAAACGTTATTCGCGACGTTTGCTCGGCGGCTCCTGCACGATTGCTAGGCTTCCAGAAAACGTAAAGGAGCGAAAAAAATGCTTTTTGTAGGCTAGCGTCTCGCCTGATATCCACTCGCATGCTTCAAACAGGCGTCGGCCCGACTGCGCTTGACCTGTTCCTCTCACCAACGAGTGCCGCCACCCTCCCGTGCAGAAGTGACCGGTCCACCATACAATTGCTCACAAAACACCATAATTCCAACCCCTTTTTAAAATTTTAATTCATCAGTGAATCTGTGGGCTTTGAAGATCATTTTGCCTGTTTAAAAACTAAAATCGTCCTGGCGTTATTTTTTGAAAATTATTTCCAAGCACTAAGGTGCCTGTGGTATTTTGTGGTCTGTGCGCGCGTACTGGACCGGTGACTTCTGCACGGGAGGGTGCCGCGCTGCCTTTTCCCCCAGGGGCTTCGCACATCACCCCTAGCCGTGCCTAGGG
This sequence comes from Astrothelium subdiscretum, assembly GCA_021030935.1. Taxonomy (NCBI): domain Eukaryota; kingdom Fungi; phylum Ascomycota; class Dothideomycetes; order Trypetheliales; family Trypetheliaceae; genus Astrothelium; species Astrothelium subdiscretum. Next base: position 301,870 of record JAGFMW010000198.1, read on the forward strand.
CTCAAGAACACCGGTAGCACCGTTTTCGGCACCATGAACGAAGAGCGCAATTTACTCGTCTATCCATAGCGCTCCATCCGTCACACAATGCTGCTCCCTCCATGCCCGTGCAGTGCCATGATCGCCAATAGACACGCCTGTGACACCGAGAGACGGCTCACGGCGTCAGTGTTATCTACTGGAGCCAGCCATGGCCCGCGCGGGGCTCCCTGTAGCTGCTGGTGAATTCCTTCTCCCCGTTTGCTCAGTTTAGAGATCACTACCTTCTTCACGCTTTCTCTTCCTCAACTCCTTTCCTTTGTCCTACCCAAAGGTATTGATACGGATGATCGTGTCAAAGCCTTTAGACTAATATAGAACAATACGCTCTTTACCGAGAACATCACTCTTTCGCTCATTCAATAATTTGCAGCCATGGTTTCCACAGTCGGCTTTCTCGTCTTTCTTTTGACCCTTCTGAATGGTTATACTTCTAATGCACTCCCTCTTAATACGCCTTTACTTGATGAGTACGATTACATTGTTGTGGGCGGAGGTGCTTCAGGTTTGACCGTTGCCAATCGTCTATCCGAGGATCCTTCAACTACCGTGCTTGTGCTGGAAGCCGGTCCCGCAGATAATGGTGAATCTGGCGTCAATATTCCCGTCTTTATGGGCTCGGAAGTTGGCACGCGATATGATTGGAATTTGTCCACTGTTCCTCAGGACTACCTTGATGGCGTTCCACGGGCAATACCACAAGGACATGCACTTGGTGGTGGTACTATCATCAATGGGATGCTCTGGAACCGTGGCGGTCGAGGTGACTATGCAGACTGGGTAGCTTTGGGCAATCCTGGGTGGTCGTGGGAAGATTTGCTTCCTTATTTCATGCGCGTACGTATCATCCGTATCTGTTGATGACTGACAGATGACTTAATTACTCATAGAGCGAAACCTACACCCCACCAGCGGCACTGCAGATGGACCAACCATACTTTATGGAGCCCGACATGGCGGTTCATGGCACTAGTGGTCCTGTCAACGTCAGCTACCCGAACTGGAGGTACAACGAAACGATTCCCCTGTACGAAGCACTCAGTGCTCTCGGTGTTCCAACGGCGGAAGATGTCAATGATGGGACTGCTGGGATCACCTACCTTCCGCTCGATCTCGACCCTGTCACGCAGACCCGGTCCACTGCCCGTCGAGCATACTATGATTCCGTTGCCTCAAGATCCAATTTATACGTGAGTACCGGGCAGACCGTCACACGTGTGCTGTTTGAAGGTCAGCTTGGTGAAGAAGGAGGAGCATCCGGACCGGAAAATGGTGGAGGGTCTGCAGCTGTCTCGAGTGGTATCTTTGGACCACCGCCAACGGCAACTCCTTCCACGAGAAAGCGGGATGTGCGAGGTTTTGGGCGTTCGTCTTCTGCCAAGTCATCATGCAATAGTACCAATCTACATGCCATTGGAGTCGAGGTACGTTTCGATTTTGCACATCACCATGATACGTTTTTTTCCGAAACACGCTGACAAACTCAAAGTATGCTCCTGATGGTGCCGCTCATCGTCTGAATGTGACTGCTCGACGCGAAGTTATTATCGCGGCTGGTAGCTTCCATTCCCCTCAGTTGCTACAGTTGTCGGGGCTGGGCCCGCAAGAACTCCTTTCCTCGCACGGTATTCCTGTACTGCACAATCTGGCTGGCGTGGGCTCCAATTTGCAAGACCACTACATGATCGACACCTATACGCCATACAATACCAGCGAGTATATCCTTCCAACTCGACTTTCTACCGACCCGTCTTGGAATGCTAGTGCGGCGGCTGAGTATTATGCAAATGCATCTGGCCCATGGTGTTTGGGTTCTCCCGATGGTGACGCCTTTCCCTCACTTCCATCAATCGTGAATGGAAACACGTCTATTGCCGATGCTGCTGCATCTCAGACGGCAGGCGAGTACCTTGCCTCCGGACTTGACTCGGCCGTTGTTGCAGGCTACGTGGCGCAGCAAGCTCTACTCGTCAATGCGCTGCGGGATGAAAGCCGTGCTGTCTACGAATTGCTCAATAACAATGCTGGAACCATGACTCTGAGCAACATGCGACCATTCTCCCGTGGTTCGGTCCAGATATCCTCGACCGATCCTTTCTCACCGCCGTCCATTGATCCTCGCTATGGATCAAATCCTGTTGATATGCAAGTTCTTCTGGCTACGCTCCATTTCAATGAACAGATTTTTGCTCAGCCAGCGATGGCTTCTCTAAACCCTGTGCGGAACGTTCCACCGCCGGGCGCAAGTGACGATTCACTCATGCAAAGCCTCAAAACTAGCCTACGGACCGAATACCATCCTTCTGGCACCTGCGCTATGATGCCACACGAGCTCGGAGGTGTTGTGGACCCAAACCTGTTGGTGTATGGTACGGCGAATCTGCGGGTCGTCGACGCTAGCATCTTCCCACTAGTACCGGCCGCGCATCTACAAGCCGTGGTGTATGGTGTTGCCGAAAAGGCGGCTGATATCATTCGAAGCTCATCAGTACAGTCTGGTTCTTGTGGACCAGCGTCGAATGGTACATTGGCGAACCTGACAACCGTAGCACCTACAACCGCAGCGCCTATATCCGCCTTTCCCTCTCCGGTCTCAAGTTCCAACAGCTCTTTCGGTTCAGTGGCTTCTGAGACTATCTCCGCCAGTTCCGAATCTCCCGGCAAGCGTCCTACGCCCAACACGTCATCTCTTTCCTCGCTCGTCTCATCTGCTCTCGCCTCTGCTCGAACTACACCAACATCGGGCGGCGTGCCTGCTGGAGGCTCTCCTTCCTTGGCTGCTGCTGCATCTTCAACCATTCCAGCTGTGCCACCTGTTGTCACTGTTACTAAATATCTAGCACCGAACGCACCAACAAATAACGGAAGCAGTGCAGCTGCGACAACGGCGCAAACAGCAACCTCTAATGCTGGAACTCCATCAAGTTCTGGTCCGTGCAAACCAGAAGATAGATGGAACCAGGCTTGGGTGGTGGAGAAAGCAAGGAGTGATTTCCGCAAACTCTTTGGGTTCGTGGATCCTTTCTTCGTGGCGGGCAATTAAGTGGTGAAACTGTTGTAATTTTTTCTACATTCCTTATACATCTTCTATGAGTTCAGCAGCGCGTTCAAATGCGGCGGTCAGAATAGAGGACTCGAGTATATAGGCTGAACACACTTATACTGTACGACCGCTTTGCGGAGTTTAATAATGTAACTCCATAGCTTGAAGCTAGATCTCGGTTTTTGGCGTAACGATTGCGCCCTAGAATGGCTCTTCTGATGACCCGTCCAGTCAATAGAGTCTGCTGTGGATACCCGATGTAACGGGATCGAGGCAGTTAATCAGCCACTTCATTCGCCAATCATGAAGCTCACAAATCGCAATTCTTGATGTGAATACAGTGATTCCAAATTCGCGTTTCTTCTAGTGGGTCCTTGGCTACAGGTATGCATGCTAAGATGCTTCGAACGTTCCATTAAACTTTGAGCTCCCGGATCAAGCGTTCGCTAAGCGTGGATCACTGCGCTACCGAAAACGATCAACTACCGAGGCACTTGGGTACGGTGGCAATCCGAACAAATTATCTAACGGCGACCCACTCGTACCCCTGGACTCATACCGTTGATCTGCCTTTGCATGTAAGGTTGAGATGCCCTTAAAACCAGGTATCTCTTCGCCCGCCGACCACTTTTCAGCCTAAGAATGTCAATTTGGATCTTGCCTCCTCCTCAAATGCAAGCGATGTTTAGCTCTGTCGGGGTCTGTTGCAGACTTCCCGCTCCAAACCAAGCGTAGTTCGAGATGTTTTGGCTGCTGCTGCCTCTCATTCGCAGGACGGATAACGGAGTACGCCCCAGCCAGTTCTCGTCCCGTCAACCAAGCCTTTGGACCGATAACGTCGTCGATCAACGTGCGAGCGGTCGAAAAAGCATCTGGCTGTGACATAACTGCTACTCGATCCATCGATTGCCGATGAGTAGATACCAATAGCCTGTTTACACTCGACGAGTGTTCCCTCTTTTGGCTAAACAAGCCAACTGCTGACCTTGATTTTGAAGATCATCCCGAAGCTCGGAAATAGCAGAACCCCGCAAATTGGCCACACTCTTGGTAGCTGAATACGTCCCTAGAGCTATTCTGACCTGTCTCGCAAAGCCTCCGTCATCAGTCTACAGCACCTTTATCCTGTCCCTTCCCTCTTTTGGTTTAGACAAGCGGCTTCAAAAGCAAATCAGTAGTCGCACTTTGCTCAAGAATAAGGTTCGTTTTCTTCAAAACCTCGGCTTGTCTAGCAGTTGGCTCTTGGGTTTTATTTTCATGTGGGTCCGATGAAACTCTTTTTCGTGGACAAATATATAAGTTCATTGTTCTTGTCCCATCGAATTTATTCTCTTGGAAATTTTCATTTAGCATTGAATCCGGATCTACCATGAAAACAATTACTTTGTTCGCGGCCGTGGCCCTTTTTACTGCAAATGTCACGGCTTTTCCTAGTAAGATGGACAAACTTATGGGACCCGTATATGCGGAGGCCTTCAAGCAGAAACAGAAAAGACAAATCGACCCATCGTCACCACAGGGCGCAGGGGCGTTGCCCGCGACTCCACCGCCTTTTGATGCAGCAGCTCAGTATGTGAGTAACCAGGGACCCCACGCATTCGTTGCACCTGGGCCTACCGATCAACGAGGAGAATGCCCGGGGTTAAATGCCATGGCAAACCATGGGTACTTGCCTCATAATGGACAAGCAACAATTCAGCAATTCTACAATGCAACTCAGGCGGTTTTCGGCATGTCACCTGTAAGTGTCTACATTGTTTTGGAGCATGCATTTTGTGCCTTTGAGCTGGATCATCCAAGCGAGGCTGACACTGAGCGGCAATGTTTGCTCGAAGACAATGCGCGTTGACTCTGGCTGATGAGACTTTGCTGACCCCGAAAAACAAATTTTAGGATCTAAGTCTCTTCTTGGCAACCTACGGTGCTGTAGTAGATGGGCCATTGACGTCGTGGTCGATAGCTGGCGGTCCTCATGTGGGTATCGGAGGCTCGCACAACAACTACGAAACAGATAGCTCTCCTCTCAAAGCTGATCTCAATCAGTATGGCTCAAATTCTCGCTTGATCATGGAACAGTTCAACAATTTGTATAACTCGCAGCCCGATGCCTCCACTGCCAACTATAATTTGGAAGTCCTCCGGACATTCCGAGGTCAACGCTTTCAAGAGAGCATCGACAAGAACCCCTACTTTACATATCTACCATTTAGCGGGACCGCAGTCTCCCAAGCAGCTTTTACATTTATCTATCGATTCATGGCCAACAAGTCCGCAGAATATCCCGAAGGAATTCTGAATAAGGACGTTCTCAAAAACTTTATGTCAATCTACGGCGATGAGGACAATGTATGTCACACCTGCTTTTACCGTCTCTGTGAATCGTCTAACCATATCGGACAGCTGGAATGGGTTCCTGGGAATGAGAGAATACCCGATAATTGGTATAAACGTAACCCCAGTGATGAATACTCGATTCCTTATTTTATCGCCGATACTCTATACTTTGCTGAGACGGTTCCGCAAATCCTTGTCCCAGGATGCAACAAAGGCAGTGTGGATAGCTTCAGTGCTCTCGATATCGCAGCGCTCACCAATGGTGCTTACACGGCTCAACAAGCCGCCGAAAATCCCTTCTGCTTCAGTACCGAATTCGCCTTGGCGGAGTTGCCATTGGTGACAGGACTTTCGCTTTCGCAACTGTCTCCGCTAACGGGATCGTTGACTAGTGCACTATCTGGCTTGAATTGTACCGCAATTGGCAGCGTCAATCAAAGCGTGCTCACAGCTTGTCCCGGATTCAGCTTCTACGGAGGTCCGACTGGCCCCGTGGCGCCTGGAGCAATCCAGTCCTGAATGCCCTGGAAGCCGGTAGAAACACACGGAACACCTGATTGTGGTCTCCTACAAAATACTAAGAATGACGGCGTGAGAGTTTTGCACATTTTCCTTATGTCTAGACTTATGGAGAGATAGGCAATCAGAAAACCACGATTTTGCCTACGCAACACCGTAAAGAATTGGCCATGTATTTGACTTTAGGCAGAATATTAATTGCGACCTTGACATTATATATAAGTAGGCAGCTCTTCTGTTAAGGTTAGTCTCAATTAGTATGCCTCAAATTCTCGCTTGATTGTGCAACAATCCAATACGTAGAGTTACAGGTACCGATCGGGCTCTACGTTGCGCCAAGAAGTGTCCGATCTTATTACGTGGGCTGATTGCCTTTAATCTTATTACTTTTGGTGTTTATTGTATAAGCCGCTTGTTAAATGAATATATATACATGGTAAAATCAATAAAATAAAAGGAGATTTTAAATGTTTAATATCTGCTGTCGGCCGTGTCAAAATCAGACGCTTTTGAGCGCGACGCACTGGAGCGGGGTCCATTCCCTCTTCTCCAACTTGCTCAGACTTGGTCGGTTAGCCAGGTAATCAAAGGCCGCCAGAGTTTCGCCTGAGCGACTTGGATGACTCTTCCAGATCCAACCATTCCAGCTCACAATAGACTTCTCTGGTCTTGTTCAGGTATTTCAGCCCCGCCGCCGCTCGTTCTCTGCGTAGAATATAGCTGCACCTCCTCACTAACATCGATAGCATGACCAGTACGCTCCGACGTCGAATACTTTCCCGCAGAAATCTGAACACTCCTGCTGTGGCTGTATCCATTTCCGTGACCAAGCTTATACGCTCCGCTAGTATATTCTGTACCAGAACTAGCGTCGGGAAAGCACCGCTTGAAGAGAGGCATGTACGTTGGGAATGAGGCGGCTAGAATACCAACCATGATCTCGGCGGTGGAAAGAAAACCGCCGGGAACGTTGTCCCAGCTAGGATCGAGGGAGCCCACCCTCTCGGCATAGGCTAAGCGGACTATACTAATAGTGCAAGCTCCAGAATCTCGTCAGCATCGGATTCAAGAGGGGGAGAGTGCCATGCTCTCTGACCTGCCACCAATAGCAAATGTTAGGGTAAGCAGAACTTTCTTCTGCTTGGGGACCTTGAGCTGCCACACCAGTGGAATGGGTAGGGCAAGTATCAAAAATTCGGTGATGATATTAATTACCCCGATGGCAAGGACCAGCAGCCCATAGTTGATGCATGAACCATCAATGGTCTTGTTCCAGCCGTATTCGAACGGTATACATTGACAGATGCTGGAAACGTCGCCCGAGATAAGCCAAGCGATCACGATGGCGCCGACACCCCAGACAAGACGCTTGAACCAGGGTTGAGGAAAGATGCGCAGATAGAATCCAAGGATGCTAAGTTTGATGAATGCAATTGCGGCTTGGTAGGTGACCTCCGCGACCAAATCAAACTGCTCGAAATTCAGTGGTTAACTTATTGAATGCCTCCTGTTTATATTCGGATTGGGGGTCTGATTGAGGAGCTAAATCGCGCATGGAACACCTACAGTAAATAATGGCCGAAGGTGATCGATATCGGTAGTGACAATGATGTGTCTTCCGGCTCCATATCTGCTTCCAACGGCAAAGGAAAAGATGAAGACAGCATAGAATACCTGTAGGAAAATGAGAGGGGGACGTTACTTTATCTCACCACGCCACTTACCTCCGCAAACAACAGAAGGTAATCATCAAACCCGAAGCGCGACTTGGTCACAACGCGCGAAAAAAGACGAAGGCAAATGAAGACGATTGACAGGATACCGCAGATAGAGCAACAGAGTATAATGTTAGGCACCAAGGTATCATTCCGGTGCTGCACCATATAATCGAGCTCGGCTTTAGGAATTGACATTTCGACTTTCGCTCGAAGGAAGATGTGAAAGATTCAGTTAGCACTAGATGTAAGGTTGGGGGTTTACCGCCATAGGACTAATTCCAACGAGCTTTTAAACGTAACGAGAGCACCAGGGTGGACTTGTGTTCTTCAGCTGCGATCTGCAGACTCAGCATTGGCCGTAGGAGTTACCTCATGCATGGACGCGTCGATGCTACATCCCGTAACGGCAAGGATTGTGCTTCGCCTCACTGCTGCATGCGTGGGGCTCCAGACTTCTCTTAGCCGGATAAAGGAAACTCAGGGGTTTTGAAATTTAGAAGTAAAATGTCGTCTTATTCAAACCACCCCACGCTTCATCAGTATTGGCCAAGGGTAGTGAGAAACAATCTCTCTCTACAGCAGGCGAAATTAGCTTTTTGAAGAGAAGTTCTCGGCAAATATAAAGTCATAAGAGTCCACACCAAACATCTTTCCCTCGTGCGGTTCATCTACAGTCACTTGTGCCCAACCCAAGCGTCCGACATCTTAATAAAAACCATGACGTGGAGAGTCCATAGGGATGGCACTCTTACGCGGCCCATGGAGACTTTGGAACGTTTCTTCAAACAGGTTTCTGACGTTGAGACTCCTCTGAATCGCGAGCATTGGTCTATTTCTATGCTACTTCGTCTTGAATTCCCGAAATCTTTGGACAATCCTACCTCGTACCTCCACCGTACCTGGTTTGCTCTTCGTCATCAGCACCCAAATCTTGGTGCTGTGGTCCTGACAGCGAGCTCCACCGAGTCACTCTTGCAGCAGGATGCAACGATTGCTATCAAGCCCTTCAATGAGGACCAATGGATACACGAGACGTTTCGTGAGCATCCATCTACCATTGACATAAATCATCTGTTTGCCACGCTCCGGCCGACTAAGCATGCACTTTGTCATTGGCTCCCTCATACCGGCGAGGTTATCTTTCACTCCTCTCACTGGCGGATTGATGGCATTGGTATGGTGATGTTGGCACAGAGTTTTATGGTGTTGCTTTCCTCGGTGCTGAAGCTTGGCTTAGGAGTCGAGGTCGAGGAGTACGGGACAACTGGAAATTGGGGAAGTCTGACCCCGGGTCTAGAAGAGATCTGTCAGTCCTTTTTGGACGAGGAATCGACACCGACACATCTCCGCAATGCAGGCGATGAGCTGATCGAAAGATTCGTAGAAGGCTTTCCAAGCATTGGCCTGCCCACTACGGATCTGTCTCAGATACCCGGACCCTCTGCAAAGGTCTCAACCAAGTTGGACGCAGGCACCACCGTGCGTGTGGTGGCCAGATGCAAGCAGTTGAATGTTCGTGTTGCCAGCGCCATTCATGCGGCTTTGGCCCGTGTAGCCGCGACATTTCCCCAGCATCCAGCTGCGAGGCACTACACGTCGTTCGCCCCATTCGATATGAGGAGGCGTGTCCGCGAGCCTTTTGGTAGAACAGATTACGCAGCTGGACTTTTCACCCTTGGACTGCCCATTTGTGTTGCTGAAATGCTCCCTGAAGAGGGGCGGAAGCGCAAGAGTTATCATAACGTGTTGAACGAAATGAACGCCGTCTATTCGCAAGATGTGAGCAAGATAAGGGTCAAATGCGATGATGCTACACCCGTCGACTTGAAGCAGCTGGCTGTGCTTTATGTGCGACGGAGTATGACCTTATTCAACACACCACTGCCAGCGGGCATGCCGCCTATCCAAAGCCCTGATATCAGTAGCCTGGGTAGAATCGAGACGTACCTAGATAGGGAACATGTCTTGGTGGAGAGTCACAGGGTGACAGTCCGTGATTTCTGGCTAGGTACAGAGATGCTTACTCGCGCGGTGCAGATGCACATTTGGACATTTCGTGATGAACTCACGATCTCTGCATGCTTCAACCAAAGCTTTTACGAGAAGTCATTTATGGTTCAAATCTTGGAAAGGGTCAAGAAAGAGATTCTCGAGGGACTGAATATCATTGGGTGAGACATAATGACATCGTATTACCTAAGCAATGCTACGCTCTGACGGCCCTGATGGCTGACGTAGGATTCCATCTTAAGTGGGCGCGAAAGCTTTCGCACTGGTAGAAATATCTGTACTCTTCGCGAATTGCTCCCATTCGTCGCAGATCTTGAGGGTTTCCTGACACTTGTCTTTGACACGCATCAACCCATCGCTGCCCAGCGGCACGCGTAAGGGTATAGTCTTTCCCGCCGCCATGCCTGTGCCTCGCACCAGTTCAATCATACGCGTAACACATTTGTCTGTATCCCCAGGCTCATTTCCTCGGACGCTCTCAAGAAAGGCCCCGATGCCAGCATTGAATTGCTGGTAGTCTGCCACACGGGGTTGTACATACTGAAGCTTATGAAACGCGCGGGTACCATAAAATCCAGGCTCGACGATCAGAACCTTGAGGCTCGGCGCTATGACCGCTAGCTCCTTGGAAAGACATTCGACGGCCCCTATGGTAGACAATGGCTTAGAAAAATGAATGATGCGTCGCGCGGGAGAAGGGGAAATCCAAACCTTCCAAGGCAAATTTGGTAGAGCAATACGCAGATGCGCTGGCATCTCCATGCCAGCCGGCCTGCGAGCCAATATAGAAAAGAGTCCCAGAGCCCTTCGTGCGTAGCTTTGGCAGAAATGCTCGCGTGATGTTGAGTGGGCCATGGAAGTTTGTTTGGAAGACCGCTTCGAGGTCTTGTTGGCTACATTGGGACACAATCGGATTAGGTGGGTTCAATAGGCTCACGCAAAAGAGCAAGGGGATTTTACTTGAACTCTTCTAGAGGCCCGCTGGCAATATAGCCAGCATTGTTGACGACCACATCGACGCCGCCCTCAAACAAACCCCATGCCTCATTCACTTTGGATAAAATAACTGAGCTCGGAGATGCAACATCGAGATCCATTATAGCAGCACCTATGTCTTTGAGGTGGCTGAGACTGTCTGTCGCGTTTCGACCGGTCGCGATCACATTCTCGCCAGCTGAACGCAGCTGCCGCACAAAAGACTCGCCGAAGCCGCTCGAACAGCCGGTGATAAACCAGACTTGGGGAGCCATGATCCACTATTTTGGACGGGTAGAAGGTAGAACAACAAACATGCGAGTTCAAGAAGTGAAAAAGATGGCTTGAAAACTATATGGAACCGTTCTACCGTGGATGCAGAAGTCGCTGGGTTTGCGCGAAGCGACGGACAGCCGCTATGGACGCTCTGTCTTCGAAATGGCTAGGCTTTGGGGCTGCGAGGCTGTGATCAGAAAAAGCTAGAGTATTTCTGGCCTTGCTGGGCCTTGCCGTCAGTTGCTTTGGTCGAATCACGCAACCAATCTGCATAGCAGGCGGATGATGCCCCGGAGAAACAATGTAATTCACGACATTATCGTTGGAAGAAGGTGCTGCGCCCCGATCGTACTTCATTACTCCTAGATCGTGGTCCAATCGACAGATATCCCAAGCTGAAAAGGGGACAAACGGATGCCTACAGCGTGGGCTGCTGAAATTAATACACGCCGCAACTATGCCTGATTATCCGGAATCGTAGTATGCATGGGACTGCCAGAAGAATATTTTACGCCTCAATCATACGAAACCATATCACCCGGGCGCAATGATCCCGTCGAGATACCCAATGAAGGCTCTTCAATGCAACTTCTACCCTTGATTAAGCGTGCATGCAGGCCATGCTCGAACCGACATGCATGATGAAGCAGCGCTGGCCTGAGATGAAATGTGTCGTAATGGATACAAGCCGAAAATCGCATACGCCGTTAAGCGGCACAGCAGACTGAGGTGGGGCCTAGCTCGAGCCAACATGCCTGATGAAGCAATGTTGCCCGTGGAGAACTGTATCGTGCCGGATACAAGCCGAAAATCGCATACGGCACAGCAGACTGAGGTGGGGCCTGCAGGGCACCCCCTCACGTCACAAAATTCCAAAGCTACGAGCGGCACGGTCCGTCGCTGCTTATTCGCAATGTCAGAACCTTGGATCATTAAGGTAATTACTAGATCAGTGCAGGCGGCGCCTCTTCGGCCGAGAACACCCTCGTCGCTCAATTTCGTTTCACATCCTCAGCTGTTTAGACGACACTCAATAGCGGCAAGAGATATATGGCTATCATCCATAGACACCATAGTTGCCATGCCAGCTGGTCTACCCGCTGGCCCAACCGCATCATAGTCAGTCCTGTCAGCACGGCGCCAATTGCCAGGCACATTACCCAACCTCTTAGATCTACGGCCCAATACGCTGGACATGCAACTGACCATACCATAACCATCAGGCCCAGTGTCATCCGCGCCCAGCTTTCATCAAACTGCATCGGGATAGTATTTCTGCCCCTTGCACGATCGCCGTTTTTATCGGGAAAATCCTGTGCCTGGATCGTGGTTGCAACAACGCAGCTGGTCATGGTCAACCAGCCTTGGAGGACTGGAGCCAATTGGACAGTGGGGGCTGCCGTGTAGACAACCATCGCTCCCCAGCCGAAGCATGAAAGACCAATGCCGTTGAGGAGGTTGCGGACCCAGAAGCGCGCGTTGGCTCCGTCGATATCGTTGTACATCCAGACGAGAGTCATGAGTGCCAAGCTCGGGGTGAAAGCTCCTAGCCAGGCGCTATACGCTGCGGCTAATGGAATACAAGCCATCAGCAGTTCGGTTGCCTCTGTGGGATCGGTTCGACCTGCTGGCAAAGGTCTGAAGGGTTTGTTCACGGCATCTTCCACGATCGAGTGCGGCAGCCGCTGATTAGCTAGACTTTCAACCAGTAGATGGAGCCAGATCCAGAGGACCGTGAGTGGAAGTCGTTTTACCAGCTCGAGCGTCACCGGAGATCCATCCGTCGAGGTCCCAACGGTTCTGCCGTGAGCCGCACTCAACATGAAGACCGTTTGTGGCAGCACCACTGTTTTGAGATCACTGCAGGTAAATAGCCAGAGCGTGTGCAAATGATAGAGGACAGTTCGTGACTATTGCCTTTGCATCAGCGGAATTGAGTCGGGCATTGTGCATAGCGGGAAGGAGATGGACGCACTGGGCGAGCACGCCCGGGTAATCTCCCATCGATAACGCGCCTTTCGGGCTGTTCCAGAACTACAGCATAAGCCATTGGAGGAGAGAAGATTTAGTAGAAAGCCGGGTTACTTGGAGCAGTCGAATACTTTATCAAGGTCTCGGAGCTATTCAGAACTGATTATAACACGGCCTCAGCACATTGATTACGAATCCGCGAACTGGCTAGAGTGGACAGTATTCCGCCCTAAATGTTGGTGTTGCCTTGTGTCGCGTCATGCGTATGTGCCTCAAATGCTCCGGGTGGATCTAATTAGAACGGATTGATTCAGCCGTTTCAACAAAGCAAAAGTCTCTGCACCCTTATAACCTTTGATCACATTCACGAGGCTGGTCTGATTCTTAGGAGTCCGCTAAAATTTACTCACACTTTCGTACGCCGTCTTCCATTGGCCATTCCACGCCTTGTCTTTCCACCCAATATGAATTTCTGGCCTGCTCATTCTTTCGCTGCAATCGGAGTCGTTGGTGTTTCCCTTGTCGTGGCTTACGCGAACCTTCAGTTACTGCTACTGGATCGCACTTATGGGCGGCTGTTTTCAATACTGTTTATTGTTGCTCTCGAATGGGTACGTAGAATGATTGGTATTCCGTGACCATGCGGACTAATGCCATCAATACAGGTGTTGGCTGTCTCGATTTATCGCCTTATCTTCCACCCCCTTGCTATATTCCCAGGCTCTTTGTGGGCAGCATGTACTGACTTTCATACGATTTACTGGATCGCGAACGGCGACCGTCATCTGGAACTTCATCGCCGGCACCAAAAGCATGGTAATCTATTTCGCGTACAGCCTGAGCGGGACAATACTAAAAACTGCATAGGGAAATTTGTGCGTTATGGTCCCAATCGCATTTCGATCAATTCAGTCATTGGGCTGCGCGAGTTACACGATGTAAAGGCCAATACTGTGAAGTCCTCTGTCTACTCCGCCTTCGCACGCATCTTCGGCGCTGAAATGTCGCTGACCATGGTCGACAACAAAGCGCATGCAATTCGTAGACGCATCACTGTTCCTGCATTGTCACCAAAGGCTGTATTAAAGCTCGAGGATAAAGTAAAACCGAATGTGGAGTACTTTATCGAGATGTTGAAAGAGGGAACTGGAAATAGTGTTGATGGCGAGGAAGGATGGAGTCGAGGTCGGGAAATGGAGCAGAGCATCAAGTTCTTGCTCGCGGATATCATGGGAGATGTCGTGTTTAGCATGAATTGGGACACTCAGCGAAACAATAAGTATCGGCACTTTGTGGAAGATCTGCCCAGAGGTGTTGCCGGCATCCATCTGGTAAGTCTTCCGTCAGGCAAATTCTACCTGGTGAAATCTTCACAAAACTAACATTAGTAAAGCTCGGGCATATGCAGGGATTGCTCCTGTTCGACTTCCACCGCGTGCTATTCAAGGAACTTGTGGAAGGTGTACGCAGTCTCATGACCATCGCTCGCGAATCAGCCCTCTGGCGCCTAGACCAAAAAGGTCTTGAGGACTGCGATGTCTTCTCACGCTTGCTGGAAGCCCGCGATCCTCGGTCTGGCAAGGCTCTGACCAAGGAAGATCTCATCTCTGAGGGCACGCTTTTCATCATTGGAGGTACTGACGGCATGATCACCGCCTCGACTTCTACACTTTTCTATCTTCTCCACAACCCGCGAACCCTCGAGCGACTGAGCCACGAGATTCGGCAGACTTTCCCACTCCCACCGGAAGAGCAGGGCAGACCTGCGTCTAAGGTTCGCTGTCCTATTACCTTTGCCTGTCCAGAGCTCCAGAAAATCACGTATCTGTTCGCCTGCCTTGATGAGGCGATGCGAATCTCTCCACCAGTACCCTCAATATTGCCCCGTCAGGCCGGTCCCGGGGGTTTGGTCATCGACGGTGAGTACTTTCCTGGCGGCACTGAACTCAGTGTACCACATTACTCGCTGCATCGACTGGAAGAATATTGGCCGCAACCACAATCGTACGTCCCAGAGCGTTGGGTACCGGAAGAAGCCGCTGTATGCAACGTTCCTGAGGCCAAGGATGGAGGCCGCGCCAGCGAGGGCAAGGCTGTGGCGTTCTCGCCCTTCGGTCTGGGTCGCAATAGCTGTATCGGCAAGCATCTCGCCTATAGCGAGGTTGCATATATTCTTGCCCGTATCATCTGGCTGTTTGACATGCGTCTGCCGCCCGGTGACACTACTGGCTCTGGCTCTGGTAACGCGGACTTTGGGCGCGGCCGGAGCGGCGAATTCCAGCTCTGGGATCGCTTCGTTAGTTCGCAGCATGGTCCTGTTGTGCAATTCAGATATCGCGAGGACCTACGCGTCTGAGCGTTGAAGTCGTAAACTTCTTAGCTGCGCTTTCGGCAGTACGTGACAGGTCAGAACTCGCGCGCACGCCAGTAAGCGACGAATTTTCCGCAGTACCTTACCACTGGTCGGTGATATGGCTAATAAACGAAAGAGTCTTTGAGAAACGTTCGTCACAGTATGGGGTAGGAATGCTCGACTATCGAGCCGCCAGCTTGAATTACCACTTTTGACCTTGTATACCGCCAACCTATGTACCTTGGGTAGTACACGTGGTTATTTTCACTTTCGACGACCCAGGGAACACCTAATTAGTCTGTCTGTGAAACACAAAGAACGATATTTGTAGAGTTCTACATTTTCCTTGAACCTAGTCTGATAGCGGGATAGGCGATACGAAAATCACGATTTTGCCTGCGCAGCACCGTAAAGAATTGGTTATGTATTTGACTTTAGGCAGAACATCAATTGTGACTATGTATAAGTCGATTCAGAATTGCAACCCTTGGCATTCGTTTTTGCCAGTTTATCTCCAAGCCTCTCAATAGCCTTTACAAACCACCGTGAGATTACCTTCGTATTGTGTGCTTTTCCGTACCTGGAACCATGTACCGAACCTGCTTTTACGCCTTTTTAGGTAAGTTCGTCCTTCAATGTTTCTACCAAGTTGACATCGATCAACTAACATTACTCGTGGAAGGCTTTTTATCCGCATCCTCTGCCTTTAGAGCTGACATACGCGCCGATCACAATCGAGACGGAGTCATTGACTTGATCGGAGACTCCGACATACAGGACAAGACATCCTGGACTGAAACACACGGCGCCATCTTCCTTCCTAACATTGGTGACACCAACCATCGATGCTCGAAGATTGCCCTTAGCGAACCCGACTTGAGCGACAAGGATCTCGAGGCATGCAACGATGCTTCGGACGATATCCAGCGTGCTCCCCAGTTTATGGCTCCACTGAAGACAACTCCAATTCCCAATTTACCATCTGGTGCCTTTGGAGAGGTTTCCGTTCCGGACCCCGATGCCCGCCTCTACGTTCGCATCTTCCGCCAGGAAGGTAATGACTGGATCATTGTTCGCGACAATGACACATTTACCGACCAGGAGCTGAAGGCCGGTTTGGAGCTTGGTATCGACGGTCGCGATATCCGTCGTCCTGGCGGATGGGATGGAAGGGTGACTGTTCGTTTCGCTGTCTACAGTGACGAGGAAACTTCAACCGACGAAGTCATGCTTCGCATCGCTCCTGTCTTGATCCACCACAACCTCGACCAAGTGGAACAAGTCCTCGGTATGCAGGCTAACGACAGTACAACGGAAGGAATGTACCTGCAGAAATTTGACGACGATCTCGAGGCTATTGTGGAAGATGCAGGCCTCTCTCAAGGACTTTATCTCTTCTCTCAACACGATGATCCAGATCGACCTGACCATAATCTCAACGATGAAGTCTGGACCCAGGACTTCCTGGAGCCGGGCTATGCAAGCATGCCCGGTGCTGACGGAACTATTTCGCTTCGCATCATGATTCGCTCGCCGCAAGACTTTCGCGACTTGGGGAGAGATCTGTTTACTCGATATCGTGATACTGGGTTGGGTGCCGTACAGCAGCTTGGTGGCCCCGGTAAACAGATTGACTCCGCCGGCAACATCGAAGCAATACCGCCCTACGCGTACAATGGCCAAAGTTACCCTGCTGGCCGGATCATTCTGGGGACTGAAAAAATTGAGAAGCCCTTCCTGGCCTCTTTCTTCCAGGCGCAAGAGCTTCAAGAGCCTATATACCTCGATACTAGCTGGCTTGGCGTCGGTCATGTAGATGAGTTTGTACAGTTCCTTCCGGCCGAGAGCGAACGTGGGTGGGTAATGATGGTCAATGATCCACGTGCTGGTCTCAAGATGCTCCAGAACATTCAAGCCGCAGGCTACGGATCACTCCCAGCCATATCGCGCGAGAATGATACTGGAGTTAACCCTGAATGCGGACCCTACGACGTCGACTATGACGAATGCACCTCGCCAAGGGGCGTCTTCACTCCCACCATCGACGAGCTTCTTGCGAACCCTGATACGGCGAGTCTCAATGAGAAAGCCGCACAGTACATTGATGCGAATATCGAGATTCTGAAGGATGAGACTGGAATAAGCGATGCAGAGATCTTTCATCTCCCTTGTTTGGTCCAGAAACATGGATTCTTCAAAAAAGACAATTTCAAGGTGGGAGCATTCTTCCCCAACGCCGTGAACGGTTTGGTTTTGAGTGGGTGGAATACTTATGTTGCACCACAACCATATGGCCCCGTCGTTGATGGTAACGATGTTCTCGCTCAGGCGATTTCCGAGTCATACGCAAAAGCTGGTATGACAGTACGATTTCTGGACGACTGGAATACCCACCATCCCAATGGGGAGGTCCATTGTGGTACAAATACGTTTCGAGATATGAGGAGTCGTTGGTGGTAAAGGGTAAAGGCTGTTACGAGCCTCTCGAATCATAGCATTAGCGACTCGGCGTATGATATGGCAGGAGCATTTTGACAGTGAAGCGATGGAATTCTCTTTGAATGAGCTGATTCCCTTTCTATTTGAGAACAGTGCTTGATGTATGTCTCTCTACTCTTGTTTTTGTGCACTGTACAATACCGATATGTTTGCCGCAGCTCGTTGGGCCGACTTCCGAGCAGAATTCACCTGTTTACACACAACACGATGGATTGGAATCGAATGGACAACACCCGCGGGGTGCATAGAATTCCTCTGTTATAGAATCTTAGAGAGCAAGGGAGTAGAATAAAACTCATCAGGGAACGTATTGTCCGTATCGTTGTGGACTCCCACGTAAAGCACTTCCACCGCCGCCGAGCGGATTCTTACGATATTGTCTGATCAACCATACACACCCTTCAAGTGAGCAGAACGCGGCAATTTCAAAGTTCCCAAGTAGGTAGGAACTTCGCTGACTAGATAACGTGAGCAACACGTCCGAGACTTTCGCGCGAAAGTGTGTTGAGTTGTCATTCAGAAACGACAGGATGCTCCGTACTCTCTACATTGAAAAGATAACCGCAGCACCAGCGGTCCATTGCATATCCTAGACAGCTGTGCCCGAGAAAGGTTGAACCAATGGAAGCACAAAGAGCCAAAGAGATCTATTCAAGGAATTTGAATTACATCAGTTTATGCCAGCGGGGTCCGACGCTGTGCAGAATTGGAGGCGGTGTGGGCAGCTCTCGAAGTCTTGTTCAACTCAGCCTTGAAACAACCCAAACTCTCGGATTCCGAGGCGCGAATGGCAACTCGGGACAAATGTCTATACGCGGCATTAAGCTGACACAGTTGTTGGCCGACTGCGGCTGGCCCTCAATCGCCGCTGCTAATCACCGCTTGAGCAACAAGTCATGCAACTTAATACAGCGATGAAGACATCCGGAATTCCCTTCATGGGAATCTTTTTTTTACTCGTTTTCTCCAACGACCTTTATTAGTGCCATCTACAGATCCCTTGAAGAGAAGCGTCGAAAGGACAAGTACGAGTGTCACACAATGGCTCACCCACCACCGCCGCCACCCAAAAGCCTTCTTGGTAGACACCGTCTCCTGGCTCCAACTGCGTCGGTTCGCGTCAGTCCACTATGTCTAGGTGGCATGAGTACGTCACTGCAATTCAATCTGCTTCATTGGTACAAGGCTGACTGTACTGAAGGTTTGGGCAACAACTGGAAGGGGGCACTGGGTGAATGTACGCAGGAGATGGCGTTTGAACTGTTGGACACCTTCTACGATCTCGGAGGCAACTTTATCGATACAGCCAACGTGTACCAAGGCGGTCAAAGCGAGGAGTGGATTGGCGAATGGATGCAGAAGACTGGGCACAGAGATGAAATGGTGGTGGCAACCAAATATACAATGGGCTACATGGCTGGTCGGCCAGTGCAGCAGAGCAACTACGGTGGGACAGGTACCAAGAGCATGAACCTGGCTATTGAGCATAGCTTGAAGCAACTGCGGACAGACTACGTGGATATTGTAAGGCGAATCTTGACCGGCGGATCATTGATGGGCTAGATGCTAACGCCAGGCAGTTCTACATTCACAACTGGGATTACGCCACGGAGATACCTGAGCTGATGCAGTCCCTCAACACGCTCGTCCAGCAGCGCAAGGTCTTGTACCTCGGGATCAGTGATGCGCCCGCCTGGATGGTCGTGAAGGCTAACTGCTACGCCCGCGAACACGGTCTGCGTCCCTTTTCGATATACCAAGGTCGTCTCTCTGCGGCCATGCGGGACATGGAACGGGATATTATCCCCATGTGCAGAGACGAAGGCATGGCGATTCATCCTTGGGGTGTCATGGCCAATGGTATGTCCAGAAGCACCTGCCGCCGCTGGCTGGGCTCGTATTGACCAGGCACAGGATACTTTAGATCGCCCGACGCTGCACCAAAGGAAGAAGGCCGTCAGACGCCATTCATTACAACCGGCCGCGAAACTCAAGTCTCCCAAGCGTTGGACGGTGTGGCGAAGCGCCTCAATGTACCCATTACTTCTGTTGCCATTGCATACGCAATGCAAAAGGTATGTTGCCCAGGCTTTTCCCGCACGCACGAGCACTCCATTCTAACTCTAGCAATTTAGGCACCCTTTGTATTTCCCCTCGTCGGTGGGCGCAAGGTAGCTCATCTCAAGGCGAACATTGAGGCTCTCAGCCTGCAGCTCAGTCCACAAGATATCGCCGACATCGAGAAAGGCTATGACTTTGATCCGGGCTTCCCTCACGGCTTCATCAGCATGTCCAACAAAGCTCCTGTAGGGCCGGAAGATGCGGCTACCCTTAAATCTCTCGGCTACTTTGACTACGTTCAAGACCGACAGCCCACTAAGCCACACCAGGGAGATCTTGGTGGTTCCTGGAATCCTTAGGTAGCCAGAACAATCCGCCAACACAATTGGCAGTGCACTTGCGTTTCAGGGTATTTTTGGACATGGATTTGAAGCATGCATACGAACTGTAAGGAGGATTGCGCAAGGAATTCTAAAAGAGCCTATAGAAGACAATTCACGCCGTAAGATTGCCAAAACTAATTCGATGCGTTACAAATCCTTGACCAGTTTTGTATCCAGCCTCATTCTCGACATCAGGATAGGGAAAGTGACAAAATTTGACTAAATCATCTGCATTGTTCGCTACATGGCTTTTCCGTTTCTGTCCGTGCCTCCCATAGCATAATCGATCGAGCTTGAATATGCTCTGATGGTAATTCGATTCCGGAAATTGGGGCCTCCCCGTTCCTTGACGGGCTTAGATCTGCCATGTCTCCTTCAACTGCTTCTTCCAAGTCTCGAATTCAGTCATCTCGCATCCTCGTCCAGTGTATATTCTCCCTCTGAGATCGGTATCGAATCAAGTTGTATGTACAACCATTCGTGCTTCGAGTTGCACTGGTTAATCGGCAATGTATCGGCCTTGACACGCTCCAGACATTCGTCGCAAAAGCCGACGTCGAAGCAGGAGCGGCAGATCCAGAAGTGATCGGTGAGATTAAAGGAGCGAGAGCAGCCGTCGCAGTTTGGATCGGTGTCTGTCTGCAGCATCGAGAAGGCCTTCACCAGAGTTTGAGACGATCGCGGTGGGATCGCGTTCGTCAGTCAAGTCGGTATCAGTTTGGTCTGTTTCGTTGCTCTTGTCTTGTGAAGGGCGTGAAGTGTTTGTTGCATTCGTATCGGAGAGATCCTCATCAAAGACTACTTTTCTTTCAGGCGTCGTCTCAACGTTACTGCCATTGATTTCATTATTCCGCCCTTCACATGTCTCTGAAATACTCCTCGTGTCAGTTTCGCGGAGACCCTCAACCGGACTTTCCATTGGAGCAAAGATAGTCTTAAAGAGTCCAATTGCGCCGTCATCGGCTCCACTATACAGCAGCACCTCTGCTATCGTCGAGAATCCCAGGTCGTCGTTGTTTGGATCGTCATCTGAGAGAATCTGTATACATTGCTTGACATGTACTTTAAAGCAAGCTCTGGACTCGTCTAATTGGCCGTTCAGCCGATACCACAAGCCCAGTACAATGCTCGCAAAAGTGATGTTCATGGATGTACCTGACGGCCTTCAGATTTGGCAAGTCTTTCAACGTGTCGGACGTGTTGAGTACATTCTTGGGCGCCTCTCTTTTCGAGTATTCGACTTCATCGGTATTTTGCAAAGTTGTAAGTAGTACGATATCTTGCTTGACCCATCATTGATAACGTGTTCGGGGAGGGCCCCATGCTGATAATATGTTCCCAGGTTCGGACCGCTTGTTCCGGATCAATGCGCTCGTATTGACAAATGTCAGCTAGAAATAGTTCAAGCACCACAGCTGTGATGGAAATCCTTTCCCGACGGCGAGAGTCGATGATCTCGCGTACGGTGTCCACTAGCCATTGAAGTTCTTCTGCTTCCCGTACTGCGTTCCGGGCACCTATGAAAAAGATGTGGTCATCAACCTCGTGATTGTTCTCTGTAGTTTTCGGGATGGCAAAAGCCTCAATTTGGGATTTCCCTGGTGTTGAGATCTTTGAGGACACGGACAGACTCGGAGGACTTGTTTTTCTTGTGCAAGTAGCACAAACACTCATCCACAGCACCGTACAGAAACGCATTGTTGTCCCACGCTTCCCGATATGCTTCGTATGCCTTATCGGGTTCTCCAAGATAGCCGTAACACTCGCCAATCGATTTCAATGCGTCGGCAAGAAGAAGAGCGGCCGCATTATTGTCCGACTCGAATGCTTTGTCTCGTTGTTTCTCCACTGGGCCGACGTTCTCTTGAAGTAATCGCAGCGCTTCGTCGTAATCCTTGCGCAATCGATAGACCTTTGCAAGTCCATTTCTAGCGATTAGCATCTCCGGGTCAAGGCTGATAGCTCTCCTATAGTGAGATTCAGCTTCGTCGAAAGTCATCGTCTCGTAACGCCATGGCTAGTCTTCGGTGCCACGATGCCGTTTGCTCGTATCCTGCCCACTCTGCCGTCTCGATGATTATCTTTGGGCTGTTGATACCCGGCAGGACCTGACCACTAAGTGCTCCTTTCAGACATTCGAGGTACCCATAGATCAGCCAGAAACAAACGTTTGGGAGCCAGCGCGCGTCTTCGAGCCATTTTCCGGCTAATAATTTGGTCAATTCAACGAATGCGGCAGCAGGCGTCTCGGAAGTTGACTTGATCCAGTCTTTGTTGTCTCGGGGAAGTGAGCTGAGGATATCCTTGTCTTCCAGCAATTATCTGGCTAATATGACATTTTCATCGACCCAGAAGAACCAGCCATTCGCCGTATCTCCCTAGTTTCCGACTGCTCCTTCATCTCGGCAGATTTTGGCGAGAAGTCATCCCAGCGAAGTTTTCATTTGAACCGAGGCCTTTGTGATGTCGACATCACGAAGATGTTGGACCCAAAACTTTTGAGCGTATGGGTCAAGCGAAACGTCCCCTTCCACCTTTTTCGCAAAATCGTCGTCGGCTCATAACGTTAAAAGCGTCCGGAGGGTGCTTGCATTCGCATCATTGACGTCCAACCCGACGCCCTGATTCTCACCAGACCGAATCTTGCCTTGACACTCATTGCGAAAGAAGTCTCCAAGCGAAGCATGGCAGTAACTTCCGTAGTTTTCAGGTTTGAGTCAATATTTGTCTCTGCTTCATCAAAGGCGGCGATCTCATCTCCTTCGACTTGGATGTCTTCGTAGGCTGGGAGGTGTTGATGCAAGTTTTGAAGATTGGCGATGGCGAGTCCGTCTTCACGCGTCAAGAGAAGAAAGAAAGCATATTGTTTCCTCAATTTACCTTTCAGATACAAGACGCCGTCTCCTATCGGCGATCGGTATTTGAGGAGTGCGTCCAGTTCGCCAAGCCTGAGCGGGCGTTTAGCGCAAGTAACCCAAGCCAGTATTTCTTTGAGATCTTCCCCATCTTCTTCCGGTAATGATTCCGAGAAGCCTTCAAGAACATGTTGTATCATTTGATCGAGACCCTTCGGAGCTTTCTCGAGTGCATCCCTAATTACGGATTCCCGACTTTTGGTAGCCAATTCTTGATGCATTCAATCAACCCATAGGAACATGCCATTAGCATTAGTGGACCCTGCCCTAACATTGCCCCCAATCAAAAGAAATAAGCCGTCCTCAGCGTCTTTGTTTCCATTTCTATCTCCATTCCCATCTCCAACTCCACCTCCATTCCCATCTCCGTCTCTATTACCAGTAAACTGAAGTCGTCTCCATCTCCAGCTAGTGATTCCAAAGTGGCTTCAGTCCACTGTTCCGATGTGGTTTAGTGTTGCTCTTGATCGGGTAATAAGACAGTCGATGAGGATTGAGAGGGATCGAGAGGTCGGAGGGATCGAGAGGTCAGGATTCAGAGGTCAGAGGTCAGAGGGATCGAGAGGTCAGAGGGAGCGAGAGGTCGTAAGAGGTCGCGAGAGGCCGGGGAAATTGAGGGAGAGGTCGTGAGAGGTCGTGAGAAGTCGAGGAAGTTGAAGGAGAGGCCGTGAGAGGTCGTGAGAGAGATCCGAGACATCGAGAGGTGGGAGAGGTCGAGAGAGATTAAAGGTGTCGAGAGGTTGTATCGAAGCAAGCCCGAACGCGACCATACATGCCATGTATGAGCTCCCGACAGAAGTCAGAGCCTCTATTCTGGCGCACAGCTGAGGTGACTGCAAGATCGCGATTTGTAGAACGCCCCAGGCGGTGGCATAGCCATTGATCTAGAGGAGGAGGGAGCAGACCGCGACAACGGTCCAGCCGTAGCTGCCATGGGGAACTGCTTCTGATGCTTCTGGGGGCGGCTGGCTGTCGGCGGTGGCTTCAGACGCGTCACGATCATGCCGGCCGGTCGCTTCCTCTACCAGTGTCGCTGGTCCCGGACTCAAGGCGAGGCTGACGGGAGAGATTCTCGACCAACTCCCACTCTCAACGCCGTGTTTGGAACACCCACCGCGCGTTCGACGACCGTCCCCACACCTGTGCTTGTAGCCATGCCTGTGCCTTGCCAAATTGCAGACTCGAGTCTTCGAACAATTTTGTCTTGACGAGGAGCCGGTTTTCGGGTGGCGTTTTACGACTTGCAGAACACCGCTCGGGACGCCACCCAGGGCGCCGCCCGCCTTTTTCTGGCCTCACAGCTCTCGCTCGCACAAGACAACCACGATGCGCGGAGCGACCGCAGATGGTTGAAATAGCAAGTTACGAGGCTAGCTTTCGATTCCATTTCTCCGCGTTTCTCTGCGGTCATTGTGGAGCTTACGCGGCGCTGTACGCCTTGACGACCTGTACGGAGTAGAGCGTCGCCTACTCTATCGTAATCCCGCACAAATCAACCACGATTCGCGGAGCGACCGCGGATGATGCAAATAGTAGTTTATAAAGCTGGCTTTGGGTTCTATTTCTTCGTATCTCTTTGCGGTCATTGTGGAGCTTACGCGGCGCTGTATGCCTTGATGCTCTACAGAGCGCCGCCTCCTCTATTGTAGTCCCGCACAAGACAGCCACGACACGCGGAGCGACCGGAGATGGTGGTAATAGTAGTTTATGAAGCTGGCTTTGGAACTCATTTCTCCGTATTTCTTTGCGGTCATTGTGGAGCTTACGCGGCACTGTATGCCTTGATGCAGAGCACCGCCTACTCTATTGTAGTCCCGCACAAGACAACCACGATCCGCGGAACGACCGCAGATAGTGGAAATAGTAGTTTATGAAGCTGGCTTTGTATTCCATTTCTCCGCTTCTCTTTGCGGTCATTGTGGAGCTTACGCGGCGCTGTGTGCCTTGATACTTGACAGAGCGCCGCCTATTCTATTGCAGTCCAGCACAAGTCCACCACGACTCGCGGAACGACCGCAGATAGTAGAAATAGTAATTTATAAAGCTAGCTTTGGATTCTATTTCTCAGTTTCTCTTTGCGGTCATTGTGGAGCTTACGCGGTGCTGTATGCCCATGTGGCGCTGTGTACCTTAATGCTTCACAATGCGCTGCCTATTCTATCGTAGTCTCGCACAAGTCCACCACGACTCGCGGAGCGACCGCAGATAATAGAAATAACAATTTATAAAGCTAGCTTTGGATCCTATTTCTCCGCATTTCTTTGCGGTCATTGTGGAGCTTACGCGGCTGTGTGCCTATGCGGCGCTGTGTGTCCTAATGCCTTACAATACGCTACCTACTCTATTGTAGTCCCGCACAAGTCCCCCACGACTCGCGGAGCGACCGCAGATAATACAAATGGCAATTTGTAAAGCTAGCTTTGGATTCCATTTCTCCGTATTTCTTTGCAGTTATTGTGGAGCTTACGCGGTGCTGTTTGCCTCTAGGGCGCTATATATTTTGATACCTTACAATAGGCTACCTACTCTATTTTAGCCTCGCACAAAACAACCACAACCCGCGGAGCGACCGCAGGTAGTAAGATCAATAGTATATAAAGCTAGCTTTGGATTCCATTTCTCCGTTTCTTTTTGCGGTCATTGCGGAGCTTACGCGGCGCTGTTTGCTTATGTGGCGTTGTGTGCCTTGGTGCCTTACAGTGCGCTGTCTACTCTATTTTAGCCTCGCACAAGAGAACCGCGATGCGCAAAACAATTTGAAACAATACAACTGGCAAGTTACGAGGTCGGCAACAGATCACAATTTTCTATATCTCTTTGCGAACATTGTGGAGCTTATGCGACGCTGTTTACCATGACGACTTACAGAGCGCCGCCCGCCTTGTTCTAGCCATCAGCTCTCGCACAGAACAACCACGATGCGCAAATCCGTCGCAGATAAAAAAGCCACTAAATTGCGGAGCTAGATTCAAATTCTATTTTTCGAATTTCTTCTCCGGCTATTGTGGGGCTTATGCGACGTTCTCTGCCATAACGATTTACGGAGCACCGTCCGCCTTGTTCTTGCCGTCAGCCCTCGCATAAGACAACCACGATGCGCACAGCCAGCGCAGATAGCAAAGGTAGTAGATGATAAGGCTAGCTTTAAGTCCCTTTTTCCGAAATGTCTATGCGAACATGGTGGAGCTTATGCGAAGCCATTTGCTCTAAAAATTTACAAAGTGCCGTCCGCCTTATTCCAGCCCTTAGCCCTCGCATAAGACAACCACAATGCGCAGATCAACTGAAAATAGTCAAAATAGTAAATTACGAGGCTAGATTTGAATCCATCTTTTCCCAATTCGTCTGCGACTATTGTAGAACTCATACAACGCTGTCCGCCTTGACGACTTGCAAATTACTGCTCACCCTACGTTTATAGCTCTCGTACGAGATAACTACGATGCGCAAAACAATCGGAGATAGTGAAGCTAGTAAATTGAGAAGCTGGCTTTAAAACCCATTTTTCGAAATTCCTTTGCGAATCTTGTGGAGCTTATACGACGCTGTCCGCCTTGACGACTTACAAATGACAGCTTCCCTATCTCTGTAGCTCCCGCACAAGACAACCACGATGCGCAAAGCAATCGGAGATGGTCGATATGGTAGATTACGAAGCTAGCTTTCAATCTTATTTTTCAAATTTCGTCTGCGAATATTGTAGAGCTTATGCGAGGCTGTGCGCCTTAAGCGACGTTGCGTGCCTTGAGCGACCTAAAAGCCATTACCTAGGCACCACCCGCTTTTTTCCAGCTCTCCCACAAAACAACCACGATGCGCAAAGCTATCGCAGATAGTAAAACTAGTAGATCGTAAAATTAGCTTTAGATTCCATTTTTCGAAATTTCTTTGCGAATGTTGTGAAGCTTATGCGAGGCTGTGCGCCTTGAGCGACGCTGCATGCCTAAAGCGACCTTAAAGCCATTACCTAGGTAGGCACCACCCGCTTTTCCAGGCTCTCGCACAAAACAACCACGATGCGCATAGCAATCGCAAATAGTCAAGCTAATAAATAGTAAAATCAGCTTCAAATTCCATTTTTCGAAATTTCTCTGCGAACGTTGTGAAGCTTATGCGACGCTCTGCGCCTTAAGCGACCTAAAAGCCACTATCCAGGCGCCGCCCACTTGTTTTAAGCTCTAGCACAACAACCACAATGCGCATAGCAAGCGCAAACAGTCAAGCTATTAGATTGTGAGATTGGCTTCAAAACGTATGTCTCAAAATCTCTCTGCGAATGTTGTGAAGCTTATGCGACGCTCTGCGCCTTAAGCGACCTAAAAGCTATTATCTAGGCGTCGTCCGCTTTTTCTAAACTCTCGCACAACAACCACGATGCGCATAGCGAGCGCAAATAGTCAAGCTAGTAGATTGTGAGACTGGCTTCAAAACGTATTTCTCAAAATTTCTCTGCGAATGTTGTGAAGCTTATGCGAAGCTGTGCGCCTTAAGCGACTAAAGAGGCTTTGTGTAGTACGCCGCCCGCCTTTTTTTAGCTTTTGTAGCCTCCGCACAAGAAGACTACAATGCGCATAGCAATCGGACATAGTTAAACTAGTAGAATATAAGACTAGCTGCAAAACTTATTTCTCAAAAATTTAGGGCGATTATTGTAGAGCTTATGCGAAGCTCTGCGCCTTAAGCGACTAAAAAGGCGTCGTGTAGTGCGCCGCCCTCCTTTTTCGCCTTGCAGCTTGCGCACAAGACAACAACCCCTTGAAATCGATCAAAAATTAGTAAAGCCCGTAAATTGTAAAACTGTCTTTTGATACCACTTTTCTATATCCATCTTCGGCTATGGTGGAGCTTATGCGACGCTGTTCGCTTCAAGCGATCGGTTCTACCAGACACCGCGGCGTCGTCCAAGGCATTGATCTGGACTTGCAGCTTTCGCACAAGACAACAACGATGCGCAAAGCCGTCGGAAATAGTGGAAATAGAAATTTATGAGACTAGCTCTAGATTCCATATTTTTGTATATCTTTGCGAACATTGTGGAGCTTGTGCGACGCTGTTCACGTTGAATGATCTGTTCTACGGGGCGCCGTGGCGATGTCCGGAGCAAAAACCTGGCCTCGCAGCCTTCGCACAACACAATCACCCCTTTTAATCGATCGGAGATAGTAAAAACATTGTGAGATTTCTTTTCTAATTCAACGTTTCCAAATTCAATTGCGATCGTTGTGGAGCCTATGCGCCTTAACGACTTGGTGGCCCCGGCTCGCATTGTTTGTCTTTCTTGTATTAAACCACCACCGCCCACGCCTTAAAATCGATCAAGAATGGTAGATCTGGATAACTGCTAAAGTCTATTTTTTGAACGCAAATTTTTCTAGCATGGAAATGGTTGTAAGACTTATGCGTAGCTTGTTCAAGCAAACAATACGCAAATGCGTCTAAAGACCGACGAAATCTATTACCACATTGAAGTATTGTCCATGGACGTTACTGTTTGGCTCTATAGAATCTCTCCCGTACTTAGAGAGGTTTCCACGTATCTTCCAACAAGGATTCTCTGCCGTATTTACGGCGAGCGAAAGTGTTGCGGCACCAGTAGAGCATATGCCTAGGAGCATGCGCCAGCGCCCGAGCGATCGGATCCGACGCGCTAGCGGCTCAACCCGTCAGCGGCCCGACCCGCCAACATGGCTCTCAGGTGTGGCGCATGCCTGTCCATACCGAGGGTACCTTAGTACATGTACACCTTATCTAACTTTTACGCTTTTTTGGCAACTGCCTACGCCAACGCCGTCAAGGACATCTTTCACCCCCAACAACCCCCGCACAACCCCACGCAACCTTGCCGCCAACACCGCGCTCGTCCTCGGCGGCGCCCGCTTCTCGGCCCTAGCCTTGCACAAGAAACGGCGGCATCCGCCTCGTCGTGACCTGCAACAACCTGAAAACCGAAAGACTCGAGTTCAAGCCGCAGCAGTTCGCCGAAATCAACAGCCTCACTAACGAGAAGAAGCGACTGCAGAAAAACGTTGATGCTTGAAAAATTCGGTGAAAGGGCTCCGGCGTACAAGGGAGGACGAGCCGCGAGAATAGTTTGCGAGTAGCAAAGAAAGCAGCAGAAGATGTAGCAGAGGGAGCAGCAGAGAAAACAGTAGAGGCAGCAGCGTCGACAACGAATCGTGAAAGCACGAAATTGTGCTGTGGGTACCCAAGGTCGCGACGAGACCTTGTGATAAGATGGTGCGCTTGTTTTATGCCGCAAAAGCCCCGCGCCGACGCGCTAGGCTTTATATAATAAATTAGCAATAAGTATTAAATAAGCCTAAAATATATAGTCGAGATTCTAAAGACTTTCAACCAGTATTGCGGTAGGTAGGTTGGTCGTGCGGCAGCGCAGTCGAAGATCAGCTTTCGCTTCATTACCGAATATCTCCAAGATGCCGGCCCTTTTCAAATCCCCAAGACTACTTATTCAACACTCGTTCTTTGCTATAAAATCCAGCGCATCATGTTATAGCTCTAGGGTTAAAGTCTGCACAAGTCTCCCTATAGTCGGGGTTGGCAAACTCGCTTTGCGGCATCTTCAAAAAATTCTCTAGAATGCACTGTTGTGCCGCAAAACCTCAACCATCTTATACCACACTCCAAAATAATGTGAGAAGAATTGTGCGCACATTTTCAAGAAAGTGAGAAGAGAATTAGAATAGAAAATCTACAATTGTGGTTAGTAGCTGCGTTTGCGGCATGGTCAGAATTGAGATTGAGATTGGACGAGTCTCACCGTAGAATATCGTCCAAAATGCATCGTTACGCCGCAAAACCTCAATCAATTTATAATACTACAGTTCAATAGTTCTGTTAGAGAAATTGTACAAGTACATAAGAAAATAAGAAGAGAATTGGTATAAAAATAGTTGGTAGACTCGTTTGCGGCATAACAGAAAGGGTAAACAATCCCCGGACCCTAGCCAGAGCAAGCATACACTAGCTAAACTGCGGCCAACTTAGCAACTACGCAAGAAGCTTCTAAGCGGTAGAGACAATAGGCATAAATAGCTGCTTTATTTTTTACGGCATGTTAAGAAATTAAGCTTGTTTGAGATAGTCTTTTCTTCAAAGTGCGCAGCTACGCCGCGAAACTTTAAATTTCCAATACTACAATCCAATGTTCTTGTGAGAATATTTGTTCACGTATTTATAAAAAGGCTAAAAAGGAAAAAATCAATAATTGTGGTTGATAGATGTATTTGCGGCATAGTCTACTAAGAATCGAGTTTGGTTGAGTCCGACAAGTAATACAAAAATGTCTGCAACAACCTTCAAACAGTAGAATGTTTTTCTAAAAGGTACGTTAGTAGAGAGAGGCATTTGAGACTGCCTATCTATGTTCGTTTTTTGTCGTTTAGTGTGTTCTCCGAAAAACCCAATAGTTTCGTCTAGGTATTTTTTAGTTTCTTGAATGTCTTTCTTTTCTTGCAGATTCTAAAGCCTTTTGGCTGGCTTTATAAATCCCCTCTTTCTGTTGAACACAGGCTGGAGATAAAGGTTGTCACATACGTATACTTACGGCAGCTTATGTGTCAAGAGCCGTTTTGCATTGTCCATTGCGCTGCAAAAAAACGTCCGTCGGATCACGAGAAAGCTCTTGTCATTGATCTTATTGTAAATTCGGCGACAAAAACATCGAGAATGCGCCAAATTAGACACGGGGTCAGGGAGCTTTTGCTAAGGAAGAGAGCATTGAGACTCCCGTCAAGAGGGCTGTGCTGTGAGTATCGCTGGGTCAACCCCAATAAGCCGCTTCTATTGGAGCTTGAATAAGGTTTCAAATAACATTTGAAGCATATAGAATACAGGATATAAGAGAGAATGGTACAAATAGAATGGTGTGCTTCTTTGTTTTTTTCGTAAGTCTTGCCCTGTGGATGCTCCTTCCTGCCGTAACACACCCGCAACTCGAGGGAAAAGGTTGTCCTTAGCATCTCCGTCTCCATTTTCGTCTCCATTCCAATTGCCATTTCCATCTTCATTACCATTAGAAAAATGTATCTTCCATCTCCAGCGACCCCTTCCGACGTTGCTTTAGTCCACCAACTACGAGGTGGTTTAGTGTTGCTCTTGATAGGGTAGTAAGAGATTCGACGGGATTCGCGGGGTCGAGAGGTGTCGAGAGAGAGGTGTGAGGAGAGGTGCGGAGAGAGCTGTGTCGAGAGCTGTGTCGAGAGCTGTGTCGAGAGCTGTGTCGAGAGCTGTGTCGAGAGCTGTGTCGAGAGAGGTATCAAGAAGCGTAGCGAGAGAGGTGTCGAGATTGAGGTCGAGAGTGGAAAGTCGAAAGGGGGAGAAAGAGATCGAGAGTGAGGTCGAGGTTGACGTCGAAATTAAGGTCAAGAGAGAATTAAAAGATCGAAAGAGGTGTAAGAATTTGGATTTGGATTTGGATTTGGATTCACTGCGGACCTGCGGACCAAGGAATCAGTCGATGGGAAGAGAGGTACCCACCGATCTGTTGATATTTTCTTGGCATCGTGTCAAGAAAAGAGGCCCTGGTCAGTATGAGAGAGAAATTTGGATTCTGATGGGAGCTCGTCCGCCGCAACGCTTCTCCACTGCCCCAGGCTGTTCGAGAAAAAGGTTCAGTCACTCGTCATTCAACCACATCGCTTCCCGCCGCCCCTGCCGCATGTGTTTCTGGCAGCAAAAAGCGACGCCGCTTCTTGCTCCAGAGCCATAATGATTTATGTTCTGTCATTTTCAATGAGTCAGGGTCAAGATGGCTTTTCGGAATGGGGTTGAAGCTCAGTGAACAACAGACCGAATCTGGCTTTCGTCATGCATCGCATTAGATAACTTCCACTGGAGTTTGGCCACGATATTCTCGCCTCGCGGAATTCATTCGCCTACATGGAAGCTAGAGCACCGATTCCCTGTAGACGGAGCATTCAGTGTCCACGGCCACGCGATAATGTCGCGGTCAAGTACGCTATTACTTCCGATAAATGTTATCTTGGCTTCGAATATTGTATAACCCGAAAGCGAGTTTCTTTTGAGACTTTATGCTGTCGAGCCGGAAGAGTGTTCAATCTTGTACGGCTTCCTTGCATCCTTATACCCTGAATATTCGATTGCTGTCACTTCTTCGGAAGGATGTGGGGGCTGGTTCCTCTATCGAACCTTGACGGATATTGCAGTTCCTCAGAACAGAGAATCAGGTATCCCCAACCAAGCCTGGTCCACGACCATGAGTTTACTAGAACAAACCACATTCACGCTCCTGCTGGTACCCTGAGCGTCGAAGAATCACGTAACCGAATTGGCTAGAGATTAAGCAGCTTCTTCAGTTAGTCGTTATGTCAAAATGCCATCAACACCTCTGGACATTGTTAGCCGATGGAGGTATAGTCCACACGCGTGTCCGGCTCTACCTGGTCTCGGAAAGATGTTCTTGTTGAAGATCGGCGGCAAGACGTGATAAAGGGCGATGTTTCAATAAGAACTAATGCTTCCCAGAACGTATCTGCGCGAGAGGTTGAGCTAGGAGGAGAAGAGGACGAGGGCCGTAGAGATAGATAGGCGGCGAGGAGCGAACGCGTCAAGAGGAGCAATAGAGGATTTCTTCTCCCGTCGATCGGGAGGTAGCAGCGTTATTCTGAAGATCCCTGGGTTGGATTGTATGGGTTGATGATCCGTAGTTCTGATGTTGTCAAAATTAGAATCCATGTTGACCATATCTCTACTAGCATTGTCTGTACGATGGGCGCTTACCTGGGCCTCTCCGTGATGATAGTAAGCATGTCGCCTGTCAATTCCATTCTAGTGTAATCAGTGTTCTATTACACTTTGCACCCTTGGTTGCGATTGATATAGTGCATGATTGGCCACTTTGGACGTGACGGCGTGCGGAGTAAATGTTGAGGACCCCTCCGTGCAAACAAGGCAAACAAGGCAAACACCTCTGTTTTGATTCTAGCTACCTAGGTACCTAAGGTAGTGCGCATTACCTCTTCTGCGGCACTAGTATCTCGTAAACACGTGCAAAGTCCTCAAATAATACAAGGGAAGTTTCTGGTTCTCGATGGCAGACTCAGTCCATTTTGACAACACCAGCCCAGGAAGGAACGGCGCTGGGATCTTGGCTGGTGCGGAGGTCGTAAACCCAAACAGTTGTGGCCTCGTCGCTTCCATGAAAGACAACGACCTTCCTCTCCTCTCCGACACTCCCACGGCAAATTCCAAGCCTGAGTTCAATTCCAAGTTGAAGCCCGAACCCCCAGACAACCAAAGCGAGTACATCTCCAGTGACCCAACGGATCTCATCTAAGCCTCCGTAGTCTCCAACTCCAACAGCCTCTTGGACGAGTGTCTGCCATTGTACCGACATACGGGTCGCAAGAAGGTCATGCGCAGTGACTGCTGAAGGCAGCTCAAAAAATCCCTCTTCGGCGAGGGTATTGATCGTTTGGGCCGCGGCATGATAGCCACGGTCGAAGTCTGAACCAACCAGGGGTGCGGCCTCAAAGCCCAACTGGTTAAAATCGCGGAATTCCCTTCGTGCAGCATTCTGTCCCGTCACCTTGGCTCCCTGCTTGATCAGGCTGGCCTTCCTATTAGCCTCCCATTTGGCTTCGTTTTCGGCGTCTTTCAGTAGCCTGTAACAAATCAATATTGGCATGAGATCTCGGAGGAACAAAGGTAATCAGTACTCGGTGAAGACGTGTGCCTCCTCTGCATCTTCGCACCTCTTTCTGAGCTTCTTCAAGAAGGCTTGCGCGACTGTTCCAGCATTTGCGCATCCATCAGAGCCGCCAGCGGCAATGGTGGTGAGCGCACAAATCGCCGTCACGAGATGTCCACGCATCTGTTTGCATTTCTTGTCAGCTTTAGTCGCAAAATACATCGAGTAGCGAAATTACGTTTTGATTATGATTCGAAGCCATTGTCTACTTCAGAGACGTTCTGTTGCGATCCTGTTCTAGTTTTCAAGGTATGCGACAGCGGTCAATAAGATCAGCAAAGTGTTTCAAGCCGAAAAGATGGCTTGGTGGTTGAAATCGAAAGAAGTTGGATCCATGTGGTATGACCTCGAGTGGTTGAAGTTCTCGTGCGGCTGAGACTATTGTCGTCTTTGCCATTGTCACCGCTTTAGTGTAGCACAAGACAGTATCGTGAGTACACCAATAAGATTCGTCAATGGCTCACAATACGAAACTTTTCCGTCAGTTCATTATTGAGATTATTTCGTTTGCATCGCAAATTGGAAGTAATCCAAACCCCTCTATTCCCTGGAACCATAGCATACATGCCATCCCGAAAACCGCAAACGACCATGCCGCAGTCGTCCCAAAACACAGACATCATCAACATCGAATAGCCGGTTGTTTCTGTAATCTCATTGCCGAGAAGTTCCTCGATTCGAAGAAGTGCTGACGCAAAAGCACACAAGGTTTTCACCACCATGCGGCGCAGTCTGGAAAGCTCAGTCGCCGCTTTCAATCAGCCACCATTCCCAGTGCCGAAATCCTCCTCCCCGGCATCTTGCGAAAAGAGTCCGAACAGGGTAGGGTTTTAATTTTCTGGGCAATGAGCGGTGTCATGGCATTTGTGCTTGGCTGTAAATGCTGCAGCTGGTACGATTTTCTTGCTCCCCCGGTCATCCGAAGTTCTCGAACGCGCTCCGACAGAATCATATCGAAGACCAGGCAGCTATGACTCTGACATCTTGGTGCGGAAGAAATGGCAGGGCGCCCATACCGTTCAGGCTCGTGCGGGTGGAGCGGAGAGAAATGAAGTAGAATTGCTGAACCCAGCGCATCCCAGTCAAGATCTCAAGACTGGCCGGATTCACATTGATTTGCATATACCAGACGAAGAAGGGGGGCGCGTTTGTCTCTGGGAAGCTGATTATCACACAATTGAGCGATGCAAAGCGCGAAAATGGGCCATCGATGTTCCCGAAAATCCAGCAATCTTCTTGAGATTGTGACGCGGTGAATGTAAAATCTCGTGAAAATTCTGCAACGCGACGCGACAAGACGCGTTCATATTCGAATTTTTGTAAACTTTTCATTCGGAAAAGCCCTTCACAATCGTCCATAGTAGCCCAGCACTATCATTCAATACATCGCAAACTCAAAAATCAACAAGCCCTCAACACTCACCTTGCCTCCTCAAAATCGACGTGGCTTTTCTTTTCCCCGTGACGCTATGTCCATCATCCCACAGAAAAGGCCTTTCGGAAGCAGCGGGCTTCCACTCCATCAACGGATTCTCTTGGAGCCCCTCAAAGAAGACAGCGCAGCCGTGATTCGGGCGGTTCGGGATTTAGACGGGCGATATGAGATCACAAAGGATCGAAGCCCGCTCCGCCTGGACATAGATACGGTCAATCTCGCCGCGCTGCATGGTGTTCAAATTCTATTAGCAATCTCCCCAATTGTGAAAGAGGCCCTAATCAGGGGACGTATGCTGGCAGAAAGTGCAGCAAAAGAACAATTGGTAGAACAGAGCAGGTATTTGAAGCCACGAGCAACATTAGGCAGACCACGACTTGATACATCATCCTCGGAACCTTACAAACTTCGTCCGGTGATATACGGCATTTTCCACGTGGATGGGTCAGGGTATCCCCCAACAGGAACCGACTACGAAAATGTGGTATCAACAGTCAGGAAATACCTCGCCGTGGAAACGGAAAGCCACGAAGTTACTACTCTCGTTCGAGCAGTGGATTATGCGGTCGAACAAGGCAGGAAAGCCTTTAGGAAAGAAGTCTCGGATGGGCAGAGTGGTAGGCCTGGAGGACGTCGATACCTACCAAATCAAACCTATCTTGCAAGCGCCCAGCGATGGTGTGAAGTGGTCGAGTCAAGGATCGCAGAAATGGAGGACAAGAACCAGCATCTTTTCTGGTGTCCCTCGGATGTAGGGTACACACATGATCCTGACAATAGAAAGGACAACCACAGGAAACATATCAGTTCAAATCCCCTTATGAACCTCGTTCAGCTTGTAGCAAACTTCTGCTACCCCAGCAAGTACCACATGGAATGGACAATTCTGTGTGAGTGTTTCCAGCCCCATCAGGCGAGGATTGGAGAGCATCTCATGTCAACATTTGCATCGTCTTACCTACATTGGGGCGGATTCAACACGGCCTGCGCGGGTTACTCCAATGCCAGTGCACAGCATCTCCCGACATGGGTATGGGAACAACTGGAAGCGCATGTATACGATGGTCCATACTTCCTGCGCGCCTTTCGGTCGGAGATGGAAATCCACGAAAGAAAACAAGAACAACTTCGGCATCTCCTGGAGCAAGACAGCAAGATAGACGAAGAGCTAAGAAAGAGAGAGGCGGAGATAGAAAATCTGTCCAGCGAATGGGTTCGAAGACAGGAGGAAAATCTTGAGACCCTGAGAGGCCTGCAGGCACTGGAGGCATGGCTTGACAAGTACCATGTAGCGATGGACGAAATTGCGCAACTCTGCGAAAGTATGGGGGTCGATTGAACCAGGCCCAAATGCGATGCACCTTTGCTTGTCTTCTAAGCGTTCACGGATGCGTGTGTGAGAACACCGGTCGGATAATACCATAAAACTCGTTGCTTGCTTGCATTTCCTCTTTTGATAACTGCACGTGTGCCTCATTTCCATTATACCTGGTAGTCGCTGGCGACCACTCAGCGGCGGAAGGGATGCCCGCCCCCTGTAATTGCTCCTCGTGAAGGAGTCTTGAATGCGCGACGGTGAGTGCAGTCTGCATTTCCTGACTGAGCAACAGGAGGTCAGCAATCTTCGAGGAACACGAAAATCCAACGGACCGTGCTTCTACTGCCTCTCCAGATCTTGTACTTTATCCCAATGCCTTGTCGCCAAGCCACCAGTATGTTCCACGAGATTGACGTGTGAGATCGCAAACTCGACGGCTCGATGCCATCTTGGCTTGATCGCGGGTAGGAAGCGCTGGAAATCGTGTCACACCCTGTCACTTCGTTCGAATTGCCGAAGGTCGGCAATGTGGACGTCGCTCTAAGGGCTGATGGTTCGCATTGATTTCGTCGAGTATTTCGTACTGTGGAGGGTTTGGCGAAGGACCACTGGGTCTGGATGCGAGTCGGTTTCGCTGGTCAGTCTAAGAAAAATGAACCGATGGGTTTACGCACTCGATGATTTGCCCTCTTCCGCTGACTCTCATCCACGACGAGACTCGTCCAGACAAAACCCAAGTCATCTGGAAATTGGAGATGTCGATTCCCAATTGCAGTGATGCAGGCCTTGCCATCCAGCAATTCGTCATCGCTAAGCAGACTGATAGAGTACCTGGGTGGACGGAGACATGAAGCGGGGAGGCACCCGAGTCGAGCTTTCTTCAGTCCAAACGTCATGCAAGGTCCAAGCGTCGAGTGTTCGTAATTGGCCTCCGCAACGACACTCCTTCCTCTCTCCAACTCCTTGGGTTTTACAAGACAAGCGGTGCGCACGCTCGTAGTAGGCAATCCTCGAACGGTAGAGTGTTTTTCAATTCCTACCTCAAATGAAAAGCTTGACTCGTCCGGCGAATATCAGTACAACGTTCTTACTTTCCGGCAAGCCTTCAAGTCATAAAGCCTTCCACATCGCTGAACCGGTCATTTGTTGGGCACGACACCCTTGGTCTAGTCTTCATAGCTCGAATGCCACATTTCTGAACTTCTTGCTGTTCTGCGAGTGGTAGTGTTCCTCCGCACTCAGCGCTTCGTAACCATCGTCAATTTTCCTACTCCCCATATCATGGTATCATGGATATCAGCATCAGTGAAAAGAGGCTATCTCAGTACGGTGCGGAGTGGATCATGTGCTCATGCGAGTCAATCCCATCGGAATCTCATCTACTGAGCGCAGTTTGTATGCCAGCCTCCCGTCAATCCACTTCACTTCGTCCCATGTGATGCCATCCAAAGACCCACCCACCCCCTCTCCCCAGGTTCCCTGCTACTTCCACTTCCTCTTCCTCCACGTCCTCTCCTTCCACTACTTCTCAATCTTCAGTCCGTCCACCCTTCAGTCTTACTAACAGATCTTTAACAAATCTTACATATTATCTCAGCAACAATGGCAGAAGCCTGTGCACCAGAGGGGACTCTGAATAATCCGATCATCGTTGATGACATGGATGTTGATCTGTACGTGAGATCCTCCGCTGAGATTTGACTGGGGGGAGTCCTCAGCCGAGATTCAACTTGGAGGACTTCGATTTGGATTGAGCTGACAATTTGCTAGGCCGGAGGTGAAGACAGAGTCAGAAGGCGAGGCATCAGTGAAGGCGGAATATGGGTAAGCACCCCTGCTCACTTTGGGTTTCGTCATTGAGCAGCTTCACGGATGACTCGATTCGTCTGGGGTCTGCCCGAGTTGCGAAGCGACTATGAACTCACCTCTCATGTTTTGGATGAAAACCTCACTGAAAACGAGCCGTGGTCCGATTCACGGAATTCATGCCGGGAGCACCCCAAACATGAAAACTCGTGCCATGGCGTTTTCTCTGCAAACTGTCCAAGATACCCGAATTGCGCTGACAGTAATACAGAATGGACGATGACGAGGAATCTTTTCGGGGTTTTTCACCAACCCCAAGTTCGGGGCCTGTTCCCGGGATTCCCTCATCACCCCCATCGCTCCCACAGCCCCCATCTCTCCCATCGCTCCCACCGCCGCCACCGTCGCCATCGTCCCCTTCATCGTCGTCCTCTTCCAATAGCAGCGACGATGATGACGACGATGGAGATGACACTGACGATGAAGATGACACTGACGATGGAGATGACGGCGACGATGGAGATGACGACGATGACGGAGATGACGACGATGACGGAGATGACGACGATGACGGAGATGATGGCGATGATGGAGATGAATCCTCCGAGGAAGAAAACACCGATGACGAAGAGACAACGGAGAGGGTCCATCCAGCACAAGTACTGGAATCGTTTATGAAGAACACAAAGAAATTAGAAGAATGGCCTCCGACCCCATACGCCGTAGCGCTCCCTGGCCAACCTCGGCCTCAATACGAGACTAGGTGGCCCAAGAACATGACTCCGCCGGGAGAAGCCGCCATCAAAGGCTACCAACGCAAAGTTCGGAGGGCCCTCAACAGAAATCTACCTATACGTCCACCGAAACGCAATATGTCACCCTTCCTATTTTCATTGAAGAAAGAACCAGCCCTCGTCTACGAGGACTATTTAACGACGGAGGATTACCTTGAGAGTATGGGAGACGAAGAGAGGCCGATCCTGACGTACCGGGATGCCGGTGCTTTGGATCGGGATCCAGCACGGCATGAAGACGACATGGTGCGTATGCTGAGTTCACCGATCGTCTACCGTTTCCACCGGTGTTCGAAGCTGAACATTCGATTCGCCCTCCACAAGGACGTGTACGAAACACGAGCTGGAAAAGCCTTCAAAGCACACATCAGGGAATGGCGGAGGAAGTTCCAAGAATGGTCGTCGAAGACCAAAAACTCTGCTGTTACGGAGTTCATTCTCCCGGGTATGAAGGGGTTGGTTGAGCTTCTTGGATTTGAGCAGTTTGAAAGACTCTCAAGGGAACAGCGGCGCCAGCTGTTTACTGGTATTTTTGACAAGGATGGGCTTCTGATTGCTATCCAAATGTACTCCCGGATCCGGTCACACATCGATTTTGGGACAATTTGGTCCGGCCGGACGACACAAGACGCCATGAAGCTGAAGCATAGAGCATGGCAAAGGCTCGTATTTGTTGAGTGCTGTGAAGCCATGTGGACAATGCGTATCAACGCAAAGCCCAGTCTGGAGAGGAAGCTCCGGTGGGCGCCGCTCATGTGGTGGGAACTCCTCTACAAGCTCCCAGAAGCCCAAGCGCTCGATCTCGGCAAGCTGCTGGACCAACCATGTCCAGAGAATGCAGACACCAATCAGTATGGCGAGCGCTGATTGAACTCGCTGGATTCCGCTGGGGATTTCCCTGAGTATTCCGCTGTGGTTTCCCTCGAGGATTCCACCGAGTCTCCAGACGATCTCCAATCTTGAATTTGACTGATATCCAGGCTTGCTCGCTGGATCCAACTGGGGATCCCCTTGGAGTTTCTACCTGGATCTCCAAGTCTTGCTTTCACATTTACGATCTCATATTTACGAGGATGATGAATCCATATTTCACTTGCACAACATTTATTCACGAAGAGATCATCATTAGATTAGCTTAGGTAGTCTTGAAATGCGATGATCATGCTGCAGCTCTTCTCTTGGTCCCTCCCATACGCGAGTGACAGAAAAGGGCGAACACCCATTGGGGGTCCCCTCCATGAATTCATGCCCGTCAGGCCCTTTATCATAATTAGGCTGGAGATGGAATTCGAAGCAATATCTAATCAGACGTGGGATATGCAGTTGGGAGGCACCTCAAGTCTCAAGAGATGTTCAAGAGATGTTCGCGTTATTTTTGTTGACACCCGCGTGCCCGGCCCGGTGCGGTCTTCACAACACAACTTCACAGCGGACACTTCAGCAATCGCGCAAATCATCTTTGTATTGAGCTCAGTATTGCCTCGCGTATCTCTGCGCTATAGAATCGATGCAAATACCTCTTACTCGCTGAATCGTCGTATAACAATTCAATAATCGGGCCCCCAGCTCGAAAATTTGCGAGGATCTGGCCTTCTACGCAGGAAATTTTGAAGCCAGTTGTCCATAGGAATACCCCATCATCATTTCTCTCGATAATAAATTCCTCTCCACTCTCTTCTCTTAAAATGGTGATCTTCCCTCCTGCAATGCTCTCGCTAACGAGCTCATACTTAGTGCTGACACCCGATTCCGCATCCTCACCGGCGGCGGTCGCCAACAACGTTTCCACACTTGCAATCAAAGACTGTCCCTCATCAAATACTGAACCATCCTCCGTTGCCAGGAATTTCCGACTCGGGAATTCCTTTAGTGCCCTGAGTCTTACTATCGAGGCCCTCTCCAGCAATGCCGACCGAGGCTTCTCAAGCTGTCGCTGAACAACCGAACTCAATAAAGCCGGTGGCGCAAACGTTGCGAGTTGGCAGAAGAAGGTGCTTGCCATGAAAAAGTTCGAAGATGAGGCCAACTCTAGGGTAACATCAAGGATGCGAAGTAGTGTGGCGATCAGGAGAGGGTCTCGAGTTTTCTCCGATATCCCGGCCTTGATATATTTTTGTACCGATGTCAGGCACATCTGAAGGTTTGGCTGGGAGACCCCCTGTGTGTCAAGAAGGTCCATAAGCTCGAACAGAATCTCTGTACTCTCTAGAGATTTCGGCGCTTCTCCAATGCACTGGACGTCGTTGATCCCTTTGAATGCATCAATATCATGTCGCACGGCTCCGTTCGCGTTTATTTGGTCCGGCAAGACCCCTAGATTTTTGGAAAGTTGCAACAAATCTTCATGGCTTGGACTTTGTTGATGTCTGAGAGATTGGACTACTCTGCGGAGGGCTCTACTGAGCCTTTGGTTTTCTACTTCAAGGCTGTTTAATCTTTTTGTGGCCTGCACGCTTTCATCGGCTTGGGATACTATTCGGTCCCATTCGCCATCTGACCATTCGAGGTCACTGACGCGATTTTGGAGTCTCTCTACATCATTATTTGATGCTTTCAATTGAGCTTGAAGCTTCTGTTCGCGATTTCTAGAGGCCTGCTCGAGATCGTCCAGATCTTTCCGGAACCTTTCTTCCCGTTTGCGCGCTCTCTCTTGAAGTCTTTGCTGAGCATCATCTGATTCTTTCAACCGATCTTGCAGCATCTGTTCTTGATTTCTAGAGTTATCCTTTAGATCATCGAGCTGTTTCTGGAGTAATTCTCCGGTTTCCTTCGCTTCTGCGAGCGCCGCCAGAAGTTCGTGCTCCCTCTCCTGAAATACCCGTCGATCAGTTTCCTGTTCTCTGGCCAAGCTCGCACTTTGAAGACCCTGGGGGTCGAAATGTGTCCACCTTTCTTTCAATACCCGACTGACCACATTTTCTACTTCGGAGAGTTTGTTAGGGCGACTATCGTATATCTCCCTTGTAGAGTTCTGGACATGGACGGTTCTCTGTTGATTTTCTGCGATTCCTTTATTGATTCGTAACGAGGCGGCCTCGATCTCTTCCTCGAGAGTTTGACCGAGTTGGAATTGGTCACCGCAGTCTCCCCGATCCCCAAGCATTCGCGAAAGCTGGGCGTACATCGCTTTCATTCGCGCCTGCACATCGCTTCTGCCTCGTACAGGACTGTCCATTTTGCTTTCTAGTTTTCGAGTCACCGCAACCGGTTTTGCGGCGTGCTCTCTACAATTCGATTGAATGGTTGTTGGTGCGCTTGCGGTGGCTGCCAAAACGAGAAGGAGCAGATGCAAACCAATTGGGTAGTCGATACCCACTCAGAACTGTAAGCACATGGCCTGAAAAAGGGAAGAGAACAGCAATCATTGTTTAAGCCACTCTATGCTAATTTATCTTTAGACAGATTGATCACATCATATCCACTGGAGATCCCCCGGAATTCCCGGAGAAGACCATCACCACTCTCCCATCGACGTCCACTCACAATCCGACACCAATACGAGCCTCGATTGAGCATATGCCTCACTTGTCTAGCCATGTGATGGGGCCCTGCATACGCATGTGACCGGATTTTACGCTGGAACTTCTCCTGGATTCGTCGCTTGAGCTTCCTGGGGAGATCTATTGGATCTGGCCCAATCTGCTTCTGTTGCAGACGCAAGAACAACCGTCTCCTCATCAACGAAAAATATGCACTGCCTCTCTGCTTTCTGACATGTATCGCATCCGCTGGCTGGATTTGTCCATTTCACTCCGCGACTTCGAATTTTTGTCTGGAAGAATAGGCATTTGGCCCGGCCGTACCGGTTGGCGGCAATACTATTTTGTCGGACACGCGTAGTAGCTGTATGTATGATCAGAGTCTGCGTCTCCTCATTCAGGATACTTTGATAAACTCTGTCCAGATCACCTGGTGGGCCAACATCAATGCGCAGGCCAGTGTCAACAACATGCTCACGCTTGGGCCGGGGCTGGCGGATTTCCGGTCTTTCTCTTAACTTCATGTCTATTGGCGGGGGGGTAAGCTTTCTTTTCTGTCCTTGGTTGCTCTTCATGGCTGGATTGCTGGGGCCTGGCAATCCTTCGGATCCGATTGCTCTCGTTTCTGCTGCAATGTCCCCTTCCGGGGAATCCTGCATCAACCCCGCATCTCCTTGTTCGACAAATAACTGATCATCCGACTCCATTTCGTCCGCCGAGAGAAGGTCATCGATCAAACCGAACGGAATTCTCCCGATAAGATGTTCATCATCTCCAGTGACGTCTCGTATCTTGCCCTTTTCTATCTCTGCCTCTCTCGTCTCGCCCCATTTCTTTGTCCTTTGCCCTACTCTTCTGTCTGCGATTGTGCACTCCCCTGGCTCTGGTTCCTTGCTGGCTCTCTCGTGGTACCGCTCTTCATGCGATTCAGCGACTCTCCTGAGGAAATCTGCCATTACGGCCACGGTGCCATGCGTCGCTTCTTGAGCCACAATTTTCTTTAAATCGCCGAGATTGATGTTT
Source organism: Astrothelium subdiscretum (assembly GCA_021030935.1). Classification (NCBI taxonomy): domain Eukaryota; kingdom Fungi; phylum Ascomycota; class Dothideomycetes; order Trypetheliales; family Trypetheliaceae; genus Astrothelium; species Astrothelium subdiscretum. The sequence goes on from JAGFMW010000198.1 coordinate 345,550, forward strand.
TGATACTTCGCGATTTTCTCGCTTTGTTCCCCAATTCTTTCGCTTTGCTCGACAAGAATGTCGCTTTGCTCCCCGATCATATCGCTTTGCTCACCGATTATACCGCTTTGCTCACCGATCTGTTTACTTATTCCCGTCAACAATTCCTTCATCTCGTTCCCTATATCTTCTTTCAATTTCTTCTCCTTCTCGTACAGTTGCTTGTACACGCCGTACTCGCCAGCTTCTCTTGCTGCTTTGTTGAGATGAAAGTCAAGTCCCCGATTGATGTTTACTCGTTCCTTGAGTCTCGCGATTTCGTCGTCCTTCTGTTTGGCCGCTATCGTCATTTGCTGCATTTTTCTGCAAAGATCTTCTTTCTCTCCTTTCCATTGATGCTCTCTCTCACTTTGCAGCGTCTGTAGGTGCTTGATCTGTATGTTTTTGCCGCTCAGTTCCCCTCGTAATTCGAGGGTCTCCCCGATGATGTTTTGGAGGGTTCCACTATTAGCTGTCCAGTGTGACTCTCTTTGAGTCTGCGCTGTTTGGTCCCTCTCCAATTGTAGGCGCTTCTCTTTAATTACTGTTGCTTCGGCCTCCAGCGCGGTCTTGAACTTGAGGGTCTCCCCGATGGCATCACGAAGGGTTTTATTCGTCTTTAGGAGCTCGGCGAATATTTCGGCTTGCTTTGGGTCCTCTTGCTCAAACTTTTGCCGGTTTCGTTCGAGAGCAAGCATCAGCGACATGGTGGTATTGAGGAAAGACTCCATGATGGTTCTAAGCAGTAACATTAACTTGCCGTCAAAATTCGGTATCAGCAATTGCGGAAGAGGGTTTGAATTCTCACATTCAATAGAGAGAATCGTGATCACAGCACTCCCCGGCGTTTTCGAGCCTTCAGAGAATGTAGAGAGATTTTCAAGGTAAGTAGTCAAGGTGGCAGACGTGGATAGTGCTTGTGGGAATGGAGGTTCGAAGATGGCCGCTCACCGCCACAACGCGTCACGTAAAAGACGTGAAGCCACGCGAAACCCGGATACGGCAATTGAAATTCACTCAACTTCATTACGCGAATCCCACTTTCTACGGTTTCAAGACATCGAGAGATCAGGTGTACGTGCTAGATTAATAGCCATTTCACACAGAAGATGTTCCTTGCTTGATGTTCATCGTGTGGCAACCCTCGTCCATGAGCATGGCTAACGCCCCCTCAAGCGTCTTGAAGTACAGGAGGATGTTTCGAGTAATTGAAGCGAAGACCCGAATGCTTCAAGCCCGAAGGACTTCTCCAAATCAACAGCGAGCCTACCCTTGTGCACAGTCGGGCGTGAAGTCTCGACACGCTTCGCGTAAGCCAGGAACTCTCCATGTCTATTGCTAAAAACTTCACGAGTACGTCAAGCTATCTCAGATTGGCCAATCTTCAGTCGTTGATTTGGAATGCAAGAGATAAATGAATTCTTCGCCGACCATCTAAATCTCCATTCCCACTTGTAGACATGAACTCTCCTTGGACGTGACCGCACTCGATTCGTTGCATCGTCCGTTCCGACATACTGAGCTGTTTCGCCGTTAGACGTGCTGTGGTGTGGTTCAAAGAGCAAGCTAGCAGGTCTATCGTCTTTAGCTTGTCAATCTCATCCTCTGTCTTTGGAAGGGTCAAAATGCAATCGTGATGCCGGAAGACTGGTCTGCTGCGGTGAATGCAATGTACGCGCCACGCGGCGGCGACGTCGTACGCGAAACATACGCGTACTGGTGTTGCTCGTTGCCATCTTCTAAAATTCCGCCGTCAACACTTCAATCACCACAGATTCGTCGCAGCGTAAAGCAGCTCCAGGTTTTTCGCAACCATCGTTGCGGCGTTGGATGTTCTAGAGCAGACAGGCCGGTCCGGGATGAATATCGCGACGACATGGCGTCCTGAAATTCGGCGACGCAGCTTCATCCTAAGACTCAAGGCCAAATCAGTACTGCGGAGGCTGTCATTTTCGTCTTCGACATGAAGGACTGAGAATGGAGGTCAAGCTGTCGCTAGACTCTTGTCAAGGTAAATCCAAGAAACGCTGTTGTACCGCTTCCAATTCTCATTGTCAACTGACGGAAGCAGGTATCCCATTCAGACCATCCTTCGGCTCTCCTAAAAGTCGACGCTCTGTTCTCTTCAGCGAATGCTTATGGACTCGCAGATATTCGACCTGCTCTTCCAGCAGCAAGTACGATCCTTTCATCGACCCCTTGCGCTTCACTGAACAGGCTTCGTCATGTCACCCGCCTCGCCGAGAGCGAATTGCTGCATCGTTCTGCTACCACCCAGTTCGCAAGATTCCCTCCGATGTCGTCCCACACGAAACATGATCCTTAGCGGCTGTTTACTCAATCGTGCCAATACATACCTACTCATGTCCTGCCCACCGACTGCACCGTCTTGGTCCATACCTTCCTTACTTGCAAGGCTCTTCTACCCAATAGAAAGTTTTGAACGGCCGCTGATGGCGCGAGTGGATACAGGTGATGGAGGGAAGGACTGAAAACACGGAAGTAGAAAGTACAGAGCAGCGGCGCGGTGACAGGGTCTGGTTTGACAGCGCAGAACAGGTTCAGAAAAGGAACGTCCAAGGGTCGATCTATAATTATTACGGTGGTTGCGAAGGCTCCCAGGCTACTGTCTCGGTAAGCACCGTGATCATCATGGTCGTCAGCCGGCCTCCAAATCAATACACGCGAAGTCGCTGCTATACATCATGACCTCCGCAAGTACGACCCACAGCGCGAGATTTGGGGCATTGCTGCGGCACATAAAGGGAGATGGCAAGGTTCGAACAAGGACTCGGAGGTAATTTACTCAAGTCTTTATAGCGCGTAAGAGTTCTACTGTGCCTGGCTGTAGCTAATCCGACCTCGAGGGCTCCAGACAATAGACCCAAACTTTGAGAACCTTTTAGCAACAGCCGAAATGGATGGCGGAGGGTACCGGAAAGTCTAAGGGAACAGCGTTTTCATTTGGCCCAAAGCACGTCGCCGACAGCACCTCTTTCAACTACACCTCATGCTTCAGCGACTGCTGCGGTCTCACAACGCTTGACGCTTACACATCGTGCATTGATACAGACAGTCCTGGAATCCCCGCAGCGATCTCCAGGCCTCCATAAGCAATATCGCTGCCATGAGACCAGTACGTTTAAATGGGGCGACAGGAACTAGATTTTCGCGACCCCACTCGAAAGAACTACGAACGTCGATCAGATCCTACTTGATACGTTTGGCCCCGCAAACTCCTCTTCTGGACTCGGGTTCCATGGCGAAAGGGAAAAAGGCCGAGCAGGATTACAGAGCGCTCATATGGATTTCGCGATGCGAGAATGACAGTCTCAAGCTCAGCCGATGTACAACCCTGAGTTTGACGTGAGAACCCTGGATCAGAAGGAATCGCAGAAGAATAAAACCGATCAGAAGAAAACAGGTAAGTAGCCAGAGGAGAACCAATAGAGTCAGAGCTGCAGAAGATGAAACAAACACAGACTCATGCTGCAGGCCCATGGCACTCCCAATAGCAGACGCGAATCCGTCTGAAGCCTCCGCCGAGTACGCCCTCCCTTTCGGCCCACCTATACAGACTTTCGGCTTGCTGAATCGGCATGCACCGCACGCTGGCCCGATCTATCGCCCAAAGCCCAATTGCGTCACTACGAGACCGTTTTAAGATGTCTCATTCCCTTCGTGCCCATCTGCCCTCTGCGTATGCTCATAACCTTACCCGCCAATGCTTGTGGGCCGTTCACGCGATCAATTGCGCGATCCCTCTCTCCTCATTCCTGTCGAAACGACGGTACAGAGTGTCTATCAACATGAATGTCTACGTTTCACGGCTTGGCTACAGGATCCGGTATCGTAGATCGGTATCTGATCCAACGTTAGCTCAAGATCGCCCGTGACTGAACCGCCTCACTTGCCCGCCAATCTGCTTAGTTTCCTTTCACTCGACTCGAGGTCGCCATGCGAACAAAATGCTCTCACCATCTCCCCCACGCAACACCAGCGACCACAGGCCGAAGGGGATGAATCTGCCATGGATCATGTCGCCTCTACTCCTTTGTCGTTATCGGTTCGCCATGGTGACTTTCTGGTGGTCACTTGACCCGTTGGAAGACCTCCGAGTCGGAGTGTTGAGAAACAGACTATTCCGGAAAGGAGCTCCTCATGAAACTCTTGGTCTGCGGACATGGTAACGTGCAGACGGATAAGTGCATCAGCGATCGCGCACGCAGTACTGCATCCCTTAGGAGACAGATGAGAAGACCTCCAAATCAATGCCGTTGCCAGTTCCACCTGAGCGTTTCAGCCTTCGCGAGCTTCAACGAACGTCTAAAGCAGGTCCAACTGCATATGGGGATTCTGATGGTAAATCAACTCAACTTCATGATATCGCTGGCGCTTCAACTCTGACAAGAAAGATCAAGGGGTAGGTAGATTCATCAACGGAACGGGGCCTCTGAAGAAACGCGATGCTTTAGACCACCTTTTGGAAGCCATTATGCTGCGATATATGTTTGGAGACGAAGAATATTGGACATAGACGCCCAGAGGCGGAAAGGGACGAGAATGGATTGGCTGCAAAAGATTGACTGCATAAACGGATGGTGAGTCCACAAGATAAAGTGCATTCCAGCCAGATCCAACTGACGCCTCACATAACAGCTCGCTACTTTTTGCTTCGATGCCGCTGTCCGTCAACGCCACTCTACATCAGCTCCCAGTTCTCGATAATAGTGACGATCTGAGACGGAAGGCGTGAAACAGTGAATGATTCCGAAAATGACAAAGATAGTCGCGGTAGAAAAAGTCCTCGGGAACATAATACAGTCTGTGAACAGACTTGGGATTTGGATGTCTAGCCTGGAGTGTTCATGCTGTATATACGATCTGTCCAAGGCTCAGTCTTCACGTCTCAACTTTACTCTCCAAGTGCCAACCTTGTCTTACGTGTGGTGGGAGCAATCGCGTCAATCGATCGATCCTTCGAAAACCCAAAGGCTAGACCCAAGCTCCCTTTTTGCATTCGTTTCACCGGCTCGTAAATATTACCAATCTCAGTTCTAGAGCGCAAAGTCTTCGCGGTCCCCAGATATTTCCATTGCCTGGGGAAAGCGTTGAGGTCGCCAAACATGGCCAAATTGGATTTCTCTCTCAACCCCCCTCTCGTCTCTCTCGTCTCTCTCGGCCTCTCTCTCGACTTGTCTTCCCCGACCTCTCTCGACCTCTCTCCCCCGACCTCTCCCCCGACCTCTCCCCCGACCTCTCTCCCCCGACCTCTCTCCCCCGACCTCTCTCCCCCGACCTCTCTCCCCCGACCTCTCTCCCCCGACCTCTATCCCCCGACCTCTCTTCTCTGGCCTCTCTCTTTTGATCTCTGTCTTTCCCCCGGCCTCTCTCTTGACCTCTGTCTCTCCCAACCCCTCTTTTTTTGCCTCCATCTCTCCCAGCCCCTCTCTTTATGCCTCTATCTATCGACCTCTCAATACCTTTTTCGAGACCTCTCCCGATCGTTGCCTCTCTTTTACTCCTTCACTCTTTCACGACCCCTCTCCCACAGCCTCTTTCTCTCACAGCCTCTCTCTCACAACCCCTCTCTCGCAGCTGCTTTCTCTCACAACCTCTTTTTCACAGCCTCGAAAGACATCGTCGTTTTGGTAGGTCGGTTTTGAACAAGGGCTACGGTAAATAAGAACAACATTGAATAGCGTTAGAGTGACTGTTGGTAGTGATTGATAACAACAAGACACAGCTTATGGCGATGCTGTAAGAGATGAAAAGGTTTCGAATGTGGTGTTGATGATTTGGAAGGTTGCAACGCAGCTGGCGTCAAAGTACGAGAATGCACGCGTTACACGTCCCAGCTACCATCTTCTTTGATGCCTGGTTTTGATTGCTTCTTCACAGCTTCCGAATGCGAAACTTCAATTGCGACAAGCTGGAGTCGGCTGCGGTTATGCGACAGTATGGAACGTGTGAAGGCCAAGCTAAGCGGTCAATTCGATGGGCATTATTTATAGGCACTCTCACTCTCCAGAAGCTCTTCTCGTCACTCGCGTTAGCCAAAGTCTCTAGCCTCGAAAGTACGAAAGAATGAGAGTCTTAAGCCCACTGCCAGCAGTAGCGACTTGGCGGATAACCCAGACGTAGAACGCGGCGGCACGGAAAATAACGGGGCGGCAAAGAATGCTTCTTCTGGAGACCCGAAGGTCGTGAAGGACATGTGGGCAATTGCCGACAGTCGGTTGCGGAAAGACCATGAGAAACGAAAGAAGCTGGAGAAATATGATTGCATCCTCGCCAAGCAGTTCGGGAGTGAACTCAAGCGGGTCGGGACTGTGGATAGACGCGAACAAGTTCTCCACTTCGTCGACTCGAAGATCAAACATTTGGATGATCCAGTCATCGAGACCCAGCTCCAGCGCTGTAGCAGAAAAGCCAGGCGCTACTTCAAAGACTCTGTCAGCTGCTTCATGCCGCTAAAAGACATCATTGGCCAGGCAGCTTCTTTCTGCCCTCCGGCTGCTGGAGCATGCGCTGGCGCGATGGCTCTTTTGTCGGTAAGTTGGCCAGCAGGAATTTGTATGATTGTACTGACTCTCCTCTAGATTTGCCTTCAAGCTGTGGATTAGCGTCACGTTCTGTTCGAAGGCATCAGATACGTCTTCTCCTCGATCCACCGGCTTGCGCAATATGAAGACCTCATCTGGAGGAAAGGCGCCGAACGACTCGAAGGTGCCGAAGAATTCATTATTGTAGCCTGCTCCAGCATTTATAAGTTTCAAGCTCGAGCTGCCTGTCACCTCGAACGGAACCCTGTCGAGAGCGCGCTCCGCAGCGCTTTTAAATTGGACGGGTGGGATGGCTTGATCCTTGCCATGAAAGAGGCCGAGAACAATGTTCGCATTTGGACGGAAGCAATGGGATGGGGTCAGGTTCAGGGCATGTATAATACCTTTGTCGGATTCATCGAGGTGATGCAGGAGGAAGGGCGGAGGATAAAAGTCGAAGACTTTCTCCAAAACCTTCTGAAAAACGGCTGCATCTACGAGGACAGCAATAACAGGAACAAGGAGCGGCTGATGGGCACATGCGACTGGTTTACGGACCACTATATGTTCAAGCAATGAAACGTGCCGGCGGACTGCCCTGGACCAAATCTGCTATATGTGACAGCAGATCCCGGTAGCGGCAAGTCTGTCTTGTCACGATATCTCATCGACGAAATACTACCCGATAACGGAACAACGGTGTGCTACTTCTTCTTCAAGGATAATTTTGAGCGCCAAAAGTCCGCATCCAGGGCTCTGTGCACGCTCTTACATTAACTGTTTCGCTTTACCCCAGAGTGCCTCACCGATCCAATGCTTGACACATTCGCAACTCAGCGCGATGACTTTGCGAAGTTCTTCGCTGAAACCTGGAAGATGTTTCTCGATGCTGCCAGTCACCAAGACACCATTTGTGTTCTCGACGCCTTGGATAAATGCCGCGATGCCGACAGAAGACGAATTATTGACGCTGTCACCACTCTCTGCAAAGATCAAATAAGCAGGCCGACTAAGAGTCGCCGTGTGAGGTTTCTGCTAACCAGCAGACTATATGATTACATCAAGAACAAGTTTTCTTTACGCACGAATGATTAGATGCCTTTACTGCACCTGCAAGGCGACAGCGGTGAGGCAACCGACAAGATCAGCGAAGAGATCAAACTTGTCATCGACCACAAAATTGAAGAAATCACCAAGACTTTCAAACTCGAAACAAGTAAGCGCAACATAATTAGAAAGCAGTTGAATTCTATTTCAAATCGAACTTACCTTTGAATCGCCTTTTTTTTCGACGGCCTATTTGACAACAGGGGTGGCATCGATAAACAGTACATCTTGGACATAACCAAGAAGGCCCCCAAGTTCGTCGACAACGCTTACGAGAAGATTCTAAGCAAGAGCACAGATAAAAAAAAAAACAAAAAGGCTTTTGCACATTGTTCTTGGTGTTAGAAGGCCTTTGTCTGTCACAGAGATGGCGCTGGCTTTTGTATTCAAAGGCCACAACCAGTTTTATAACAAAGTCGCGAACGCCATTATACCTAAAGTCAGATTTTGTAATACAATAAAAGATCTTTGCGGTCTTTTCGTTGTAATAATTGATAAGAAGGTTTATTTTATTCACCAGACGGCGAGAGAGTTTCTAAATATTATTGTGCGAGCATTGACCGCCTTACTCACATGCGTTCGGCTGTACAACTATCACATTCTCGCTCTTGTATACGGACTAATATTTAATTAGCTCGCCGTCTAAAGCTTTATAATCAACGCTTTTGAGAAACGCGCAAACAAAAAACACTTTTTCAAGAGCTTGTCTTCGAACCAGTTAAAGCGCATAGCTAACTCAATAAACCGCGAAACCCACAAAGACTTCTTTCGCGAGCACGGCCAAAATAACGGCAACGTGAAAGCATATGCCTAAAAATGCTTAATAATAAAGAGAGATTTGTATGCAACTTTTGCAAAAATTTGTATCTTATGCCTACGCCTTAAATTTGCAAAAAAATAAACAATAACAGTCGAATATTTATAGCGAAATGCAAAGCGCGGTAAAGTGCAATAAAATAAAACAAAGCAAGTAGACAAGGCAAATAAAATAGGCAAAACAAGCAAAACACATAAATAAACAAAATCAAATTAAATCGGGTAAATAAGATAAAAGAAAATAAAATAAAAGGGGGTGAGATGGAAGGGGGCGGAGCTGCG